>CAWYPZ010000045.1:0-102234 GCA_963966055.1 Lathyrus aphaca
TCCTTTACGCCGATTAACAAAAATGAAAAAGATATATTTTAAAAATCGTCGCAAAAAAGAGGTGCAACACAAGGACTTCCCAGGAGGTCACCCATCCTAGTACTACTCTCGCCCAAGCACGCTTAACTGCGGAGTTCTGATGGGATCCGGTGCATTAGTGCTGGTATGATCGCACCTGATATCTAATGCACTTTAATTGTATATGTTTGTTTTCTTCCACTTATTAACGGCAAAACATACACAACTAATGCTTGAAATGGACTTTTTATTTTCTACTACACTCTTTCCGATTCCTTTACGCCGATTAACAAAAATGAAAAAGGTATATTTTTAAAAATCGTCGCAAAAAAAAGAGGTGCAACACAAGGACTTCCCAGGAGGTCACCCATCCTAGTACTACTCTCGCCCAAGCACGCTTAACTGCGGAGTTCTGATGGGATCCGGTGCATTAGTGCTGGTATGATCGCACCTGATATCTAATGCACTTTAATTGTATATGTTTGTTTTCTTCCACTTATTAACGGCAAAACATACACAACTAATGCTTGAAATGGACTTTTTATTTTCTACTACACTCTTTCCGATTCCTTTACCGCCGATTAACAAAAATGAAAAAGGTATATTTTAAAAATCGTCGCAAAAAAAGAGGTGCAACACAAGGACTTCCCAGGAGGTCACCCATCCTAGTACTACTCTCGCCCAAGCACGCTTAACTGCGGAGTTCTGATGGGATCCGGTGCATTAGTGCTGGTATGATCGCACCTGATATCTAATGCACTTTAATTGTATATGTTTGTTTTCTTCCACTTATTAACGGCAAAACATACACAACTAATGCTTGAAATGGACTTTTTATTTTTCTACTACACTCTTTCCGATTCCTTTACGCCGATTAACAAAAATGAAAAAGGTATATTTTAAAAATCGTCGCAAAAAAAGAGGTGCAACACAAGGACTTCCCAGGAGGTCACCCATCCTAGTACTACTCTCGCCCAAGCACGCTTAACTGCGGAGTTCTGATGGGATCCGGTGCATTAGTGCTGGTATGATCGCACCTGATATCTAATGCACTTTAATTGTATATGTTTGTTTTCTTCCACTTATTAACGGCAAAACATACACAACTAATGCTTGAAATGGACTTTTTATTTTCTACTACACTCTTTCCGATTCCTTTACGCCGATTAACAAAAATGAAAAAGGTATATTTTAAAAATCGTCGCAAAAAAGAGGTGCAACACAAGGACTTCCCAGGAGGTCACCCATCCTAGTACTACTCTCGCCCAAGCACGCTTAACTGCGGAGTTCTGATGGGATCCGGTGCATTAGTGCTGGTATGATCGCACCTGATATCTAATGCACTTTAATTGTATATGTTTGTTTTCTTCCACTTATTAACGGCAAAACATACACAACTAATGCTTGAAATGGACTTTTATTTTCTACTACACTCTTTCCGATTCCTTTACGCCGATTAACAAAAATGAAAAAGATATATTTTAAAAATCGTCGCAAAAAAAGAGGTGCAACACAAGGACTTCCCAGGAGGTCACCCATCCTAGTACTACTCTCGCCCAAGCACGCTTAACTGCGGAGTTCTGATGGGATCCGGTGCATTAGTGCTGGTATGATCGCACCTGATATCTAATGCACTTTAATTGTATATGTTTGTTTTCTTCCACTTATTAACGGCAAAACATACACAACTAATGCTTGAAATGGACTTTTTATTTTCTACTACACTCTTTCCGATTCCTTTACGCCGATTAACAAAAATGAAAAAGGTATATTTTAAAAATCGTCGCAAAAAAAGAGGTGCAACACAAGGACTTCCCAGGAGGTCACCCATCCTAGTACTACTCTCGCCCAAGCACGCTTAACTGCGGAGTTCTGATGGGATCCGGTGCATTAGTGCTGGTATGATCGCACCTGATATCTAATGCACTTTAATTGTATATGTTTGTTTTCTTCCACTTATTAACGGCAAAACATACACAACTAATGCTTGAAATGGACTTTTTATTTTCTACTACACTCTTTCCGATTCCTTTACGCCGATTAACAAAAATGAAAAAGGTATATTTTAAAAATCGTCGCAAAAAAAGAGGTGCAACACAAGGACTTCCCAGGAGGTCACCCATCCTAGTACTACTCTCGCCCAAGCACGCTTAACTGCGGAGTTCTGATGGGATCCGGTGCATTAGTGCTGGTATGATCGCACCTGATATCTAATGCACTTTAATTGTATATGTTTGTTTTCTTCCACTTATTAACGGCAAAACATACACAACTAATGCTTGAAATGGACTTTTTATTTTCTACTACACTCTTTCCGATTCCTTTACGCCGATTAACAAAAATGAAAAAGGTATATTTTAAAAATCGTCGCAAAAAAAGAGGTGCAACACAAGGACTTCCCAGGAGGTCACCCATCCTAGTACTACTCTCGCCCAAGCACGCTTAACTGCGGAGTTCTGATGGGATCCGGTGCATTAGTGCTGGTATGATCGCACCTGATATCTAATGCACTTTAATTGTATATGTTTGTTTTCTTCCACTTATTAACGGCAAAACATACACAACTAATGCTTGAAATGGACTTTTTATTTTCTACTACACTCTTTCCGATTCCTTTACGCCGATTAACAAAAATGAAAAAGGTATATTTTAAAAATCGTCGCAAAAAAAGAGGTGCAACACAAGGACTTCCCAGGAGGTCACCCATCCTAGTACTACTCTCGCCCAAGCACGCTTAACTGCGGAGTTCTGATGGGATCCGGTGCATTAGTGCTGGTATGATCGCACCTGATATCTAATGCACTTTAATTGTATATGTTTGTTTTCTTCCACTTATTAACGGCAAAACATACACAACTAATGCTTGAAATGGACTTTTTATTTTCTACTACACTCTTTCCGATTCCTTTACGCCGATTAACAAAAATGAAAAAGGTATATTTTAAAAATCGTCGCAAAAAAAGAGGTGCAACACAAGGACTTCCCAGGAGGTCACCCATCCTAGTACTACTCTCGCCCAAGCACGCTTAACTGCGGAGTTCTGATGGGATCCGGTGCATTAGTGCTGGTATGATCGCACCTGATATCTAATGCACTTTAATTGTATATGTTTGTTTTCTTCCACTTATTAACGGCAAAACATACACAACTAATGCTTGAAATGGACTTTTTATTTTCTACTACACTCTTTCCGATTCCTTTACGCCGATTAACAAAAATGAAAAAGGTATATTTTAAAAATCGTCGCAAAAAAAGAGGTGCAACACAAGGACTTCCCAGGAGGTCACCCATCCTAGTACTACTCTCGCCCAAGCACGCTTAACTGCGGAGTTCTGATGGGATCCGGTGCATTAGTGCTGGTATGATCGCACCTGATATCTAATGCACTTTAATTGTATATGTTTGTTTTCTTCCACTTATTAACGGCAAAACATACACAACTAATGCTTGAAATGGACTTTTTATTTTCTACTACACTCTTTCCGATTCCTTTACGCCGATTAACAAAAATGAAAAAGGTATATTTTAAAAATCGTCGCAAAAAAAGAGGTGCAACACAAGGACTTCCCAGGAGGTCACCCATCCTAGTACTACTCTCGCCCAAGCACGCTTAACTGCGGAGTTCTGATGGGATCCGGTGCATTAGTGCTGGTATGATCGCACCTGATATCTAATGCACTTTAATTGTATATGTTTGTTTTCTTCCACTTATTAACGGCAAAACATACACAACTAATGCTTGAAATGGACTTTTTATTTTCTACTACACTCTTTCCGATTCCTTTACGCCGATTAACAAAAATGAAAAAGGTATATTTTAAAAATCGTCGCAAAAAAAGAGGTGCAACACAAGGACTTCCCAGGAGGTCACCCATCCTAGTACTACTCTCGCCCAAGCACGCTTAACTGCGGAGTTCTGATGGGATCCGGTGCATTAGTGCTGGTATGATCGCACCTGATATCTAATGCACTTTAATTGTATATGTTTGTTTTCTTCCACTTATTAACGGCAAAACATACACAACTAATGCTTGAAATGGACTTTTTATTTTCTACTACACTCTTTCCGATTCCTTTACGCCGATTAACAAAAATGAAAAAGATATATTTTAAAAATCGTCGCAAAAAAAGAGGTGCAACACAAGGACTTCCCAGGAGGTCACCCATCCTAGTACTACTCTCGCCCAAGCACGCTTAACTGCGGAGTTCTGATGGGATCCGGTGCATTAGTGCTGGTATGATCGCACCTGATATCTAATGCACTTTAATTGTATATGTTTGTTTTCTTCCACTTATTAACGGCAAAACATACACAACTAATGCTTGAAATGGACTTTTTATTTTCTACTACACTCTTTCCGATTCCTTTACGCCGATTAACAAAAATGAAAAAGGTATATTTTAAAAATCGTCGCAAAAAAAGAGGTGCAACACAAGGACTTCCCAGGAGGTCACCCATCCTAGTACTACTCTCGCCCAAGCACGCTTAACTGCGGAGTTCTGATGGGATCCGGTGCATTAGTGCTGGTATGATCGCACCTGATATCTAATGCACTTTAATTGTATATGTTTGTTTTCTTCCACTTATTAACGGCAAAACATACACAACTAATGCTTGAAATGGACTTTTTATTTTCTACTACACTCTTTCCGATTCCTTTACGCCGATTAACAAAAATGAAAAAGGTATATTTTAAAAATCGTCGCAAAAAAAGAGGTGCAACACAAGGACTTCCCAGGAGGTCACCCATCCTAGTACTACTCTCGCCCAAGCACGCTTAACTGCGGAGTTCTGATGGGATCCGGTGCATTAGTGCTGGTATGATCGCACCTGATATCTAATGCACTTTAATTGTATATGTTTGTTTTCTTCCACTTATTAACGGCAAAACATACACAACTAATGCTTGAAATGGACTTTTTATTTTCTACTACACTCTTTCCGATTCCTTTACGCCGATTAACAAAAATGAAAAAGGTATATTTTAAAAATCGTCGCAAAAAAAGAGGTGCAACACAAGGACTTCCCAGGAGGTCACCCATCCTAGTACTACTCTCGCCCAAGCACGCTTAACTGCGGAGTTCTGATGGGATCCGGTGCATTAGTGCTGGTATGATCGCACCTGATATCTAATGCACTTTAATTGTATATGTTTGTTTTCTTCCACTTATTAACGGCAAAACATACACAACTAATGCTTGAAATGGACTTTTTATTTTCTACTACACTCTTTCCGATTCCTTTACGCCGATTAACAAAAATGAAAAAGGTATATTTTAAAAATCGTCGCAAAAAAAGAGGTGCAACACAAGGACTTCCCAGGAGGTCACCCATCCTAGTACTACTCTCGCCCAAGCACGCTTAACTGCGGAGTTCTGATGGGATCCGGTGCATTAGTGCTGGTATGATCGCACCTGATATCTAATGCACTTTAATTGTATATGTTTGTTTTCTTCCACTTATTAACGGCAAAACATACACAACTAATGCTTGAAATGGACTTTTTATTTTCTACTACACTCTTTCCGATTCCTTTACGCCGATTAACAAAAATGAAAAAGGTATATTTTAAAAATCGTCGCAAAAAAAGAGGTGCAACACAAGGACTTCCCAGGAGGTCACCCATCCTAGTACTACTCTCGCCCAAGCACGCTTAACTGCGGAGTTCTGATGGGATCCGGTGCATTAGTGCTGGTATGATCGCACCTGATATCTAATGCACTTTAATTGTATATGTTTGTTTTCTTCCACTTATTAACGGCAAAACATACACAACTAATGCTTGAAATGGACTTTTTATTTTCTACTACACTCTTTCCGATTCCTTTACGCCGATTAACAAAAATGAAAAAGATATATTTTAAAAATCGTCGCAAAAAAAGAGGTGCAACACAAGGACTTCCCAGGAGGTCACCCATCCTAGTACTACTCTCGCCCAAGCACGCTTAACTGCGGAGTTCTGATGGGATCCGGTGCATTAGTGCTGGTATGATCGCACCTGATATCTAATGCACTTTAATTGTATATGTTTGTTTTCTTCCACTTATTAACGGCAAAACATACACAACTAATGCTTGAAATGGACTTTTTATTTTCTACTACACTCTTTCCGATTCCTTTACGCCGATTAACAAAAATGAAAAAGGTATATTTTAAAAATCGTCGCAAAAAAAGAGGTGCAACACAAGGACTTCCCAGGAGGTCACCCATCCTAGTACTACTCTCGCCCAAGCACGCTTAACTGCGGAGTTCTGATGGGATCCGGTGCATTAGTGCTGGTATGATCGCACCTGATATCTAATGCACTTTAATTGTATATGTTTGTTTTCTTCCACTTATTAACGGCAAAACATACACAACTAATGCTTGAAATGGACTTTTTATTTTCTACTACACTCTTTCCGATTCCTTTACGCCGATTAACAAAAATGAAAAAGGTATATTTTAAAAATCGTCGCAAAAAAAGAGGTGCAACACAAGGACTTCCCAGGAGGTCACCCATCCTAGTACTACTCTCGCCCAAGCACGCTTAACTGCGGAGTTCTGATGGGATCCGGTGCATTAGTGCTGGTATGATCGCACCTGATATCTAATGCACTTTAATTGTATATGTTTGTTTTCTTCCACTTATTAACGGCAAAACATACACAACTAATGCTTGAAATGGACTTTTTATTTTCTACTACACTCTTTCCGATTCCTTTACGCCGATTAACAAAAATGAAAAAGATATATTTTAAAAATCGTCGCAAAAAAAGAGGTGCAACACAAGGACTTCCCAGGAGGTCACCCATCCTAGTACTACTCTCGCCCAAGCACGCTTAACTGCGGAGTTCTGATGGGATCCGGTGCATTAGTGCTGGTATGATCGCACCTGATATCTAATGCACTTTAATTGTATATGTTTGTTTTCTTCCACTTATTAACGGCAAAACATACACAACTAATGCTTGAAATGGACTTTTTATTTTCTACTACACTCTTTCCGATTCCTTTACGCCGATTAACAAAAATGAAAAAGGTATATTTTAAAAATCGTCGCAAAAAAAGAGGTGCAACACAAGGACTTCCCAGGAGGTCACCCATCCTAGTACTACTCTCGCCCAAGCACGCTTAACTGCGGAGTTCTGATGGGATCCGGTGCATTAGTGCTGGTATGATCGCACCTGATATCTAATGCACTTTAATTGTATATGTTTGTTTTCTTCCACTTATTAACGGCAAAACATACACAACTAATGCTTGAAATGGACTTTTTATTTTCTACTACACTCTTTCCGATTCCTTTACGCCGATTAACAAAAATGAAAAAGGTATATTTTAAAAATCGTCGCAAAAAAAGAGGTGCAACACAAGGACTTCCCAGGAGGTCACCCATCCTAGTACTACTCTCGCCCAAGCACGCTTAACTGCGGAGTTCTGATGGGATCCGGTGCATTAGTGCTGGTATGATCGCACCTGATATCTAATGCACTTTAATTGTATATGTTTGTTTTCTTCCACTTATTAACGGCAAAACATACACAACTAATGCTTGAAATGGACTTTTTATTTTCTACTACACTCTTTCCGATTCCTTTACGCCGATTAACAAAAATGAAAAAGATATATTTTAAAAATCGTCGCAAAAAAAGAGGTGCAACACAAGGACTTCCCAGGAGGTCACCCATCCTAGTACTACTCTCGCCCAAGCACGCTTAACTGCGGAGTTCTGATGGGATCCGGTGCATTAGTGCTGGTATGATCGCACCTGATATCTAATGCACTTTAATTGTATATGTTTGTTTTCTTCCACTTATTAACGGCAAAACATACACAACTAATGCTTGAAATGGACTTTTTATTTTCTACTACACTCTTTCCGATTCCTTTACGCCGATTAACAAAAATGAAAAAGGTATATTTTAAAAATCGTCGCAAAAAAAGAGGTGCAACACAAGGACTTCCCAGGAGGTCACCCATCCTAGTACTACTCTCGCCCAAGCACGCTTAACTGCGGAGTTCTGATGGGATCCGGTGCATTAGTGCTGGTATGATCGCACCTGATATCTAATGCACTTTAATTGTATATGTTTGTTTTCTTCCACTTATTAACGGCAAAACATACACAACTAATGCTTGAAATGGACTTTTTATTTTCTACTACACTCTTTCCGATTCCTTTACGCCGATTAACAAAAATGAAAAAGGTATATTTTAAAAATCGTCGCAAAAAAAGAGGTGCAACACAAGGACTTCCCAGGAGGTCACCCATCCTAGTACTACTCTCGCCCAAGCACGCTTAACTGCGGAGTTCTGATGGGATCCGGTGCATTAGTGCTGGTATGATCGCACCTGATATCTAATGCACTTTAATTGTATATGTTTGTTTTCTTCCACTTATTAACGGCAAAACATACACAACTAATGCTTGAAATGGACTTTTTATTTTCTACTACACTCTTTCCGATTCCTTTACGCCGATTAACAAAAATGAAAAAGATATATTTTAAAAATCGTCGCAAAAAAAGAGGTGCAACACAAGGACTTCCCAGGAGGTCACCCATCCTAGTACTACTCTCGCCCAAGCACGCTTAACTGCGGAGTTCTGATGGGATCCGGTGCATTAGTGCTGGTATGATCGCACCTGATATCTAATGCACTTTAATTGTATATGTTTGTTTTCTTCCACTTATTAACGGCAAAACATACACAACTAATGCTTGAAATGGACTTTTTATTTTCTACTACACTCTTTCCGATTCCTTTACGCCGATTAACAAAAATGAAAAAGGTATATTTTAAAAATCGTCGCAAAAAAAGAGGTGCAACACAAGGACTTCCCAGGAGGTCACCCATCCTAGTACTACTCTCGCCCAAGCACGCTTAACTGCGGAGTTCTGATGGGATCCGGTGCATTAGTGCTGGTATGATCGCACCTGATATCTAATGCACTTTAATTGTATATGTTTGTTTTCTTCCACTTATTAACGGCAAAACATACACAACTAATGCTTGAAATGGACTTTTTATTTTCTACTACACTCTTTCCGATTCCTTTACGCCGATTAACAAAAATGAAAAAGATATATTTTAAAAATCGTCGCAAAAAAAGAGGTGCAACACAAGGACTTCCCAGGAGGTCACCCATCCTAGTACTACTCTCGCCCAAGCACGCTTAACTGCGGAGTTCTGATGGGATCCGGTGCATTAGTGCTGGTATGATCGCACCTGATATCTAATGCACTTTAATTGTATATGTTTGTTTTCATCCACTTATTAACGGCAAAACATACACAACTAATGCTTGAAATGGACTTTTTATTTTCTACTACACTCTTTCCGATTCCTTTACGCCGATTAACAAAAATGAAAAAGATATATTTTAAAAATCGTCGCAAAAAAAGAGGTGCAACACAAGGACTTCCCAGGAGGTCACCCATCCTAGTACTACTCTCGCCCAAGCACGCTTAACTGCGGAGTTCTGATGGGATCCGGTGCATTAGTGCTGGTATGATCGCACCTGATATCTAATGCACTTTAATTGTATATGTTTGTTTTCTTCCACTTATTAACGGCAAAACATACACAACTAATGCTTGAAATGGACTTTTTATTTTCTACTACACTCTTTCCGATTCCTTTACGCCGATTAACAAAAATGAAAAAGGTATATTTTAAAAATCGTCGCAAAAAAAGAGGTGCAACACAAGGACTTCCCAGGAGGTCACCCATCCTAGTACTACTCTCGCCCAAGCACGCTTAACTGCGGAGTTCTGATGGGATCCGGTGCATTAGTGCTGGTATGATCGCACCTGATATCTAATGCACTTTAATTGTATATGTTTGTTTTCTTCCACTTATTAACGGCAAAACATACACAACTAATGCTTGAAATGGACTTTTTATTTTCTACTACACTCTTTCCGATTCCTTTACGCCGATTAACAAAAATGAAAAAGGTATATTTTAAAAATCGTCGCAAAAAAAGAGGTGCAACACAAGGACTTCCCAGGAGGTCACCCATCCTAGTACTACTCTCGCCCAAGCACGCTTAACTGCGGAGTTCTGATGGGATCCGGTGCATTAGTGCTGGTATGATCGCACCTGATATCTAATGCACTTTAATTGTATATGTTTGTTTTCTTCCACTTATTAACGGCAAAACATACACAACTAATGCTTGAAATGGACTTTTTATTTTCTACTACACTCTTTCCGATTCCTTTACGCCGATTAACAAAAATGAAAAAGATATATTTTAAAAATCGTCGCAAAAAAAGAGGTGCAACACAAGGACTTCCCAGGAGGTCACCCATCCTAGTACTACTCTCGCCCAAGCACGCTTAACTGCGGAGTTCTGATGGGATCCGGTGCATTAGTGCTGGTATGATCGCACCTGATATCTAATGCACTTTAATTGTATATGTTTGTTTTCTTCCACTTATTAACGGCAAAACATACACAACTAATGCTTGAAATGGACTTTTTATTTTCTACTACACTCTTTCCGATTCCTTTACGCCGATTAACAAAAATGAAAAAGGTATATTTTAAAAATCGTCGCAAAAAAAGAGGTGCAACACAAGGACTTCCCAGGAGGTCACCCATCCTAGTACTACTCTCGCCCAAGCACGCTTAACTACGGAGTTCTGATGGGATCCGGTGCATTAGTGCTGGTATGATCGCACCTGATATCTAATGCACTTTAATTGTATATGTTTGTTTTCTTCCACTTATTAACGGCAAAACATACACAACTAATGCTTGAAATGGACTTTTTATTTTCTACTACACTCTTTCCGATTCCTTTACGCCGATTAACAAAAATGAAAAAGGTATATTTTAAAAATCGTCGCAAAAAAAGAGGTGCAACACAAGGACTTCCCAGGAGGTCACCCATCCTAGTACTACTCTCGCCCAAGCACGCTTAACTGCGGAGTTCTGATGGGATCCGGTGCATTAGTGCTGGTATGATCGCACCTGATATCTAATGCACTTTAATTGTATCTGTTTGTTTTCTTCCACTTATTAACGGCAAAACATACACAACTAATGCTTGAAATGGACTTTTTATTTTCTACTACACTCTTTCCGATTCCTTTACGCCGATTAACAAAAATGAAAAAGATATATTTTAAAAATCGTCGCAAAAAAAGAGGTGCAACACAAGGACTTCCCAGGAGGTCACCCATCCTAGTACTACTCTCGCCCAAGCACGCTTAACTGCGGAGTTCTGATGGGATCCGGTGCATTAGTGCTGGTATGATCGCACCTGATATCTAATGCACTTTAATTGTATATGTTTGTTTTCTTCCACTTATTAACGGCAAAACATACACAACTAATGCTTGAAATGGACTTTTTATTTTCTACTACACTCTTTCCGATTCCTTTACGCCGATTAACAAAAATGAAAAAGATATATTTTAAAAATCGTCGCAAAAAAAGAGGTGCAACACAAGGACTTCCCAGGAGGTCACCCATCCTAGTACTACTCTCGCCCAAGCACGCTTAACTGCGGAGTTCTGATGGGATCCGGTGCATTAGTGCTGGTATGATCGCACCTGATATCTAATGCACTTTAATTGTATATGTTTGTTTTCTTCCACTTATTAACGGCAAAACATACACAACTAATGCTTGAAATGGACTTTTTATTTTCTACTACACTCTTTCCGATTCCTTTACGCCGATTAACAAAAATGAAAAAGGTATATTTTAAAAATCGTCGCAAAAAAAGAGGTGCAACACAAGGACTTCCCAGGAGGTCACCCATCCTAGTACTACTCTCGCCCAAGCACGCTTAACTGCGGAGTTCTGATGGGATCCGGTGCATTAGTGCTGGTATGATCGCACCTGATATCTAATGCACTTTAATTGTATCTGTTTGTTTTCTTCCACTTATTAACGGCAAAACATACACAACTAATGCTTGAAATGGACTTTTTATTTTCTACTACACTCTTTCCGATTCCTTTACGCCGATTAACAAAAATGAAAAAGATATATTTTAAAAATCGTCGCAAAAAAAGAGGTGCAACACAAGGACTTCCCAGGAGGTCACCCATCCTAGTACTACTCTCGCCCAAGCACGCTTAACTGCGGAGTTCTGATGGGATCCGGTGCATTAGTGCTGGTATGATCGCACCTGATATCTAATGCACTTTAATTGTATATGTTTGTTTTCTTCCACTTATTAACGGCAAAACATACACAACTAATGCTTGAAATGGACTTTTTATTTTCTACTACACTCTTTCCGATTCCTTTACGCCGATTAACAAAAATGAAAAAGATATATTTTAAAAATCGTCGCAAAAAAAGAGGTGCAACACAAGGACTTCCCAGGAGGTCACCCATCCTAGTACTACTCTCGCCCAAGCACGCTTAACTGCGGAGTTCTGATGGGATCCGGTGCATTAGTGCTGGTATGATCGCACCTGATATCTAATGCACTTTAATTGTATCTGTTTGTTTTCTTCCACTTATTAACGGCAAAACATACACAACTAATGCTTGAAATGGACTTTTTATTTTCTACTACACTCTTTCCGATTCCTTTACGCCGATTAACAAAAATGAAAAAGGTATATTTTAAAAATCGTCGCAAAAAAAGAGGTGCAACACAAGGACTTCCCAGGAGGTCACCCATCCTAGTACTACTCTCGCCCAAGCACGCTTAACTGCGGAGTTCTGATGGGATCCGGTGCATTAGTGCTGGTATGATCGCACCTGATATCTAATGCACTTTAATTGTATATGTTTGTTTTCTTCCACTTATTAACGGCAAAACATACACAACTAATGCTTGAAATGGACTTTTTATTTTCTACTACACTCTTTCCGATTCCTTTACGCCGATTAACAAAAATGAAAAAGATATATTTTAAAAATCGTCGCAAAAAAAGAGGTGCAACACAAGGACTTCCCAGGAGGTCACCCATCCTAGTACTACTCTCGCCCAAGCACGCTTAACTGCGGAGTTCTGATGGGATCCGATGCATTAGTGCTGGTATGATCGCACCTGATATCTAATGCACTTTAATTGTATATGTTTGTTTTCTTCCACTTATTAACGGCAAAACATACACAACTAATGCTTGAAATGGACTTTTTATTTTCTACTACACTCTTTCCGATTCCTTTACGCCGATTAACAAAAATGAAAAAGGTATATTTTAAAAATCGTCGCAAAAAAAGAGGTGCAACACAAGGACTTCCCAGGAGGTCACCCATCCTAGTACTACTCTCGCCCAAGCACGCTTAACTGCGGAGTTCTGATGGGATCCGGTGCATTAGTGCTGGTATGATCGCACCTGATATCTAATGCACTTTAATTGTATATGTTTGTTTTCTTCCACTTATTAACGGCAAAACATACACAACTAATGCTTGAAATGAACTTTTTATTTTCTACTACACTCTTTCCGATTCCTTTACGCCGATTAACAAAAATGAAAAAGGTATATTTTAAAAATCGTCGCAAAAAAAGAGGTGCAACACAAGGACTTCCCAGGAGGTCACCCATCCTAGTACTACTCTCGCCCAAGCACGCTTAACTGCGGAGTTCTGATGGGATCCGGTGCATTAGTGCTGGTATGATCGCACCTGATATCTAATGCACTTTAATTGTATATGTTTGTTTTCTTCCACTTATTAACGGCAAAACATACACAACTAATGCTTGAAATGGACTTTTTATTTTCTACTACACTCTTTCCGATTCCTTTACGCCGATTAACAAAAATGAAAAAGATATATTTTAAAAATCGTCGCAAAAAAAGAGGTGCAACACAAGGACTTCCCAGGAGGTCACCCATCCTAGTACTACTCTCGCCCAAGCACGCTTAACTGCGGAGTTCTGATGGGATCCGGTGCATTAGTGCTGGTATGATCGCACCTGATATCTAATGCACTTTAATTGTATATGTTTGTTTTCTTCCACTTATTAACGGCAAAACATACACAACTAATGCTTGAAATGGACTTTTTATTTTCTACTACACTCTTTCCGATTCCTTTACGCCGATTAACAAAAATGAAAAAGGTATATTTTAAAAATCGTCGCAAAAAAAGAGGTGCAACACAAGGACTTCCCAGGAGGTCACCCATCCTAGTACTACTCTCGCCCAAGCACGCTTAACTGCGGAGTTCTGATGGGATCCGGTGCATTAGTGCTGGTATGATCGCACCTGATATCTAATGCACTTTAATTGTATATGTTTGTTTTCTTCCACTTATTAACGGCAAAACATACACAACTAATGCTTGAAATGGACTTTTTATTTTCTACTACACTCTTTCCGATTCCTTTACGCCGATTAACAAAAATGAAAAAGGTATATTTTAAAAATCGTCGCAAAAAAAGAGGTGCAACACAAGGACTTCCCAGGAGGTCACCCATCCTAGTACTACTCTCGCCCAAGCACGCTTAACTGCGGAGTTCTGATGGGATCCGGTGCATTAGTGCTGGTATGATCGCACCTGATATCTAATGCACTTTAATTGTATATGTTTGTTTTCTTCCACTTATTAACGGCAAAACATACACAACTAATGCTTGAAATGGACTTTTTATTTTCTACTACACTCTTTCCGATTCCTTTACGCCGATTAACAAAAATGAAAAAGATATATTTTAAAAATCGTCGCAAAAAAAGAGGTGCAACACAAGGACTTCCCAGGAGGTCACCCATCCTAGTACTACTCTCGCCCAAGCACGCTTAACTGCGGAGTTCTGATGGGATCCGGTGCATTAGTGCTGGTATGATCGCACCTGATATCTAATGCACTTTAATTGTATATGTTTGTTTTCTTCCACTTATTAACGGCAAAACATACACAACTAATGCTTGAAATGGACTTTTTATTTTCTACTACACTCTTTCCGATTCCTTTACGCCGATTAACAAAAATGAAAAAGGTATATTTTAAAAATCGTCGCAAAAAAAGAGGTGCAACACAAGGACTTCCCAGGAGGTCACCCATCCTAGTACTACTCTCGCCCAAGCACGCTTAACTGCGGAGTTCTGATGGGATCCGGTGCATTAGTGCTGGTATGATCGCACCTGATATCTAATGCACTTTAATTGTATATGTTTGTTTTCTTCCACTTATTAACGGCAAAACATACACAACTAATGCTTGAAATGGACTTTTTATTTTCTACTACACTCTTTCCGATTCCTTTACGCCGATTAACAAAAATGAAAAAGGTATATTTTAAAAATCGTCGCAAAAAAAGAGGTGCAACACAAGGACTTCCCAGGAGGTCACCCATCCTAGTACTACTCTCGCCCAAGCACGCTTAACTGCGGAGTTCTGATGGGATCCGGTGCATTAGTGCTGGTATGATCGCACCTGATATCTAATGCACTTTAATTGTATATGTTTGTTTTCTTCCACTTATTAACGGCAAAACATACACAACTAATGCTTGAAATGGACTTTTTATTTTCTACTACACTCTTTCCGATTCCTTTACGCCGATTAACAAAAATGAAAAAGATATATTTTAAAAATCGTCGCAAAAAAAGAGGTGCAACACAAGGACTTCCCAGGAGGTCACCCATCCTAGTACTACTCTCGCCCAAGCACGCTTAACTGCGGAGTTCTGATGGGATCCGGTGCATTAGTGCTGGTATGATCGCACCTGATATCTAATGCACTTTAATTGTATATGTTTGTTTTCTTCCACTTATTAACGGCAAAACATACACAACTAATGCTTGAAATGGACTTTTTATTTTCTACTACACTCTTTCCGATTCCTTTACGCCGATTAACAAAAATGAAAAAGGTATATTTTAAAAATCGTCGCAAAAAAAGAGGTGCAACACAAGGACTTCCCAGGAGGTCACCCATCCTAGTACTACTCTCGCCCAAGCACGCTTAACTACGGAGTTCTGATGGGATCCGGTGCATTAGTGCTGGTATGATCGCACCTGATATCTAATGCACTTTAATTGTATATGTTTGTTTTCTTCCACTTATTAACGGCAAAACATACACAACTAATGCTTGAAATGGACTTTTTATTTTCTACTACACTCTTTCCGATTCCTTTACGCCGATTAACAAAAATGAAAAAGGTATATTTTAAAAATCGTCGCAAAAAAAGAGGTGCAACACAAGGACTTCCCAGGAGGTCACCCATCCTAGTACTACTCTCGCCCAAGCACGCTTAACTGCGGAGTTCTGATGGGATCCGGTGCATTAGTGCTGGTATGATCGCACCTGATATCTAATGCACTTTAATTGTATATGTTTGTTTTCTTCCACTTATTAACGGCAAAACATACACAACTAATGCTTGAAATGGACTTTTTATTTTCTACTACACTCTTTCCGATTCCTTTACGCCGATTAACAAAAATGAAAAAGGTATATTTTAAAAATCGTCGCAAAAAAAGAGGTGCAACACAAGGACTTCCCAGGAGGTCACCCATCCTAGTACTACTCTCGCCCAAGCACGCTTAACTGCGGAGTTCTGATGGGATCCGGTGCATTAGTGCTGGTATGATCGCACCTGATATCTAATGCACTTTAATTGTATATGTTTGTTTTCTTCCACTTATTAACGGCAAAACATACACAACTAATGCTTGAAATGGACTTTTTATTTTCTACTACACTCTTTCCGATTCCTTTACGCCGATTAACAAAAATGAAAAAGGTATATTTTAAAAATCGTCGCAAAAAAAGAGGTGCAACACAAGGACTTCCCAGGAGGTCACCCATCCTAGTACTACTCTCGCCCAAGCACGCTTAACTGCGGAGTTCTGATGGGATCCGGTGCATTAGTGCTGGTATGATCGCACCTGATATCTAATGCACTTTAATTGTATATGTTTGTTTTCTTCCACTTATTAACGGCAAAACATACACAACTAATGCTTGAAATGGACTTTTTATTTTCTACTACACTCTTTCCGATTCCTTTACGCCGATTAACAAAAATGAAAAAGGTATATTTTAAAAATCGTCGCAAAAAAAGAGGTGCAACACAAGGACTTCCCAGGAGGTCACCCATCCTAGTACTACTCTCGCCCAAGCACGCTTAACTGCGGAGTTCTGATGGGATCCGGTGCATTAGTGCTGGTATGATCGCACCTGATATCTAATGCACTTTAATTGTATATGTTTGTTTTCTTCCACTTATTAACGGCAAAACATACACAACTAATGCTTGAAATGGACTTTTTATTTTCTACTACACTCTTTCCGATTCCTTTACGCCGATTAACAAAAATGAAAAAGGTATATTTTAAAAATCGTCGCAAAAAAAGAGGTGCAACACAAGGACTTCCCAGGAGGTCACCCATCCTAGTACTACTCTCGCCCAAGCACGCTTAACTGCGGAGTTCTGATGGGATCCGGTGCATTAGTGCTGGTATGATCGCACCTGATATCTAATGCACTTTAATTGTATATGTTTGTTTTCTTCCACTTATTAACGGCAAAACATACACAACTAATGCTTGAAATGGACTTTTTATTTTCTACTACACTCTTTCCGATTCCTTTACGCCGATTAACAAAAATGAAAAAGGTATATTTTAAAAATCGTCGCAAAAAAAGAGGTGCAACACAAGGACTTCCCAGGAGGTCACCCATCCTAGTACTACTCTCGCCCAAGCACGCTTAACTGCGGAGTTCTGATGGGATCCGGTGCATTAGTGCTGGTATGATCGCACCTGATATCTAATGCACTTTAATTGTATATGTTTGTTTTCTTCCACTTATTAACGGCAAAACATACACAACTAATGCTTGAAATGGACTTTTTATTTTCTACTACACTCTTTCCGATTCCTTTACGCCGATTAACAAAAATGAAAAAGGTATATTTTAAAAATCGTCGCAAAAAAAGAGGTGCAACACAAGGACTTCCCAGGAGGTCACCCATCCTAGTACTACTCTCGCCCAAGCACGCTTAACTGCGGAGTTCTGATGGGATCCGGTGCATTAGTGCTGGTATGATCGCACCTGATATCTAATGCACTTTAATTGTATATGTTTGTTTTCTTCCACTTATTAACGGCAAAACATACACAACTAATGCTTGAAATGGACTTTTTATTTTCTACTACACTCTTTCCGATTCCTTTACGCCGATTAACAAAAATGAAAAAGGTATATTTTAAAAATCGTCGCAAAAAAAGAGGTGCAACACAAGGACTTCCCAGGAGGTCACCCATCCTAGTACTACTCTCGCCCAAGCACGCTTAACTGCGGAGTTCTGATGGGATCCGGTGCATTAGTGCTGGTATGATCGCACCTGATATCTAATGCACTTTAATTGTATATGTTTGTTTTCTTCCACTTATTAACGGCAAAACATACACAACTAATGCTTGAAATGGACTTTTTATTTTCTACTACACTCTTTCCGATTCCTTTACGCCGATTAACAAAAATGAAAAAGGTATATTTTAAAAATCGTCGCAAAAAAAGAGGTGCAACACAAGGACTTCCCAGGAGGTCACCCATCCTAGTACTACTCTCGCCCAAGCACGCTTAACTGCGGAGTTCTGATGGGATCCGGTGCATTAGTGCTGGTATGATCGCACCTGATATCTAATGCACTTTAATTGTATATGTTTGTTTTCTTCCACTTATTAACGGCAAAACATACACAACTAATGCTTGAAATGGACTTTTTATTTTCTACTACACTCTTTCCGATTCCTTTACGCCGATTAACAAAAATGAAAAAGGTATATTTTAAAAATCGTCGCAAAAAAAGAGGTGCAACACAAGGACTTCCCAGGAGGTCACCCATCCTAGTACTACTCTCGCCCAAGCACGCTTAACTGCGGAGTTCTGATGGGATCCGGTGCATTAGTGCTGGTATGATCGCACCTGATATCTAATGCACTTTAATTGTATATGTTTGTTTTCTTCCACTTATTAACGGCAAAACATACACAACTAATGCTTGAAATGGACTTTTTATTTTCTACTACACTCTTTCCGATTCCTTTACGCCGATTAACAAAAATGAAAAAGGTATATTTTAAAAATCGTCGCAAAAAAAGAGGTGCAACACAAGGACTTCCCAGGAGGTCACCCATCCTAGTACTACTCTCGCCCAAGCACGCTTAACTGCGGAGTTCTGATGGGATCCGATGCATTAGTGCTGGTATGATCGCACCTGATATCTAATGCACTTTAATTGTATATGTTTGTTTTCTTCCACTTATTAACGGCAAAACATACACAACTAATGCTTGAAATGGACTTTTTATTTTCTACTACACTCTTTCCGATTCCTTTACGCCGATTAACAAAAATGAAAAAGGTATATTTTAAAAATCGTCGCAAAAAAAGAGGTGCAACACAAGGACTTCCCAGGAGGTCACCCATCCTAGTACTACTCTCGCCCAAGCACGCTTAACTGCGGAGTTCTGATGGGATCCGGTGCATTAGTGCTGGTATGATCGCACCTGATATCTAATGCACTTTAATTGTATATGTTTGTTTTCTTCCACTTATTAACGGCAAAACATACACAACTAATGCTTGAAATGGACTTTTTATTTTCTACTACACTCTTTCCGATTCCTTTACGCCGATTAACAAAAATGAAAAAGGTATATTTTAAAAATCGTCGCAAAAAAAGAGGTGCAACACAAGGACTTCCCAGGAGGTCACCCATCCTAGTACTACTCTCGCCCAAGCACGCTTAACTGCGGAGTTCTGATGGGATCCGGTGCATTAGTGCTGGTATGATCGCACCTGATATCTAATGCACTTTAATTGTATATGTTTGTTTTCTTCCACTTATTAACGGCAAAACATACACAACTAATGCTTGAAATGGACTTTTTATTTTCTACTACACTCTTTCCGATTCCTTTACGCCGATTAACAAAAATGAAAAAGGTATATTTTAAAAATCGTCGCAAAAAAAGAGGTGCAACACAAGGACTTCCCAGGAGGTCACCCATCCTAGTACTACTCTCGCCCAAGCACGCTTAACTGCGGAGTTCTGATGGGATCCGGTGCATTAGTGCTGGTATGATCGCACCTGATATCTAATGCACTTTAATTGTATATGTTTGTTTTCTTCCACTTATTAACGGCAAAACATACACAACTAATGCTTGAAATGGACTTTTTATTTTCTACTACACTCTTTCCGATTCCTTTACGCCGATTAACAAAAATGAAAAAGGTATATTTTAAAAATCGTCGCAAAAAAAGAGGTGCAACACAAGGACTTCCCAGGAGGTCACCCATCCTAGTACTACTCTCGCCCAAGCACGCTTAACTGCGGAGTTCTGATGGGATCCGGTGCATTAGTGCTGGTATGATCGCACCTGATATCTAATGCACTTTAATTGTATATGTTTGTTTTCTTCCACTTATTAACGGCAAAACATACACAACTAATGCTTGAAATGGACTTTTTATTTTCTACTACACTCTTTCCGATTCCTTTACGCCGATTAACAAAAATGAAAAAGGTATATTTTAAAAATCGTCGCAAAAAAAGAGGTGCAACACAAGGACTTCCCAGGAGGTCACCCATCCTAGTACTACTCTCGCCCAAGCACGCTTAACTGCGGAGTTCTGATGGGATCCGGTGCATTAGTGCTGGTATGATCGCACCTGATATCTAATGCACTTTAATTGTATATGTTTGTTTTCTTCCACTTATTAACGGCAAAACATACACAACTAATGCTTGAAATGGACTTTTTATTTTCTACTACACTCTTTCCGATTCCTTTACGCCGATTAACAAAAATGAAAAAGGTATATTTTAAAAATCGTCGCAAAAAAAGAGGTGCAACACAAGGACTTCCCAGGAGGTCACCCATCCTAGTACTACTCTCGCCCAAGCACGCTTAACTGCGGAGTTCTGATGGGATCCGGTGCATTAGTGCTGGTATGATCGCACCTGATATCTAATGCACTTTAATTGTATATGTTTGTTTTCTTCCACTTATTAACGGCAAAACATACACAACTAATGCTTGAAATGGACTTTTTATTTTCTACTACACTCTTTCCGATTCCTTTACGCCGATTAACAAAAATGAAAAAGGTATATTTTAAAAATCGTCGCAAAAAAAGAGGTGCAACACAAGGACTTCCCAGGAGGTCACCCATCCTAGTACTACTCTCGCCCAAGCACGCTTAACTGCGGAGTTCTGATGGGATCCGGTGCATTAGTGCTGGTATGATCGCACCTGATATCTAATGCACTTTAATTGTATATGTTTGTTTTCTTCCACTTATTAACGGCAAAACATACACAACTAATGCTTGAAATGGACTTTTTATTTTCTACTACACTCTTTCCGATTCCTTTACGCCGATTAACAAAAATGAAAAAGGTATATTTTAAAAATCGTCGCAAAAAAAGAGGTGCAACACAAGGACTTCCCAGGAGGTCACCCATCCTAGTACTACTCTCGCCCAAGCACGCTTAACTGCGGAGTTCTGATGGGATCCGGTGCATTAGTGCTGGTATGATCGCACCTGATATCTAATGCACTTTAATTGTATATGTTTGTTTTCTTCCACTTATTAACGGCAAAACATACACAACTAATGCTTGAAATGGACTTTTTATTTTCTACTACACTCTTTCCGATTCCTTTACGCCGATTAACAAAAATGAAAAAGGTATATTTTAAAAATCGTCGCAAAAAAAGAGGTGCAACACAAGGACTTCCCAGGAGGTCACCCATCCTAGTACTACTCTCGCCCAAGCACGCTTAACTGCGGAGTTCTGATGGGATCCGGTGCATTAGTGCTGGTATGATCGCACCTGATATCTAATGCACTTTAATTGTATATGTTTGTTTTCTTCCACTTATTAACGGCAAAACATACACAACTAATGCTTGAAATGGACTTTTTATTTTCTACTACACTCTTTCCGATTCCTTTACGCCGATTAACAAAAATGAAAAAGGTATATTTTAAAAATCGTCGCAAAAAAAGAGGTGCAACACAAGGACTTCCCAGGAGGTCACCCATCCTAGTACTACTCTCGCCCAAGCACGCTTAACTGCGGAGTTCTGATGGGATCCGGTGCATTAGTGCTGGTATGATCGCACCTGATATCTAATGCACTTTAATTGTATATGTTTGTTTTCTTCCACTTATTAACGGCAAAACATACACAACTAATGCTTGAAATGGACTTTTTATTTTCTACTACACTCTTTCCGATTCCTTTACGCCGATTAACAAAAATGAAAAAGGTATATTTTAAAAATCGTCGCAAAAAAAGAGGTGCAACACAAGGACTTCCCAGGAGGTCACCCATCCTAGTACTACTCTCGCCCAAGCACGCTTAACTGCGGAGTTCTGATGGGATCCGGTGCATTAGTGCTGGTATGATCGCACCTGATATCTAATGCACTTTAATTGTATATGTTTGTTTTCTTCCACTTATTAACGGCAAAACATACACAACTAATGCTTGAAATGGACTTTTTATTTTCTACTACACTCTTTCCGATTCCTTTACGCCGATTAACAAAAATGAAAAAGGTATATTTTAAAAATCGTCGCAAAAAAAGAGGTGCAACACAAGGACTTCCCAGGAGGTCACCCATCCTAGTACTACTCTCGCCCAAGCACGCTTAACTGCGGAGTTCTGATGGGATCCGGTGCATTAGTGCTGGTATGATCGCACCTGATATCTAATGCACTTTAATTGTATATGTTTGTTTTCTTCCACTTATTAACGGCAAAACATACACAACTAATGCTTGAAATGGACTTTTTATTTTCTACTACACTCTTTCCGATTCCTTTACGCCGATTAACAAAAATGAAAAAGGTATATTTTAAAAATCGTCGCAAAAAAAGAGGTGCAACACAAGGACTTCCCAGGAGGTCACCCATCCTAGTACTACTCTCGCCCAAGCACGCTTAACTGCGGAGTTCTGATGGGATCCGGTGCATTAGTGCTGGTATGATCGCACCTGATATCTAATGCACTTTAATTGTATATGTTTGTTTTCTTCCACTTATTAACGGCAAAACATACACAACTAATGCTTGAAATGGACTTTTTATTTTCTACTACACTCTTTCCGATTCCTTTACGCCGATTAACAAAAATGAAAAAGGTATATTTTAAAAATCGTCGCAAAAAAAGAGGTGCAACACAAGGACTTCCCAGGAGGTCACCCATCCTAGTACTACTCTCGCCCAAGCACGCTTAACTGCGGAGTTCTGATGGGATCCGGTGCATTAGTGCTGGTATGATCGCACCTGATATCTAATGCACTTTAATTGTATATGTTTGTTTTCTTCCACTTATTAACGGCAAAACATACACAACTAATGCTTGAAATGGACTTTTTATTTTCTACTACACTCTTTCCGATTCCTTTACGCCGATTAACAAAAATGAAAAAGGTATATTTTAAAAATCGTCGCAAAAAAAGAGGTGCAACACAAGGACTTCCCAGGAGGTCACCCATCCTAGTACTACTCTCGCCCAAGCACGCTTAACTGCGGAGTTCTGATGGGATCCGGTGCATTAGTGCTGGTATGATCGCACCTGATATCTAATGCACTTTAATTGTATATGTTTGTTTTCTTCCACTTATTAACGGCAAAACATACACAACTAATGCTTGAAATGGACTTTTTATTTTCTACTACACTCTTTCCGATTCCTTTACGCCGATTAACAAAAATGAAAAAGGTATATTTTAAAAATCGTCGCAAAAAAAGAGGTGCAACACAAGGACTTCCCAGGAGGTCACCCATCCTAGTACTACTCTCGCCCAAGCACGCTTAACTGCGGAGTTCTGATGGGATCCGGTGCATTAGTGCTGGTATGATCGCACCTGATATCTAATGCACTTTAATTGTATATGTTTGTTTTCTTCCACTTATTAACGGCAAAACATACACAACTAATGCTTGAAATGGACTTTTTATTTTCTACTACACTCTTTCCGATTCCTTTACGCCGATTAACAAAAATGAAAAAGGTATATTTTAAAAATCGTCGCAAAAAAAGAGGTGCAACACAAGGACTTCCCAGGAGGTCACCCATCCTAGTACTACTCTCGCCCAAGCACGCTTAACTGCGGAGTTCTGATGGGATCCGGTGCATTAGTGCTGGTATGATCGCACCTGATATCTAATGCACTTTAATTGTATATGTTTGTTTTCTTCCACTTATTAACGGCAAAACATACACAACTAATGCTTGAAATGGACTTTTTATTTTCTACTACACTCTTTCCGATTCCTTTACGCCGATTAACAAAAATGAAAAAGGTATATTTTAAAAATCGTCGCAAAAAAAGAGGTGCAACACAAGGACTTCCCAGGAGGTCACCCATCCTAGTACTACTCTCGCCCAAGCACGCTTAACTGCGGAGTTCTGATGGGATCCGGTGCATTAGTGCTGGTATGATCGCACCTGATATCTAATGCACTTTAATTGTATATGTTTGTTTTCTTCCACTTATTAACGGCAAAACATACACAACTAATGCTTGAAATGGACTTTTTATTTTCTACTACACTCTTTCCGATTCCTTTACGCCGATTAACAAAAATGAAAAAGGTATATTTTAAAAATCGTCGCAAAAAAAGAGGTGCAACACAAGGACTTCCCAGGAGGTCACCCATCCTAGTACTACTCTCGCCCAAGCACGCTTAACTGCGGAGTTCTGATGGGATCCGGTGCATTAGTGCTGGTATGATCGCACCTGATATCTAATGCACTTTAATTGTATATGTTTGTTTTCTTCCACTTATTAACGGCAAAACATACACAACTAATGCTTGAAATGGACTTTTTATTTTCTACTACACTCTTTCCGATTCCTTTACGCCGATTAACAAAAATGAAAAAGGTATATTTTAAAAATCGTCGCAAAAAAAGAGGTGCAACACAAGGACTTCCCAGGAGGTCACCCATCCTAGTACTACTCTCGCCCAAGCACGCTTAACTGCGGAGTTCTGATGGGATCCGGTGCATTAGTGCTGGTATGATCGCACCTGATATCTAATGCACTTTAATTGTATATGTTTGTTTTCTTCCACTTATTAACGGCAAAACATACACAACTAATGCTTGAAATGGACTTTTTATTTTCTACTACACTCTTTCCGATTCCTTTACGCCGATTAACAAAAATGAAAAAGGTATATTTTAAAAATCGTCGCAAAAAAAGAGGTGCAACACAAGGACTTCCCAGGAGGTCACCCATCCTAGTACTACTCTCGCCCAAGCACGCTTAACTGCGGAGTTCTGATGGGATCCGGTGCATTAGTGCTGGTATGATCGCACCTGATATCTAATGCACTTTAATTGTATATGTTTGTTTTCTTCCACTTATTAACGGCAAAACATACACAACTAATGCTTGAAATGGACTTTTTATTTTCTACTACACTCTTTCCGATTCCTTTACGCCGATTAACAAAAATGAAAAAGGTATATTTTAAAAATCGTCGCAAAAAAAGAGGTGCAACACAAGGACTTCCCAGGAGGTCACCCATCCTAGTACTACTCTCGCCCAAGCACGCTTAACTGCGGAGTTCTGATGGGATCCGGTGCATTAGTGCTGGTATGATCGCACCTGATATCTAATGCACTTTAATTGTATATGTTTGTTTTCTTCCACTTATTAACGGCAAAACATACACAACTAATGCTTGAAATGGACTTTTTATTTTCTACTACACTCTTTCCGATTCCTTTACGCCGATTAACAAAAATGAAAAAGGTATATTTTAAAAATCGTCGCAAAAAAAGAGGTGCAACACAAGGACTTCCCAGGAGGTCACCCATCCTAGTACTACTCTCGCCCAAGCACGCTTAACTGCGGAGTTCTGATGGGATCCGGTGCATTAGTGCTGGTATGATCGCACCTGATATCTAATGCACTTTAATTGTATATGTTTGTTTTCTTCCACTTATTAACGGCAAAACATACACAACTAATGCTTGAAATGGACTTTTTATTTTCTACTACACTCTTTCCGATTCCTTTACGCCGATTAACAAAAATGAAAAAGGTATATTTTAAAAATCGTCGCAAAAAAAGAGGTGCAACACAAGGACTTCCCAGGAGGTCACCCATCCTAGTACTACTCTCGCCCAAGCACGCTTAACTGCGGAGTTCTGATGGGATCCGGTGCATTAGTGCTGGTATGATCGCACCTGATATCTAATGCACTTTAATTGTATATGTTTGTTTTCTTCCACTTATTAACGGCAAAACATACACAACTAATGCTTGAAATGGACTTTTTATTTTCTACTACACTCTTTCCGATTCCTTTACGCCGATTAACAAAAATGAAAAAGGTATATTTTAAAAATCGTCGCAAAAAAAGAGGTGCAACACAAGGACTTCCCAGGAGGTCACCCATCCTAGTACTACTCTCGCCCAAGCACGCTTAACTGCGGAGTTCTGATGGGATCCGGTGCATTAGTGCTGGTATGATCGCACCTGATATCTAATGCACTTTAATTGTATATGTTTGTTTTCTTCCACTTATTAACGGCAAAACATACACAACTAATGCTTGAAATGGACTTTTTATTTTCTACTACACTCTTTCCGATTCCTTTACGCCGATTAACAAAAATGAAAAAGGTATATTTTAAAAATCGTCGCAAAAAAAGAGGTGCAACACAAGGACTTCCCAGGAGGTCACCCATCCTAGTACTACTCTCGCCCAAGCACGCTTAACTGCGGAGTTCTGATGGGATCCGGTGCATTAGTGCTGGTATGATCGCACCTGATATCTAATGCACTTTAATTGTATATGTTTGTTTTCTTCCACTTATTAACGGCAAAACATACACAACTAATGCTTGAAATGGACTTTTTATTTTCTACTACACTCTTTCCGATTCCTTTACGCCGATTAACAAAAATGAAAAAGGTATATTTTAAAAATCGTCGCAAAAAAAGAGGTGCAACACAAGGACTTCCCAGGAGGTCACCCATCCTAGTACTACTCTCGCCCAAGCACGCTTAACTGCGGAGTTCTGATGGGATCCGGTGCATTAGTGCTGGTATGATCGCACCTGATATCTAATGCACTTTAATTGTATATGTTTGTTTTCTTCCACTTATTAACGGCAAAACATACACAACTAATGCTTGAAATGGACTTTTTATTTTCTACTACACTCTTTCCGATTCCTTTACGCCGATTAACAAAAATGAAAAAGGTATATTTTAAAAATCGTCGCAAAAAAAGAGGTGCAACACAAGGACTTCCCAGGAGGTCACCCATCCTAGTACTACTCTCGCCCAAGCACGCTTAACTGCGGAGTTCTGATGGGATCCGGTGCATTAGTGCTGGTATGATCGCACCTGATATCTAATGCACTTTAATTGTATATGTTTGTTTTCTTCCACTTATTAACGGCAAAACATACACAACTAATGCTTGAAATGGACTTTTTATTTTCTACTACACTCTTTCCGATTCCTTTACGCCGATTAACAAAAATGAAAAAGGTATATTTTAAAAATCGTCGCAAAAAAAGAGGTGCAACACAAGGACTTCCCAGGAGGTCACCCATCCTAGTACTACTCTCGCCCAAGCACGCTTAACTGCGGAGTTCTGATGGGATCCGGTGCATTAGTGCTGGTATGATCGCACCTGATATCTAATGCACTTTAATTGTATATGTTTGTTTTCTTCCACTTATTAACGGCAAAACATACACAACTAATGCTTGAAATGGACTTTTTATTTTCTACTACACTCTTTCCGATTCCTTTACGCCGATTAACAAAAATGAAAAAGGTATATTTTAAAAATCGTCGCAAAAAAAGAGGTGCAACACAAGGACTTCCCAGGAGGTCACCCATCCTAGTACTACTCTCGCCCAAGCACGCTTAACTGCGGAGTTCTGATGGGATCCGGTGCATTAGTGCTGGTATGATCGCACCTGATATCTAATGCACTTTAATTGTATATGTTTGTTTTCTTCCACTTATTAACGGCAAAACATACACAACTAATGCTTGAAATGGACTTTTTATTTTCTACTACACTCTTTCCGATTCCTTTACGCCGATTAACAAAAATGAAAAAGGTATATTTTAAAAATCGTCGCAAAAAAAGAGGTGCAACACAAGGACTTCCCAGGAGGTCACCCATCCTAGTACTACTCTCGCCCAAGCACGCTTAACTGCGGAGTTCTGATGGGATCCGGTGCATTAGTGCTGGTATGATCGCACCTGATATCTAATGCACTTTAATTGTATATGTTTGTTTTCTTCCACTTATTAACGGCAAAACATACACAACTAATGCTTGAAATGGACTTTTTATTTTCTACTACACTCTTTCCGATTCCTTTACGCCGATTAACAAAAATGAAAAAGGTATATTTTAAAAATCGTCGCAAAAAAAGAGGTGCAACACAAGGACTTCCCAGGAGGTCACCCATCCTAGTACTACTCTCGCCCAAGCACGCTTAACTGCGGAGTTCTGATGGGATCCGGTGCATTAGTGCTGGTATGATCGCACCTGATATCTAATGCACTTTAATTGTATATGTTTGTTTTCTTCCACTTATTAACGGCAAAACATACACAACTAATGCTTGAAATGGACTTTTTATTTTCTACTACACTCTTTCCGATTCCTTTACGCCGATTAACAAAAATGAAAAAGGTATATTTTAAAAATCGTCGCAAAAAAAGAGGTGCAACACAAGGACTTCCCAGGAGGTCACCCATCCTAGTACTACTCTCGCCCAAGCACGCTTAACTGCGGAGTTCTGATGGGATCCGGTGCATTAGTGCTGGTATGATCGCACCTGATATCTAATGCACTTTAATTGTATATGTTTGTTTTCTTCCACTTATTAACGGCAAAACATACACAACTAATGCTTGAAATGGACTTTTTATTTTCTACTACACTCTTTCCGATTCCTTTACGCCGATTAACAAAAATGAAAAAGGTATATTTTAAAAATCGTCGCAAAAAAAGAGGTGCAACACAAGGACTTCCCAGGAGGTCACCCATCCTAGTACTACTCTCGCCCAAGCACGCTTAACTGCGGAGTTCTGATGGGATCCGGTGCATTAGTGCTGGTATGATCGCACCTGATATCTAATGCACTTTAATTGTATATGTTTGTTTTCTTCCACTTATTAACGGCAAAACATACACAACTAATGCTTGAAATGGACTTTTTATTTTCTACTACACTCTTTCCGATTCCTTTACGCCGATTAACAAAAATGAAAAAGGTATATTTTAAAAATCGTCGCAAAAAAAGAGGTGCAACACAAGGACTTCCCAGGAGGTCACCCATCCTAGTACTACTCTCGCCCAAGCACGCTTAACTGCGGAGTTCTGATGGGATCCGGTGCATTAGTGCTGGTATGATCGCACCTGATATCTAATGCACTTTAATTGTATATGTTTGTTTTCTTCCACTTATTAACGGCAAAACATACACAACTAATGCTTGAAATGGACTTTTTATTTTCTACTACACTCTTTCCGATTCCTTTACGCCGATTAACAAAAATGAAAAAGGTATATTTTAAAAATCGTCGCAAAAAAAGAGGTGCAACACAAGGACTTCCCAGGAGGTCACCCATCCTAGTACTACTCTCGCCCAAGCACGCTTAACTGCGGAGTTCTGATGGGATCCGGTGCATTAGTGCTGGTATGATCGCACCTGATATCTAATGCACTTTAATTGTATATGTTTGTTTTCTTCCACTTATTAACGGCAAAACATACACAACTAATGCTTGAAATGGACTTTTTATTTTCTACTACACTCTTTCCGATTCCTTTACGCCGATTAACAAAAATGAAAAAGGTATATTTTAAAAATCGTCGCAAAAAAAGAGGTGCAACACAAGGACTTCCCAGGAGGTCACCCATCCTAGTACTACTCTCGCCCAAGCACGCTTAACTGCGGAGTTCTGATGGGATCCGGTGCATTAGTGCTGGTATGATCGCACCTGATATCTAATGCACTTTAATTGTATATGTTTGTTTTCTTCCACTTATTAACGGCAAAACATACACAACTAATGCTTGAAATGGACTTTTTATTTTCTACTACACTCTTTCCGATTCCTTTACGCCGATTAACAAAAATGAAAAAGGTATATTTTAAAAATCGTCGCAAAAAAAGAGGTGCAACACAAGGACTTCCCAGGAGGTCACCCATCCTAGTACTACTCTCGCCCAAGCACGCTTAACTGCGGAGTTCTGATGGGATCCGGTGCATTAGTGCTGGTATGATCGCACCTGATATCTAATGCACTTTAATTGTATATGTTTGTTTTCTTCCACTTATTAACGGCAAAACATACACAACTAATGCTTGAAATGGACTTTTTATTTTCTACTACACTCTTTCCGATTCCTTTACGCCGATTAACAAAAATGAAAAAGGTATATTTTAAAAATCGTCGCAAAAAAAGAGGTGCAACACAAGGACTTCCCAGGAGGTCACCCATCCTAGTACTACTCTCGCCCAAGCACGCTTAACTGCGGAGTTCTGATGGGATCCGGTGCATTAGTGCTGGTATGATCGCACCTGATATCTAATGCACTTTAATTGTATATGTTTGTTTTCTTCCACTTATTAACGGCAAAACATACACAACTAATGCTTGAAATGGACTTTTTATTTTCTACTACACTCTTTCCGATTCCTTTACGCCGATTAACAAAAATGAAAAAGGTATATTTTAAAAATCGTCGCAAAAAAAGAGGTGCAACACAAGGACTTCCCAGGAGGTCACCCATCCTAGTACTACTCTCGCCCAAGCACGCTTAACTGCGGAGTTCTGATGGGATCCGGTGCATTAGTGCTGGTATGATCGCACCTGATATCTAATGCACTTTAATTGTATATGTTTGTTTTCTTCCACTTATTAACGGCAAAACATACACAACTAATGCTTGAAATGGACTTTTTATTTTCTACTACACTCTTTCCGATTCCTTTACGCCGATTAACAAAAATGAAAAAGGTATATTTTAAAAATCGTCGCAAAAAAAGAGGTGCAACACAAGGACTTCCCAGGAGGTCACCCATCCTAGTACTACTCTCGCCCAAGCACGCTTAACTGCGGAGTTCTGATGGGATCCGGTGCATTAGTGCTGGTATGATCGCACCTGATATCTAATGCACTTTAATTGTATATGTTTGTTTTCTTCCACTTATTAACGGCAAAACATACACAACTAATGCTTGAAATGGACTTTTTATTTTCTACTACACTCTTTCCGATTCCTTTACGCCGATTAACAAAAATGAAAAAGGTATATTTTAAAAATCGTCGCAAAAAAAGAGGTGCAACACAAGGACTTCCCAGGAGGTCACCCATCCTAGTACTACTCTCGCCCAAGCACGCTTAACTGCGGAGTTCTGATGGGATCCGGTGCATTAGTGCTGGTATGATCGCACCTGATATCTAATGCACTTTAATTGTATATGTTTGTTTTCTTCCACTTATTAACGGCAAAACATACACAACTAATGCTTGAAATGGACTTTTTATTTTCTACTACACTCTTTCCGATTCCTTTACGCCGATTAACAAAAATGAAAAAGGTATATTTTAAAAATCGTCGCAAAAAAAGAGGTGCAACACAAGGACTTCCCAGGAGGTCACCCATCCTAGTACTACTCTCGCCCAAGCACGCTTAACTGCGGAGTTCTGATGGGATCCGGTGCATTAGTGCTGGTATGATCGCACCTGATATCTAATGCACTTTAATTGTATATGTTTGTTTTCTTCCACTTATTAACGGCAAAACATACACAACTAATGCTTGAAATGGACTTTTTATTTTCTACTACACTCTTTCCGATTCCTTTACGCCGATTAACAAAAATGAAAAAGGTATATTTTAAAAATCGTCGCAAAAAAAGAGGTGCAACACAAGGACTTCCCAGGAGGTCACCCATCCTAGTACTACTCTCGCCCAAGCACGCTTAACTGCGGAGTTCTGATGGGATCCGGTGCATTAGTGCTGGTATGATCGCACCTGATATCTAATGCACTTTAATTGTATATGTTTGTTTTCTTCCACTTATTAACGGCAAAACATACACAACTAATGCTTGAAATGGACTTTTTATTTTCTACTACACTCTTTCCGATTCCTTTACGCCGATTAACAAAAATGAAAAAGGTATATTTTAAAAATCGTCGCAAAAAAAGAGGTGCAACACAAGGACTTCCCAGGAGGTCACCCATCCTAGTACTACTCTCGCCCAAGCACGCTTAACTGCGGAGTTCTGATGGGATCCGGTGCATTAGTGCTGGTATGATCGCACCTGATATCTAATGCACTTTAATTGTATATGTTTGTTTTCTTCCACTTATTAACGGCAAAACATACACAACTAATGCTTGAAATGGACTTTTTATTTTCTACTACACTCTTTCCGATTCCTTTACGCCGATTAACAAAAATGAAAAAGGTATATTTTAAAAATCGTCGCAAAAAAAGAGGTGCAACACAAGGACTTCCCAGGAGGTCACCCATCCTAGTACTACTCTCGCCCAAGCACGCTTAACTGCGGAGTTCTGATGGGATCCGGTGCATTAGTGCTGGTATGATCGCACCTGATATCTAATGCACTTTAATTGTATATGTTTGTTTTCTTCCACTTATTAACGGCAAAACATACACAACTAATGCTTGAAATGGACTTTTTATTTTCTACTACACTCTTTCCGATTCCTTTACGCCGATTAACAAAAATGAAAAAGGTATATTTTAAAAATCGTCGCAAAAAAAGAGGTGCAACACAAGGACTTCCCAGGAGGTCACCCATCCTAGTACTACTCTCGCCCAAGCACGCTTAACTGCGGAGTTCTGATGGGATCCGGTGCATTAGTGCTGGTATGATCGCACCTGATATCTAATGCACTTTAATTGTATATGTTTGTTTTCTTCCACTTATTAACGGCAAAACATACACAACTAATGCTTGAAATGGACTTTTTATTTTCTACTACACTCTTTCCGATTCCTTTACGCCGATTAACAAAAATGAAAAAGGTATATTTTAAAAATCGTCGCAAAAAAAGAGGTGCAACACAAGGACTTCCCAGGAGGTCACCCATCCTAGTACTACTCTCGCCCAAGCACGCTTAACTGCGGAGTTCTGATGGGATCCGGTGCATTAGTGCTGGTATGATCGCACCTGATATCTAATGCACTTTAATTGTATATGTTTGTTTTCTTCCACTTATTAACGGCAAAACATACACAACTAATGCTTGAAATGGACTTTTTATTTTCTACTACACTCTTTCCGATTCCTTTACGCCGATTAACAAAAATGAAAAAGGTATATTTTAAAAATCGTCGCAAAAAAAGAGGTGCAACACAAGGACTTCCCAGGAGGTCACCCATCCTAGTACTACTCTCGCCCAAGCACGCTTAACTGCGGAGTTCTGATGGGATCCGGTGCATTAGTGCTGGTATGATCGCACCTGATATCTAATGCACTTTAATTGTATATGTTTGTTTTCTTCCACTTATTAACGGCAAAACATACACAACTAATGCTTGAAATGGACTTTTTATTTTCTACTACACTCTTTCCGATTCCTTTACGCCGATTAACAAAAATGAAAAAGGTATATTTTAAAAATCGTCGCAAAAAAAGAGGTGCAACACAAGGACTTCCCAGGAGGTCACCCATCCTAGTACTACTCTCGCCCAAGCACGCTTAACTGCGGAGTTCTGATGGGATCCGGTGCATTAGTGCTGGTATGATCGCACCTGATATCTAATGCACTTTAATTGTATATGTTTGTTTTCTTCCACTTATTAACGGCAAAACATACACAACTAATGCTTGAAATGGACTTTTTATTTTCTACTACACTCTTTCCGATTCCTTTACGCCGATTAACAAAAATGAAAAAGGTATATTTTAAAAATCGTCGCAAAAAACGAGGTGCAACACAAGGACTTCCCAGGAGGTCACCCATCCTAGTACTACTCTCGCCCAAGCACGCTTAACTGCGGAGTTCTGATGGGATCCGGTGCATTAGTGCTGGTATGATCGCACCTGATATCTAATGCACTTTAATTGTATATGTTTGTTTTCTTCCACTTATTAACGGCAAAACATACACAACTAATGCTTGAAATGGACTTTTTATTTTCTACTACACTCTTTCCGATTCCTTTACGCCGATTAACAAAAATGAAAAAGGTATATTTTAAAAATCGTCGCAAAAAAAGAGGTGCAACACAAGGACTTCCCAGGAGGTCACCCATCCTAGTACTACTCTCGCCCAAGCACGCTTAACTGCGGAGTTCTGATGGGATCCGGTGCATTAGTGCTGGTATGATCGCACCTGATATCTAATGCACTTTAATTGTATATGTTTGTTTTCTTCCACTTATTAACGGCAAAACATACACAACTAATGCTTGAAATGGACTTTTTATTTTCTACTACACTCTTTCCGATTCCTTTACGCCGATTAACAAAAATGAAAAAGGTATATTTTAAAAATCGTCGCAAAAAAAGAGGTGCAACACAAGGACTTCCCAGGAGGTCACCCATCCTAGTACTACTCTCGCCCAAGCACGCTTAACTGCGGAGTTCTGATGGGATCCGGTGCATTAGTGCTGGTATGATCGCACCTGATATCTAATGCACTTTAATTGTATATGTTTGTTTTCTTCCACTTATTAACGGCAAAACATACACAACTAATGCTTGAAATGGACTTTTTATTTTCTACTACACTCTTTCCGATTCCTTTACGCCGATTAACAAAAATGAAAAAGGTATATTTTAAAAATCGTCGCAAAAAAAGAGGTGCAACACAAGGACTTCCCAGGAGGTCACCCATCCTAGTACTACTCTCGCCCAAGCACGCTTAACTGCGGAGTTCTGATGGGATCCGGTGCATTAGTGCTGGTATGATCGCACCTGATATCTAATGCACTTTAATTGTATATGTTTGTTTTCTTCCACTTATTAACGGCAAAACATACACAACTAATGCTTGAAATGGACTTTTTATTTTCTACTACACTCTTTCCGATTCCTTTACGCCGATTAACAAAAATGAAAAAGGTATATTTTAAAAATCGTCGCAAAAAAAGAGGTGCAACACAAGGACTTCCCAGGAGGTCACCCATCCTAGTACTACTCTCGCCCAAGCACGCTTAACTGCGGAGTTCTGATGGGATCCGGTGCATTAGTGCTGGTATGATCGCACCTGATATCTAATGCACTTTAATTGTATATGTTTGTTTTCTTCCACTTATTAACGGCAAAACATACACAACTAATGCTTGAAATGGACTTTTTATTTTCTACTACACTCTTTCCGATTCCTTTACGCCGATTAACAAAAATGAAAAAGGTATATTTTAAAAATCGTCGCAAAAAAAGAGGTGCAACACAAGGACTTCCCAGGAGGTCACCCATCCTAGTACTACTCTCGCCCAAGCACGCTTAACTGCGGAGTTCTGATGGGATCCGGTGCATTAGTGCTGGTATGATCGCACCTGATATCTAATGCACTTTAATTGTATATGTTTGTTTTCTTCCACTTATTAACGGCAAAACATACACAACTAATGCTTGAAATGGACTTTTTATTTTCTACTACACTCTTTCCGATTCCTTTACGCCGATTAACAAAAATGAAAAAGGTATATTTTAAAAATCGTCGCAAAAAAAGAGGTGCAACACAAGGACTTCCCAGGAGGTCACCCATCCTAGTACTACTCTCGCCCAAGCACGCTTAACTGCGGAGTTCTGATGGGATCCGGTGCATTAGTGCTGGTATGATCGCACCTGATATCTAATGCACTTTAATTGTATATGTTTGTTTTCTTCCACTTATTAACGGCAAAACATACACAACTAATGCTTGAAATGGACTTTTTATTTTCTACTACACTCTTTCCGATTCCTTTACGCCGATTAACAAAAATGAAAAAGGTATATTTTAAAAATCGTCGCAAAAAAAGAGGTGCAACACAAGGACTTCCCAGGAGGTCACCCATCCTAGTACTACTCTCGCCCAAGCACGCTTAACTGCGGAGTTCTGATGGGATCCGGTGCATTAGTGCTGGTATGATCGCACCTGATATCTAATGCACTTTAATTGTATATGTTTGTTTTCTTCCACTTATTAACGGCAAAACATACACAACTAATGCTTGAAATGGACTTTTTATTTTCTACTACACTCTTTCCGATTCCTTTACGCCGATTAACAAAAATGAAAAAGGTATATTTTAAAAATCGTCGCAAAAAAAGAGGTGCAACACAAGGACTTCCCAGGAGGTCACCCATCCTAGTACTACTCTCGTCTCTGCATTAGTGCTGGTATGATCGCACCTGATATCTAAATGCACTTTAATTGTATATGTTTGTTTTCTTCCACTTATTAACGGCAAAACATACACACTAATGCTTGAAATGGACTTTTTATTTTCTACTACACTCTTTCCGATTCCTTTACGCCGATTACAAAAATGAAAAGGTATATTTTAAAAATCGTCGCAAAAAAAGAGGTGCAACACAAGGACTTCCCAGGAGGTCACCCATCCTAGTACTACTCTCGACTTCCCAGGAGGTCACCCATCCTAGTACTACTCTCGCCCAAGCACGCTTAACTGCGGAGTTCTGATGGGATCCGGTGCATTAGTGCTGGTATGATCGCACCTGATATCTAATGCACTTTAATTGTATATGTTTGTTTTCTTCCACTTATTAACGGCAAAACATACACAACTAATGCTTGAAATGGACTTTTTATTTTCTACTACACTCTTTCCGATTCCTTTACGCCGATTAACAAAAATGAAAAAGGTATATTTTAAAAATCGTCGCAAAAAAAGAGGTGCAACACAAGGACTTCCCAGGAGGTCACCCATCCTAGTACTACTCTCGCCCAAGCACGCTTAACTGCGGAGTTCTGATGGGATCCGGTGCATTAGTGCTGGTATGATCGCACCTGATATCTAATGCACTTTAATTGTATATGTTTGTTTTCTTCCACTTATTAACGGCAAAACATACACAACTAATGCTTGAAATGGACTTTTTATTTTCTACTACACTCTTTCCGATTCCTTTACGCCGATTAACAAAAATGAAAAAGGTATATTTTAAAAATCGTCGCAAAAAAAGAGGTGCAACACAAGGACTTCCCAGGAGGTCACCCATCCTAGTACTACTCTCGCCCAAGCACGCTTAACTGCGGAGTTCTGATGGGATCCGGTGCATTAGTGCTGGTATGATCGCACCTGATATCTAATGCACTTTAATTGTATATGTTTGTTTTCTTCCACTTATTAACGGCAAAACATACACAACTAATGCTTGAAATGGACTTTTTATTTTCTACTACACTCTTTCCGATTCCTTTACGCCGATTAACAAAAATGAAAAAGGTATATTTTAAAAATCGTCGCAAAAAAAGAGGTGCAACACAAGGACTTCCCAGGAGGTCACCCATCCTAGTACTACTCTCGCCCAAGCACGCTTAACTGCGGAGTTCTGATGGGATCCGGTGCATTAGTGCTGGTATGATCGCACCTGATATCTAATGCACTTTAATTGTATATGTTTGTTTTCTTCCACTTATTAACGGCAAAACATACACAACTAATGCTTGAAATGGACTTTTTATTTTCTACTACACTCTTTCCGATTCCTTTACGCCGATTAACAAAAATGAAAAAGGTATATTTTAAAAATCGTCGCAAAAAAAGAGGTGCAACACAAGGACTTCCCAGGAGGTCACCCATCCTAGTACTACTCTCGCCCAAGCACGCTTAACTGCGGAGTTCTGATGGGATCCGGTGCATTAGTGCTGGTATGATCGCACCTGATATCTAATGCACTTTAATTGTATATGTTTGTTTTCTTCCACTTATTAACGGCAAAACATACACAACTAATGCTTGAAATGGACTTTTTATTTTCTACTACACTCTTTCCGATTCCTTTACGCCGATTAACAAAAATGAAAAAGGTATATTTTAAAAATCGTCGCAAAAAAAGAGGTGCAACACAAGGACTTCCCAGGAGGTCACCCATCCTAGTACTACTCTCGCCCAAGCACGCTTAACTGCGGAGTTCTGATGGGATCCGGTGCATTAGTGCTGGTATGATCGCACCTGATATCTAATGCACTTTAATTGTATATGTTTGTTTTCTTCCACTTATTAACGGCAAAACATACACAACTAATGCTTGAAATGGACTTTTTATTTTCTACTACACTCTTTCCGATTCCTTTACGCCGATTAACAAAAATGAAAAAGGTATATTTTAAAAATCGTCGCAAAAAAAGAGGTGCAACACAAGGACTTCCCAGGAGGTCACCCATCCTAGTACTACTCTCGCCCAAGCACGCTTAACTGCGGAGTTCTGATGGGATCCGGTGCATTAGTGCTGGTATGATCGCACCTGATATCTAATGCACTTTAATTGTATATGTTTGTTTTCTTCCACTTATTAACGGCAAAACATACACAACTAATGCTTGAAATGGACTTTTTATTTTCTACTACACTCTTTCCGATTCCTTTACGCCGATTAACAAAAATGAAAAAGGTATATTTTAAAAATCGTCGCAAAAAAAGAGGTGCAACACAAGGACTTCCCAGGAGGTCACCCATCCTAGTACTACTCTCGCCCAAGCACGCTTAACTGCGGAGTTCTGATGGGATCCGGTGCATTAGTGCTGGTATGATCGCACCTGATATCTAATGCACTTTAATTGTATATGTTTGTTTTCTTCCACTTATTAACGGCAAAACATACACAACTAATGCTTGAAATGGACTTTTTATTTTCTACTACACTCTTTCCGATTCCTTTACGCCGATTAACAAAAATGAAAAAGGTATATTTTAAAAATCGTCGCAAAAAAAGAGGTGCAACACAAGGACTTCCCAGGAGGTCACCCATCCTAGTACTACTCTCGCCCAAGCACGCTTAACTGCGGAGTTCTGATGGGATCCGGTGCATTAGTGCTGGTATGATCGCACCTGATATCTAATGCACTTTAATTGTATATGTTTGTTTTCTTCCACTTATTAACGGCAAAACATACACAACTAATGCTTGAAATGGACTTTTTATTTTCTACTACACTCTTTCCGATTCCTTTACGCCGATTAACAAAAATGAAAAAGGTATATTTTAAAAATCGTCGCAAAAAAAGAGGTGCAACACAAGGACTTCCCAGGAGGTCACCCATCCTAGTACTACTCTCGCCCAAGCACGCTTAACTGCGGAGTTCTGATGGGATCCGGTGCATTAGTGCTGGTATGATCGCACCTGATATCTAATGCACTTTAATTGTATATGTTTGTTTTCTTCCACTTATTAACGGCAAAACATACACAACTAATGCTTGAAATGGACTTTTTATTTTCTACTACACTCTTTCCGATTCCTTTACGCCGATTAACAAAAATGAAAAAGGTATATTTTAAAAATCGTCGCAAAAAAAGAGGTGCAACACAAGGACTTCCCAGGAGGTCACCCATCCTAGTACTACTCTCGCCCAAGCACGCTTAACTGCGGAGTTCTGATGGGATCCGGTGCATTAGTGCTGGTATGATCGCACCTGATATCTAATGCACTTTAATTGTATATGTTTGTTTTCTTCCACTTATTAACGGCAAAACATACACAACTAATGCTTGAAATGGACTTTTTATTTTCTACTACACTCTTTCCGATTCCTTTACGCCGATTAACAAAAATGAAAAAGGTATATTTTAAAAATCGTCGCAAAAAAAGAGGTGCAACACAAGGACTTCCCAGGAGGTCACCCATCCTAGTACTACTCTCGCCCAAGCACGCTTAACTGCGGAGTTCTGATGGGATCCGGTGCATTAGTGCTGGTATGATCGCACCTGATATCTAATGCACTTTAATTGTATATGTTTGTTTTCTTCCACTTATTAACGGCAAAACATACACAACTAATGCTTGAAATGGACTTTTTATTTTCTACTACACTCTTTCCGATTCCTTTACGCCGATTAACAAAAATGAAAAAGGTATATTTTAAAAATCGTCGCAAAAAAAGAGGTGCAACACAAGGACTTCCCAGGAGGTCACCCATCCTAGTACTACTCTCGCCCAAGCACGCTTAACTGCGGAGTTCTGATGGGATCCGGTGCATTAGTGCTGGTATGATCGCACCTGATATCTAATGCACTTTAATTGTATATGTTTGTTTTCTTCCACTTATTAACGGCAAAACATACACAACTAATGCTTGAAATGGACTTTTTATTTTCTACTACACTCTTTCCGATTCCTTTACGCCGATTAACAAAAATGAAAAAGGTATATTTTAAAAATCGTCGCAAAAAAAGAGGTGCAACACAAGGACTTCCCAGGAGGTCACCCATCCTAGTACTACTCTCGCCCAAGCACGCTTAACTGCGGAGTTCTGATGGGATCCGGTGCATTAGTGCTGGTATGATCGCACCTGATATCTAATGCACTTTAATTGTATATGTTTGTTTTCTTCCACTTATTAACGGCAAAACATACACAACTAATGCTTGAAATGGACTTTTTATTTTCTACTACACTCTTTCCGATTCCTTTACGCCGATTAACAAAAATGAAAAAGGTATATTTTAAAAATCGTCGCAAAAAAAGAGGTGCAACACAAGGACTTCCCAGGAGGTCACCCATCCTAGTACTACTCTCGCCCAAGCACGCTTAACTGCGGAGTTCTGATGGGATCCGGTGCATTAGTGCTGGTATGATCGCACCTGATATCTAATGCACTTTAATTGTATATGTTTGTTTTCTTCCACTTATTAACGGCAAAACATACACAACTAATGCTTGAAATGGACTTTTTATTTTCTACTACACTCTTTCCGATTCCTTTACGCCGATTAACAAAAATGAAAAAGGTATATTTTAAAAATCGTCGCAAAAAAAGAGGTGCAACACAAGGACTTCCCAGGAGGTCACCCATCCTAGTACTACTCTCGCCCAAGCACGCTTAACTGCGGAGTTCTGATGGGATCCGGTGCATTAGTGCTGGTATGATCGCACCTGATATCTAATGCACTTTAATTGTATATGTTTGTTTTCTTCCACTTATTAACGGCAAAACATACACAACTAATGCTTGAAATGGACTTTTTATTTTCTACTACACTCTTTCCGATTCCTTTACGCCGATTAACAAAAATGAAAAAGGTATATTTTAAAAATCGTCGCAAAAAAAGAGGTGCAACACAAGGACTTCCCAGGAGGTCACCCATCCTAGTACTACTCTCGCCCAAGCACGCTTAACTGCGGAGTTCTGATGGGATCCGGTGCATTAGTGCTGGTATGATCGCACCTGATATCTAATGCACTTTAATTGTATATGTTTGTTTTCTTCCACTTATTAACGGCAAAACATACACAACTAATGCTTGAAATGGACTTTTTATTTTCTACTACACTCTTTCCGATTCCTTTACGCCGATTAACAAAAATGAAAAAGGTATATTTTAAAAATCGTCGCAAAAAAAGAGGTGCAACACAAGGACTTCCCAGGAGGTCACCCATCCTAGTACTACTCTCGCCCAAGCACGCTTAACTGCGGAGTTCTGATGGGATCCGGTGCATTAGTGCTGGTATGATCGCACCTGATATCTAATGCACTTTAATTGTATATGTTTGTTTTCTTCCACTTATTAACGGCAAAACATACACAACTAATGCTTGAAATGGACTTTTTATTTTCTACTACACTCTTTCCGATTCCTTTACGCCGATTAACAAAAATGAAAAAGGTATATTTTAAAAATCGTCGCAAAAAAAGAGGTGCAACACAAGGACTTCCCAGGAGGTCACCCATCCTAGTACTACTCTCGCCCAAGCACGCTTAACTGCGGAGTTCTGATGGGATCCGGTGCATTAGTGCTGGTATGATCGCACCTGATATCTAATGCACTTTAATTGTATATGTTTGTTTTCTTCCACTTATTAACGGCAAAACATACACAACTAATGCTTGAAATGGACTTTTTATTTTCTACTACACTCTTTCCGATTCCTTTACGCCGATTAACAAAAATGAAAAAGGTATATTTTAAAAATCGTCGCAAAAAAAGAGGTGCAACACAAGGACTTCCCAGGAGGTCACCCATCCTAGTACTACTATCGCCCAAGCACGCTTAACTGCGGAGTTCTGATGGGATCCGGTGCATTAGTGCTGGTATGATCGCACCTGATATCTAATGCACTTTAATTGTATATGTTTGTTTTCTTCCACTTATTAACGGCAAAACATACACAACTAATGCTTGAAATGGACTTTTTATTTTCTACTACACTCTTTCCGATTCCTTTACGCCGATTAACAAAAATGAAAAAGGTATATTTTAAAAATCGTCGCAAAAAAAGAGGTGCAACACAAGGACTTCCCAGGAGGTCACCCATCCTAGTACTACTCTCGCCCAAGCACGCTTAACTGCGGAGTTCTGATGGGATCCGGTGCATTAGTGCTGGTATGATCGCACCTGATATCTAATGCACTTTAATTGTATATGTTTGTTTTCTTCCACTTATTAACGGCAAAACATACACAACTAATGCTTGAAATGGACTTTTTATTTTCTACTACACTCTTTCCGATTCCTTTACGCCGATTAACAAAAATGAAAAAGGTATATTTTAAAAATCGTCGCAAAAAAAGAGGTGCAACACAAGGACTTCCCAGGAGGTCACCCATCCTAGTACTACTCTCGCCCAAGCACGCTTAACTGCGGAGTTCTGATGGGATCCGGTGCATTAGTGCTGGTATGATCGCACCTGATATCTAATGCACTTTAATTGTATATGTTTGTTTTCTTCCACTTATTAACGGCAAAACATACACAACTAATGCTTGAAATGGACTTTTTATTTTCTACTACACTCTTTCCGATTCCTTTACGCCGATTAACAAAAATGAAAAAGGTATATTTTAAAAATCGTCGCAAAAAAAGAGGTGCAACACAAGGACTTCCCAGGAGGTCACCCATCCTAGTACTACTCTCGCCCAAGCACGCTTAACTGCGGAGTTCTGATGGGATCCGGTGCATTAGTGCTGGTATGATCGCACCTGATATCTAATGCACTTTAATTGTATATGTTTGTTTTCTTCCACTTATTAACGGCAAAACATACACAACTAATGCTTGAAATGGACTTTTTATTTTCTACTACACTCTTTCCGATTCCTTTACGCCGATTAACAAAAATGAAAAAGGTATATTTTAAAAATCGTCGCAAAAAAAGAGGTGCAACACAAGGACTTCCCAGGAGGTCACCCATCCTAGTACTACTCTCGCCCAAGCACGCTTAACTGCGGAGTTCTGATGGGATCCGGTGCATTAGTGCTGGTATGATCGCACCTGATATCTAATGCACTTTAATTGTATATGTTTGTTTTCTTCCACTTATTAACGGCAAAACATACACAACTAATGCTTGAAATGGACTTTTTATTTTCTACTACACTCTTTCCGATTCCTTTACGCCGATTAACAAAAATGAAAAAGGTATATTTTAAAAATCGTCGCAAAAAAAGAGGTGCAACACAAGGACTTCCCAGGAGGTCACCCATCCTAGTACTACTCTCGCCCAAGCACGCTTAACTGCGGAGTTCTGATGGGATCCGGTGCATTAGTGCTGGTATGATCGCACCTGATATCTAATGCACTTTAATTGTATATGTTTGTTTTCTTCCACTTATTAACGGCAAAACATACACAACTAATGCTTGAAATGGACTTTTTATTTTCTACTACACTCTTTCCGATTCCTTTACGCCGATTAACAAAAATGAAAAAGGTATATTTTAAAAATCGTCGCAAAAAAAGAGGTGCAACACAAGGACTTCCCAGGAGGTCACCCATCCTAGTACTACTCTCGCCCAAGCACGCTTAACTGCGGAGTTCTGATGGGATCCGGTGCATTAGTGCTGGTATGATCGCACCTGATATCTAATGCACTTTAATTGTATATGTTTGTTTTCTTCCACTTATTAACGGCAAAACATACACAACTAATGCTTGAAATGGACTTTTTATTTTCTACTACACTCTTTCCGATTCCTTTACGCCGATTAACAAAAATGAAAAAGGTATATTTTAAAAATCGTCGCAAAAAAAGAGGTGCAACACAAGGACTTCCCAGGAGGTCACCCATCCTAGTACTACTCTCGCCCAAGCACGCTTAACTGCGGAGTTCTGATGGGATCCGGTGCATTAGTGCTGGTATGATCGCACCTGATATCTAATGCACTTTAATTGTATATGTTTGTTTTCTTCCACTTATTAACGGCAAAACATACACAACTAATGCTTGAAATGGACTTTTTATTTTCTACTACACTCTTTCCGATTCCTTTACGCCGATTAACAAAAATGAAAAAGGTATATTTTAAAAATCGTCGCAAAAAAAGAGGTGCAACACAAGGACTTCCCAGGAGGTCACCCATCCTAGTACTACTCTCGCCCAAGCACGCTTAACTGCGGAGTTCTGATGGGATCCGGTGCATTAGTGCTGGTATGATCGCACCTGATATCTAATGCACTTTAATTGTATATGTTTGTTTTCTTCCACTTATTAACGGCAAAACATACACAACTAATGCTTGAAATGGACTTTTTATTTTCTACTACACTCTTTCCGATTCCTTTACGCCGATTAACAAAAATGAAAAAGGTATATTTTAAAAATCGTCGCAAAAAAAGAGGTGCAACACAAGGACTTCCCAGGAGGTCACCCATCCTAGTACTACTCTCGCCCAAGCACGCTTAACTGCGGAGTTCTGATGGGATCCGGTGCATTAGTGCTGGTATGATCGCACCTGATATCTAATGCACTTTAATTGTATATGTTTGTTTTCTTCCACTTATTAACGGCAAAACATACACAACTAATGCTTGAAATGGACTTTTTATTTTCTACTACACTCTTTCCGATTCCTTTACGCCGATTAACAAAAATGAAAAAGGTATATTTTAAAAATCGTCGCAAAAAAAGAGGTGCAACACAAGGACTTCCCAGGAGGTCACCCATCCTAGTACTACTCTCGCCCAAGCACGCTTAACTGCGGAGTTCTGATGGGATCCGGTGCATTAGTGCTGGTATGATCGCACCTGATATCTAATGCACTTTAATTGTATATGTTTGTTTTCTTCCACTTATTAACGGCAAAACATACACAACTAATGCTTGAAATGGACTTTTTATTTTCTACTACACTCTTTCCGATTCCTTTACGCCGATTAACAAAAATGAAAAAGGTATATTTTAAAAATCGTCGCAAAAAAAGAGGTGCAACACAAGGACTTCCCAGGAGGTCACCCATCCTAGTACTACTCTCGCCCAAGCACGCTTAACTGCGGAGTTCTGATGGGATCCGGTGCATTAGTGCTGGTATGATCGCACCTGATATCTAATGCACTTTAATTGTATATGTTTGTTTTCTTCCACTTATTAACGGCAAAACATACACAACTAATGCTTGAAATGGACTTTTTATTTTCTACTACACTCTTTCCGATTCCTTTACGCCGATTAACAAAAATGAAAAAGGTATATTTTAAAAATCGTCGCAAAAAAAGAGGTGCAACACAAGGACTTCCCAGGAGGTCACCCATCCTAGTACTACTCTCGCCCAAGCACGCTTAACTGCGGAGTTCTGATGGGATCCGGTGCATTAGTGCTGGTATGATCGCACCTGATATCTAATGCACTTTAATTGTATATGTTTGTTTTCTTCCACTTATTAACGGCAAAACATACACAACTAATGCTTGAAATGGACTTTTTATTTTCTACTACACTCTTTCCGATTCCTTTACGCCGATTAACAAAAATGAAAAAGGTATATTTTAAAAATCGTCGCAAAAAAAGAGGTGCAACACAAGGACTTCCCAGGAGGTCACCCATCCTAGTACTACTCTCGCCCAAGCACGCTTAACTGCGGAGTTCTGATGGGATCCGGTGCATTAGTGCTGGTATGATCGCACCTGATATCTAATGCACTTTAATTGTATATGTTTGTTTTCTTCCACTTATTAACGGCAAAACATACACAACTAATGCTTGAAATGGACTTTTTATTTTCTACTACACTCTTTCCGATTCCTTTACGCCGATTAACAAAAATGAAAAAGGTATATTTTAAAAATCGTCGCAAAAAAAGAGGTGCAACACAAGGACTTCCCAGGAGGTCACCCATCCTAGTACTACTCTCGCCCAAGCACGCTTAACTGCGGAGTTCTGATGGGATCCGGTGCATTAGTGCTGGTATGATCGCACCTGATATCTAATGCACTTTAATTGTATATGTTTGTTTTCTTCCACTTATTAACGGCAAAACATACACAACTAATGCTTGAAATGGACTTTTTATTTTCTACTACACTCTTTCCGATTCCTTTACGCCGATTAACAAAAATGAAAAAGGTATATTTTAAAAATCGTCGCAAAAAAAGAGGTGCAACACAAGGACTTCCCAGGAGGTCACCCATCCTAGTACTACTCTCGCCCAAGCACGCTTAACTGCGGAGTTCTGATGGGATCCGGTGCATTAGTGCTGGTATGATCGCACCTGATATCTAATGCACTTTAATTGTATATGTTTGTTTTCTTCCACTTATTAACGGCAAAACATACACAACTAATGCTTGAAATGGACTTTTTATTTTCTACTACACTCTTTCCGATTCCTTTACGCCGATTAACAAAAATGAAAAAGGTATATTTTAAAAATCGTCGCAAAAAAAGAGGTGCAACACAAGGACTTCCCAGGAGGTCACCCATCCTAGTACTACTCTCGCCCAAGCACGCTTAACTGCGGAGTTCTGATGGGATCCGGTGCATTAGTGCTGGTATGATCGCACCTGATATCTAATGCACTTTAATTGTATATGTTTGTTTTCTTCCACTTATTAACGGCAAAACATACACAACTAATGCTTGAAATGGACTTTTTATTTTCTACTACACTCTTTCCGATTCCTTTACGCCGATTAACAAAAATGAAAAAGGTATATTTTAAAAATCGTCGCAAAAAAAGAGGTGCAACACAAGGACTTCCCAGGAGGTCACCCATCCTAGTACTACTCTCGCCCAAGCACGCTTAACTGCGGAGTTCTGATGGGATCCGGTGCATTAGTGCTGGTATGATCGCACCTGATATCTAATGCACTTTAATTGTATATGTTTGTTTTCTTCCACTTATTAACGGCAAAACATACACAACTAATGCTTGAAATGGACTTTTTATTTTCTACTACACTCTTTCCGATTCCTTTACGCCGATTAACAAAAATGAAAAAGGTATATTTTAAAAATCGTCGCAAAAAAAGAGGTGCAACACAAGGACTTCCCAGGAGGTCACCCATCCTAGTACTACTCTCGCCCAAGCACGCTTAACTGCGGAGTTCTGATGGGATCCGGTGCATTAGTGCTGGTATGATCGCACCTGATATCTAATGCACTTTAATTGTATATGTTTGTTTTCTTCCACTTATTAACGGCAAAACATACACAACTAATGCTTGAAATGGACTTTTTATTTTCTACTACACTCTTTCCGATTCCTTTACGCCGATTAACAAAAATGAAAAAGGTATATTTTAAAAATCGTCGCAAAAAAAGAGGTGCAACACAAGGACTTCCCAGGAGGTCACCCATCCTAGTACTACTCTCGCCCAAGCACGCTTAACTGCGGAGTTCTGATGGGATCCGGTGCATTAGTGCTGGTATGATCGCACCTGATATCTAATGCACTTTAATTGTATATGTTTGTTTTCTTCCACTTATTAACGGCAAAACATACACAACTAATGCTTGAAATGGACTTTTTATTTTCTACTACACTCTTTCCGATTCCTTTACGCCGATTAACAAAAATGAAAAAGGTATATTTTAAAAATCGTCGCAAAAAAAGAGGTGCAACACAAGGACTTCCCAGGAGGTCACCCATCCTAGTACTACTCTCGCCCAAGCACGCTTAACTGCGGAGTTCTGATGGGATCCGGTGCATTAGTGCTGGTATGATCGCACCTGATATCTAATGCACTTTAATTGTATATGTTTGTTTTCTTCCACTTATTAACGGCAAAACATACACAACTAATGCTTGAAATGGACTTTTTATTTTCTACTACACTCTTTCCGATTCCTTTACGCCGATTAACAAAAATGAAAAAGGTATATTTTAAAAATCGTCGCAAAAAAAGAGGTGCAACACAAGGACTTCCCAGGAGGTCACCCATCCTAGTACTACTCTCGCCCAAGCACGCTTAACTGCGGAGTTCTGATGGGATCCGGTGCATTAGTGCTGGTATGATCGCACCTGATATCTAATGCACTTTAATTGTATATGTTTGTTTTCTTCCACTTATTAACGGCAAAACATACACAACTAATGCTTGAAATGGACTTTTTATTTTCTACTACACTCTTTCCGATTCCTTTACGCCGATTAACAAAAATGAAAAAGGTATATTTTAAAAATCGTCGCAAAAAAAGAGGTGCAACACAAGGACTTCCCAGGAGGTCACCCATCCTAGTACTACTCTCGCCCAAGCACGCTTAACTGCGGAGTTCTGATGGGATCCGGTGCATTAGTGCTGGTATGATCGCACCTGATATCTAATGCACTTTAATTGTATATGTTTGTTTTCTTCCACTTATTAACGGCAAAACATACACAACTAATGCTTGAAATGGACTTTTTATTTTCTACTACACTCTTTCCGATTCCTTTACGCCGATTAACAAAAATGAAAAAGGTATATTTTAAAAATCGTCGCAAAAAAAGAGGTGCAACACAAGGACTTCCCAGGAGGTCACCCATCCTAGTACTACTCTCGCCCAAGCACGCTTAACTGCGGAGTTCTGATGGGATCCGGTGCATTAGTGCTGGTATGATCGCACCTGATATCTAATGCACTTTAATTGTATATGTTTGTTTTCTTCCACTTATTAACGGCAAAACATACACAACTAATGCTTGAAATGGACTTTTTATTTTCTACTACACTCTTTCCGATTCCTTTACGCCGATTAACAAAAATGAAAAAGGTATATTTTAAAAATCGTCGCAAAAAAAGAGGTGCAACACAAGGACTTCCCAGGAGGTCACCCATCCTAGTACTACTCTCGCCCAAGCACGCTTAACTGCGGAGTTCTGATGGGATCCGGTGCATTAGTGCTGGTATGATCGCACCTGATATCTAATGCACTTTAATTGTATATGTTTGTTTTCTTCCACTTATTAACGGCAAAACATACACAACTAATGCTTGAAATGGACTTTTTATTTTCTACTACACTCTTTCCGATTCCTTTACGCCGATTAACAAAAATGAAAAAGGTATATTTTAAAAATCGTCGCAAAAAAAGAGGTGCAACACAAGGACTTCCCAGGAGGTCACCCATCCTAGTACTACTCTCGCCCAAGCACGCTTAACTGCGGAGTTCTGATGGGATCCGGTGCATTAGTGCTGGTATGATCGCACCTGATATCTAATGCACTTTAATTGTATATGTTTGTTTTCTTCCACTTATTAACGGCAAAACATACACAACTAATGCTTGAAATGGACTTTTTATTTTCTACTACACTCTTTCCGATTCCTTTACGCCGATTAACAAAAATGAAAAAGGTATATTTTAAAAATCGTCGCAAAAAAAGAGGTGCAACACAAGGACTTCCCAGGAGGTCACCCATCCTAGTACTACTCTCGCCCAAGCACGCTTAACTGCGGAGTTCTGATGGGATCCGGTGCATTAGTGCTGGTATGATCGCACCTGATATCTAATGCACTTTAATTGTATATGTTTGTTTTCTTCCACTTATTAACGGCAAAACATACACAACTAATGCTTGAAATGGACTTTTTATTTTCTACTACACTCTTTCCGATTCCTTTACGCCGATTAACAAAAATGAAAAAGGTATATTTTAAAAATCGTCGCAAAAAAAGAGGTGCAACACAAGGACTTCCCAGGAGGTCACCCATCCTAGTACTACTCTCGCCCAAGCACGCTTAACTGCGGAGTTCTGATGGGATCCGGTGCATTAGTGCTGGTATGATCGCACCTGATATCTAATGCACTTTAATTGTATATGTTTGTTTTCTTCCACTTATTAACGGCAAAACATACACAACTAATGCTTGAAATGGACTTTTTATTTTCTACTACACTCTTTCCGATTCCTTTACGCCGATTAACAAAAATGAAAAAGGTATATTTTAAAAATCGTCGCAAAAAAAGAGGTGCAACACAAGGACTTCCCAGGAGGTCACCCATCCTAGTACTACTCTCGCCCAAGCACGCTTAACTGCGGAGTTCTGATGGGATCCGGTGCATTAGTGCTGGTATGATCGCACCTGATATCTAATGCACTTTAATTGTATATGTTTGTTTTCTTCCACTTATTAACGGCAAAACATACACAACTAATGCTTGAAATGGACTTTTTATTTTCTACTACACTCTTTCCGATTCCTTTACGCCGATTAACAAAAATGAAAAAGGTATATTTTAAAAATCGTCGCAAAAAAAGAGGTGCAACACAAGGACTTCCCAGGAGGTCACCCATCCTAGTACTACTCTCGCCCAAGCACGCTTAACTGCGGAGTTCTGATGGGATCCGGTGCATTAGTGCTGGTATGATCGCACCTGATATCTAATGCACTTTAATTGTATATGTTTGTTTTCTTCCACTTATTAACGGCAAAACATACACAACTAATGCTTGAAATGGACTTTTTATTTTCTACTACACTCTTTCCGATTCCTTTACGCCGATTAACAAAAATGAAAAAGGTATATTTTAAAAATCGTCGCAAAAAAAGAGGTGCAACACAAGGACTTCCCAGGAGGTCACCCATCCTAGTACTACTCTCGCCCAAGCACGCTTAACTGCGGAGTTCTGATGGGATCCGGTGCATTAGTGCTGGTATGATCGCACCTGATATCTAATGCACTTTAATTGTATATGTTTGTTTTCTTCCACTTATTAACGGCAAAACATACACAACTAATGCTTGAAATGGACTTTTTATTTTCTACTACACTCTTTCCGATTCCTTTACGCCGATTAACAAAAATGAAAAAGGTATATTTTAAAAATCGTCGCAAAAAAAGAGGTGCAACACAAGGACTTCCCAGGAGGTCACCCATCCTAGTACTACTCTCGCCCAAGCACGCTTAACTGCGGAGTTCTGATGGGATCCGGTGCATTAGTGCTGGTATGATCGCACCTGATATCTAATGCACTTTAATTGTATATGTTTGTTTTCTTCCACTTATTAACGGCAAAACATACACAACTAATGCTTGAAATGGACTTTTTATTTTCTACTACACTCTTTCCGATTCCTTTACGCCGATTAACAAAAATGAAAAAGGTATATTTTAAAAATCGTCGCAAAAAAAGAGGTGCAACACAAGGACTTCCCAGGAGGTCACCCATCCTAGTACTACTCTCGCCCAAGCACGCTTAACTGCGGAGTTCTGATGGGATCCGGTGCATTAGTGCTGGTATGATCGCACCTGATATCTAATGCACTTTAATTGTATATGTTTGTTTTCTTCCACTTATTAACGGCAAAACATACACAACTAATGCTTGAAATGGACTTTTTATTTTCTACTACACTCTTTCCGATTCCTTTACGCCGATTAACAAAAATGAAAAAGGTATATTTTAAAAATCGTCGCAAAAAAAGAGGTGCAACACAAGGACTTCCCAGGAGGTCACCCATCCTAGTACTACTCTCGCCCAAGCACGCTTAACTGCGGAGTTCTGATGGGATCCGGTGCATTAGTGCTGGTATGATCGCACCTGATATCTAATGCACTTTAATTGTATATGTTTGTTTTCTTCCACTTATTAACGGCAAAACATACACAACTAATGCTTGAAATGGACTTTTTATTTTCTACTACACTCTTTCCGATTCCTTTACGCCGATTAACAAAAATGAAAAAGGTATATTTTAAAAATCGTCGCAAAAAAAGAGGTGCAACACAAGGACTTCCCAGGAGGTCACCCATCCTAGTACTACTCTCGCCCAAGCACGCTTAACTGCGGAGTTCTGATGGGATCCGGTGCATTAGTGCTGGTATGATCGCACCTGATATCTAATGCACTTTAATTGTATATGTTTGTTTTCTTCCACTTATTAACGGCAAAACATACACAACTAATGCTTGAAATGGACTTTTTATTTTCTACTACACTCTTTCCGATTCCTTTACGCCGATTAACAAAAATGAAAAAGGTATATTTTAAAAATCGTCGCAAAAAAAGAGGTGCAACACAAGGACTTCCCAGGAGGTCACCCATCCTAGTACTACTCTCGCCCAAGCACGCTTAACTGCGGAGTTCTGATGGGATCCGGTGCATTAGTGCTGGTATGATCGCACCTGATATCTAATGCACTTTAATTGTATATGTTTGTTTTCTTCCACTTATTAACGGCAAAACATACACAACTAATGCTTGAAATGGACTTTTTATTTTCTACTACACTCTTTCCGATTCCTTTACGCCGATTAACAAAAATGAAAAAGGTATATTTTAAAAATCGTCGCAAAAAAAGAGGTGCAACACAAGGACTTCCCAGGAGGTCACCCATCCTAGTACTACTCTCGCCCAAGCACGCTTAACTGCGGAGTTCTGATGGGATCCGGTGCATTAGTGCTGGTATGATCGCACCTGATATCTAATGCACTTTAATTGTATATGTTTGTTTTCTTCCACTTATTAACGGCAAAACATACACAACTAATGCTTGAAATGGACTTTTTATTTTCTACTACACTCTTTCCGATTCCTTTACGCCGATTAACAAAAATGAAAAAGGTATATTTTAAAAATCGTCGCAAAAAAAGAGGTGCAACACAAGGACTTCCCAGGAGGTCACCCATCCTAGTACTACTCTCGCCCAAGCACGCTTAACTGCGGAGTTCTGATGGGATCCGGTGCATTAGTGCTGGTATGATCGCACCTGATATCTAATGCACTTTAATTGTATATGTTTGTTTTCTTCCACTTATTAACGGCAAAACATACACAACTAATGCTTGAAATGGACTTTTTATTTTCTACTACACTCTTTCCGATTCCTTTACGCCGATTAACAAAAATGAAAAAGGTATATTTTAAAAATCGTCGCAAAAAAAGAGGTGCAACACAAGGACTTCCCAGGAGGTCACCCATCCTAGTACTACTCTCGCCCAAGCACGCTTAACTGCGGAGTTCTGATGGGATCCGGTGCATTAGTGCTGGTATGATCGCACCTGATATCTAATGCACTTTAATTGTATATGTTTGTTTTCTTCCACTTATTAACGGCAAAACATACACAACTAATGCTTGAAATGGACTTTTTATTTTCTACTACACTCTTTCCGATTCCTTTACGCCGATTAACAAAAATGAAAAAGGTATATTTTAAAAATCGTCGCAAAAAAAGAGGTGCAACACAAGGACTTCCCAGGAGGTCACCCATCCTAGTACTACTCTCGCCCAAGCACGCTTAACTGCGGAGTTCTGATGGGATCCGGTGCATTAGTGCTGGTATGATCGCACCTGATATCTAATGCACTTTAATTGTATATGTTTGTTTTCTTCCACTTATTAACGGCAAAACATACACAACTAATGCTTGAAATGGACTTTTTATTTTCTACTACACTCTTTCCGATTCCTTTACGCCGATTAACAAAAATGAAAAAGGTATATTTTAAAAATCGTCGCAAAAAAAGAGGTGCAACACAAGGACTTCCCAGGAGGTCACCCATCCTAGTACTACTCTCGCCCAAGCACGCTTAACTGCGGAGTTCTGATGGGATCCGGTGCATTAGTGCTGGTATGATCGCACCTGATATCTAATGCACTTTAATTGTATATGTTTGTTTTCTTCCACTTATTAACGGCAAAACATACACAACTAATGCTTGAAATGGACTTTTTATTTTCTACTACACTCTTTCCGATTCATTTACGCCGATTAACAAAAATGAAAAAGGTATATTTTAAAAATCGTCGCAAAAAAAGAGGTGCAACACAAGGACTTCCCAGGAGGTCACCCATCCTAGTACTACTCTCGCCCAAGCACGCTTAACTGCGGAGTTCTGATGGGATCCGGTGCATTAGTGCTGGTATGATCGCACCTGATATCTAATGCACTTTAATTGTATATGTTTGTTTTCTTCCACTTATTAACGGCAAAACATACACAACTAATGCTTGAAATGGACTTTTTATTTTCTACTACACTCTTTCCGATTCCTTTACGCCGATTAACAAAAATGAAAAAGGTATATTTTAAAAATCGTCGCAAAAAAAGAGGTGCAACACAAGGACTTCCCAGGAGGTCACCCATCCTAGTACTACTCTCGCCCAAGCACGCTTAACTGCGGAGTTCTGATGGGATCCGGTGCATTAGTGCTGGTATGATCGCACCTGATATCTAATGCACTTTAATTGTATATGTTTGTTTTCTTCCACTTATTAACGGCAAAACATACACAACTAATGCTTGAAATGGACTTTTTATTTTCTACTACACTCTTTCCGATTCCTTTACGCCGATTAACAAAAATGAAAAAGGTATATTTTAAAAATCGTCGCAAAAAAAGAGGTGCAACACAAGGACTTCCCAGGAGGTCACCCATCCTAGTACTACTCTCGCCCAAGCACGCTTAACTGCGGAGTTCTGATGGGATCCGGTGCATTAGTGCTGGTATGATCGCACCTGATATCTAATGCACTTTAATTGTATATGTTTGTTTTCTTCCACTTATTAACGGCAAAACATACACAACTAATGCTTGAAATGGACTTTTTATTTTCTACTACACTCTTTCCGATTCCTTTACGCCGATTAACAAAAATGAAAAAGGTATATTTTAAAAATCGTCGCAAAAAAAGAGGTGCAACACAAGGACTTCCCAGGAGGTCACCCATCCTAGTACTACTCTCGCCCAAGCACGCTTAACTGCGGAGTTCTGATGGGATCCGGTGCATTAGTGCTGGTATGATCGCACCTGATATCTAATGCACTTTAATTGTATATGTTTGTTTTCTTCCACTTATTAACGGCAAAACATACACAACTAATGCTTGAAATGGACTTTTTATTTTCTACTACACTCTTTCCGATTCCTTTACGCCGATTAACAAAAATGAAAAAGGTATATTTTAAAAATCGTCGCAAAAAAAGAGGTGCAACACAAGGACTTCCCAGGAGGTCACCCATCCTAGTACTACTCTCGCCCAAGCACGCTTAACTGCGGAGTTCTGATGGGATCCGGTGCATTAGTGCTGGTATGATCGCACCTGATATCTAATGCACTTTAATTGTATATGTTTGTTTTCTTCCACTTATTAACGGCAAAACATACACAACTAATGCTTGAAATGGACTTTTTATTTTCTACTACACTCTTTCCGATTCCTTTACGCCGATTAACAAAAATGAAAAAGGTATATTTTAAAAATCGTCGCAAAAAAAGAGGTGCAACACAAGGACTTCCCAGGAGGTCACCCATCCTAGTACTACTCTCGCCCAAGCACGCTTAACTGCGGAGTTCTGATGGGATCCGGTGCATTAGTGCTGGTATGATCGCACCTGATATCTAATGCACTTTAATTGTATATGTTTGTTTTCTTCCACTTATTAACGGCAAAACATACACAACTAATGCTTGAAATGGACTTTTTATTTTCTACTACACTCTTTCCGATTCCTTTACGCCGATTAACAAAAATGAAAAAGGTATATTTTAAAAATCGTCGCAAAAAAAGAGGTGCAACACAAGGACTTCCCAGGAGGTCACCCATCCTAGTACTACTCTCGCCCAAGCACGCTTAACTGCGGAGTTCTGATGGGATCCGGTGCATTAGTGCTGGTATGATCGCACCTGATATCTAATGCACTTTAATTGTATATGTTTGTTTTCTTCCACTTATTAACGGCAAAACATACACAACTAATGCTTGAAATGGACTTTTTATTTTCTACTACACTCTTTCCGATTCCTTTACGCCGATTAACAAAAATGAAAAAGGTATATTTTAAAAATCGTCGCAAAAAAAGAGGTGCAACACAAGGACTTCCCAGGAGGTCACCCATCCTAGTACTACTCTCGCCCAAGCACGCTTAACTGCGGAGTTCTGATGGGATCCGGTGCATTAGTGCTGGTATGATCGCACCTGATATCTAATGCACTTTAATTGTATATGTTTGTTTTCTTCCACTTATTAACGGCAAAACATACACAACTAATGCTTGAAATGGACTTTTTATTTTCTACTACACTCTTTCCGATTCCTTTACGCCGATTAACAAAAATGAAAAAGGTATATTTTAAAAATCGTCGCAAAAAAAGAGGTGCAACACAAGGACTTCCCAGGAGGTCACCCATCCTAGTACTACTCTCGCCCAAGCACGCTTAACTGCGGAGTTCTGATGGGATCCGGTGCATTAGTGCTGGTATGATCGCACCTGATATCTAATGCACTTTAATTGTATATGTTTGTTTTCTTCCACTTATTAACGGCAAAACATACACAACTAATGCTTGAAATGGACTTTTTATTTTCTACTACACTCTTTCCGATTCCTTTACGCCGATTAACAAAAATGAAAAAGGTATATTTTAAAAATCGTCGCAAAAAAAGAGGTGCAACACAAGGACTTCCCAGGAGGTCACCCATCCTAGTACTACTCTCGCCCAAGCACGCTTAACTGCGGAGTTCTGATGGGATCCGGTGCATTAGTGCTGGTATGATCGCACCTGATATCTAATGCACTTTAATTGTATATGTTTGTTTTCTTCCACTTATTAACGGCAAAACATACACAACTAATGCTTGAAATGGACTTTTTATTTTCTACTACACTCTTTCCGATTCCTTTACGCCGATTAACAAAAATGAAAAAGGTATATTTTAAAAATCGTCGCAAAAAAAGAGGTGCAACACAAGGACTTCCCAGGAGGTCACCCATCCTAGTACTACTCTCGCCCAAGCACGCTTAACTGCGGAGTTCTGATGGGATCCGGTGCATTAGTGCTGGTATGATCGCACCTGATATCTAATGCACTTTAATTGTATATGTTTGTTTTCTTCCACTTATTAACGGCAAAACATACACAACTAATGCTTGAAATGGACTTTTTATTTTCTACTACACTCTTTCCGATTCCTTTACGCCGATTAACAAAAATGAAAAAGGTATATTTTAAAAATCGTCGCAAAAAAAGAGGTGCAACACAAGGACTTCCCAGGAGGTCACCCATCCTAGTACTACTCTCGCCCAAGCACGCTTAACTGCGGAGTTCTGATGGGATCCGGTGCATTAGTGCTGGTATGATCGCACCTGATATCTAATGCACTTTAATTGTATATGTTTGTTTTCTTCCACTTATTAACGGCAAAACATACACAACTAATGCTTGAAATGGACTTTTTATTTTCTACTACACTCTTTCCGATTCCTTTACGCCGATTAACAAAAATGAAAAAGGTATATTTTAAAAATCGTCGCAAAAAAAGAGGTGCAACACAAGGACTTCCCAGGAGGTCACCCATCCTAGTACTACTCTCGCCCAAGCACGCTTAACTGCGGAGTTCTGATGGGATCCGGTGCATTAGTGCTGGTATGATCGCACCTGATATCTAATGCACTTTAATTGTATATGTTTGTTTTCTTCCACTTATTAACGGCAAAACATACACAACTAATGCTTGAAATGGACTTTTTATTTTCTACTACACTCTTTCCGATTCCTTTACGCCGATTAACAAAAATGAAAAAGGTATATTTTAAAAATCGTCGCAAAAAAAGAGGTGCAACACAAGGACTTCCCAGGAGGTCACCCATCCTAGTACTACTCTCGCCCAAGCACGCTTAACTGCGGAGTTCTGATGGGATCCGGTGCATTAGTGCTGGTATGATCGCACCTGATATCTAATGCACTTTAATTGTATATGTTTGTTTTCTTCCACTTATTAACGGCAAAACATACACAACTAATGCTTGAAATGGACTTTTTATTTTCTACTACACTCTTTCCGATTCCTTTACGCCGATTAACAAAAATGAAAAAGGTATATTTTAAAAATCGTCGCAAAAAAAGAGGTGCAACACAAGGACTTCCCAGGAGGTCACCCATCCTAGTACTACTCTCGCCCAAGCACGCTTAACTGCGGAGTTCTGATGGGATCCGGTGCATTAGTGCTGGTATGATCGCACCTGATATCTAATGCACTTTAATTGTATATGTTTGTTTTCTTCCACTTATTAACGGCAAAACATACACAACTAATGCTTGAAATGGACTTTTTATTTTCTACTACACTCTTTCCGATTCCTTTACGCCGATTAACAAAAATGAAAAAGGTATATTTTAAAAATCGTCGCAAAAAAAGAGGTGCAACACAAGGACTTCCCAGGAGGTCACCCATCCTAGTACTACTCTCGCCCAAGCACGCTTAACTGCGGAGTTCTGATGGGATCCGGTGCATTAGTGCTGGTATGATCGCACCTGATATCTAATGCACTTTAATTGTATATGTTTGTTTTCTTCCACTTATTAACGGCAAAACATACACAACTAATGCTTGAAATGGACTTTTTATTTTCTACTACACTCTTTCCGATTCCTTTACGCCGATTAACAAAAATGAAAAAGGTATATTTTAAAAATCGTCGCAAAAAAAGAGGTGCAACACAAGGACTTCCCAGGAGGTCACCCATCCTAGTACTACTCTCGCCCAAGCACGCTTAACTGCGGAGTTCTGATGGGATCCGGTGCATTAGTGCTGGTATGATCGCACCTGATATCTAATGCACTTTAATTGTATATGTTTGTTTTCTTCCACTTATTAACGGCAAAACATACACAACTAATGCTTGAAATGGACTTTTTATTTTCTACTACACTCTTTCCGATTCCTTTACGCCGATTAACAAAAATGAAAAAGGTATATTTTAAAAATCGTCGCAAAAAAAGAGGTGCAACACAAGGACTTCCCAGGAGGTCACCCATCCTAGTACTACTCTCGCCCAAGCACGCTTAACTGCGGAGTTCTGATGGGATCCGGTGCATTAGTGCTGGTATGATCGCACCTGATATCTAATGCACTTTAATTGTATATGTTTGTTTTCTTCCACTTATTAACGGCAAAACATACACAACTAATGCTTGAAATGGACTTTTTATTTTCTACTACACTCTTTCCGATTCCTTTACGCCGATTAACAAAAATGAAAAAGGTATATTTTAAAAATCGTCGCAAAAAAAGAGGTGCAACACAAGGACTTCCCAGGAGGTCACCCATCCTAGTACTACTCTCGCCCAAGCACGCTTAACTGCGGAGTTCTGATGGGATCCGGTGCATTAGTGCTGGTATGATCGCACCTGATATCTAATGCACTTTAATTGTATATGTTTGTTTTCTTCCACTTATTAACGGCAAAACATACACAACTAATGCTTGAAATGGACTTTTTATTTTCTACTACACTCTTTCCGATTCCTTTACGCCGATTAACAAAAATGAAAAAGGTATATTTTAAAAATCGTCGCAAAAAAAGAGGTGCAACACAAGGACTTCCCAGGAGGTCACCCATCCTAGTACTACTCTCGCCCAAGCACGCTTAACTGCGGAGTTCTGATGGGATCCGGTGCATTAGTGCTGGTATGATCGCACCTGATATCTAATGCACTTTAATTGTATATGTTTGTTTTCTTCCACTTATTAACGGCAAAACATACACAACTAATGCTTGAAATGGACTTTTTATTTTCTACTACACTCTTTCCGATTCCTTTACGCCGATTAACAAAAATGAAAAAGGTATATTTTAAAAATCGTCGCAAAAAAAGAGGTGCAACACAAGGACTTCCCAGGAGGTCACCCATCCTAGTACTACTCTCGCCCAAGCACGCTTAACTGCGGAGTTCTGATGGGATCCGGTGCATTAGTGCTGGTATGATCGCACCTGATATCTAATGCACTTTAATTGTATATGTTTGTTTTCTTCCACTTATTAACGGCAAAACATACACAACTAATGCTTGAAATGGACTTTTTATTTTCTACTACACTCTTTCCGATTCCTTTACGCCGATTAACAAAAATGAAAAAGGTATATTTTAAAAATCGTCGCAAAAAAAGAGGTGCAACACAAGGACTTCCCAGGAGGTCACCCATCCTAGTACTACTCTCGCCCAAGCACGCTTAACTGCGGAGTTCTGATGGGATCCGGTGCATTAGTGCTGGTATGATCGCACCTGATATCTAATGCACTTTAATTGTATATGTTTGTTTTCTTCCACTTATTAACGGCAAAACATACACAACTAATGCTTGAAATGGACTTTTTATTTTCTACTACACTCTTTCCGATTCCTTTACGCCGATTAACAAAAATGAAAAAGGTATATTTTAAAAATCGTCGCAAAAAAAGAGGTGCAACACAAGGACTTCCCAGGAGGTCACCCATCCTAGTACTACTCTCGCCCAAGCACGCTTAACTGCGGAGTTCTGATGGGATCCGGTGCATTAGTGCTGGTATGATCGCACCTGATATCTAATGCACTTTAATTGTATATGTTTGTTTTCTTCCACTTATTAACGGCAAAACATACACAACTAATGCTTGAAATGGACTTTTTATTTTCTACTACACTCTTTCCGATTCCTTTACGCCGATTAACAAAAATGAAAAAGGTATATTTTAAAAATCGTCGCAAAAAAAGAGGTGCAACACAAGGACTTCCCAGGAGGTCACCCATCCTAGTACTACTCTCGCCCAAGCACGCTTAACTGCGGAGTTCTGATGGGATCCGGTGCATTAGTGCTGGTATGATCGCACCTGATATCTAATGCACTTTAATTGTATATGTTTGTTTTCTTCCACTTATTAACGGCAAAACATACACAACTAATGCTTGAAATGGACTTTTTATTTTCTACTACACTCTTTCCGATTCCTTTACGCCGATTAACAAAAATGAAAAAGGTATATTTTAAAAATCGTCGCAAAAAAAGAGGTGCAACACAAGGACTTCCCAGGAGGTCACCCATCCTAGTACTACTCTCGCCCAAGCACGCTTAACTGCGGAGTTCTGATGGGATCCGGTGCATTAGTGCTGGTATGATCGCACCTGATATCTAATGCACTTTAATTGTATATGTTTGTTTTCTTCCACTTATTAACGGCAAAACATACACAACTAATGCTTGAAATGGACTTTTTATTTTCTACTACACTCTTTCCGATTCCTTTACGCCGATTAACAAAAATGAAAAAGGTATATTTTAAAAATCGTCGCAAAAAAAGAGGTGCAACACAAGGACTTCCCAGGAGGTCACCCATCCTAGTACTACTCTCGCCCAAGCACGCTTAACTGCGGAGTTCTGATGGGATCCGGTGCATTAGTGCTGGTATGATCGCACCTGATATCTAATGCACTTTAATTGTATATGTTTGTTTTCTTCCACTTATTAACGGCAAAACATACACAACTAATGCTTGAAATGGACTTTTTATTTTCTACTACACTCTTTCCGATTCCTTTACGCCGATTAACAAAAATGAAAAAGGTATATTTTAAAAATCGTCGCAAAAAAAGAGGTGCAACACAAGGACTTCCCAGGAGGTCACCCATCCTAGTACTACTCTCGCCCAAGCACGCTTAACTGCGGAGTTCTGATGGGATCCGGTGCATTAGTGCTGGTATGATCGCACCTGATATCTAATGCACTTTAATTGTATATGTTTGTTTTCTTCCACTTATTAACGGCAAAACATACACAACTAATGCTTGAAATGGACTTTTTATTTTCTACTACACTCTTTCCGATTCCTTTACGCCGATTAACAAAAATGAAAAAGGTATATTTTAAAAATCGTCGCAAAAAAAGAGGTGCAACACAAGGACTTCCCAGGAGGTCACCCATCCTAGTACTACTCTCGCCCAAGCACGCTTAACTGCGGAGTTCTGATGGGATCCGGTGCATTAGTGCTGGTATGATCGCACCTGATATCTAATGCACTTTAATTGTATATGTTTGTTTTCTTCCACTTATTAACGGCAAAACATACACAACTAATGCTTGAAATGGACTTTTTATTTTCTACTACACTCTTTCCGATTCCTTTACGCCGATTAACAAAAATGAAAAAGGTATATTTTAAAAATCGTCGCAAAAAAAGAGGTGCAACACAAGGACTTCCCAGGAGGTCACCCATCCTAGTACTACTCTCGCCCAAGCACGCTTAACTGCGGAGTTCTGATGGGATCCGGTGCATTAGTGCTGGTATGATCGCACCTGATATCTAATGCACTTTAATTGTATATGTTTGTTTTCTTCCACTTATTAACGGCAAAACATACACAACTAATGCTTGAAATGGACTTTTTATTTTCTACTACACTCTTTCCGATTCCTTTACGCCGATTAACAAAAATGAAAAAGGTATATTTTAAAAATCGTCGCAAAAAAAGAGGTGCAACACAAGGACTTCCCAGGAGGTCACCCATCCTAGTACTACTCTCGCCCAAGCACGCTTAACTGCGGAGTTCTGATGGGATCCGGTGCATTAGTGCTGGTATGATCGCACCTGATATCTAATGCACTTTAATTGTATATGTTTGTTTTCTTCCACTTATTAACGGCAAAACATACACAACTAATGCTTGAAATGGACTTTTTATTTTCTACTACACTCTTTCCGATTCCTTTACGCCGATTAACAAAAATGAAAAAGGTATATTTTAAAAATCGTCGCAAAAAAAGAGGTGCAACACAAGGACTTCCCAGGAGGTCACCCATCCTAGTACTACTCTCGCCAAGCACGCTTAACTGCGGAGTTCTGATGGGATCCGGTGCATTAGTGCTGGTATGATCGCACCTGATATCTAATGCACTTTAATTGTATATGTTTGTTTTCTTCCACTTATTAACGGCAAAACATACACAACTAATGCTTGAAATGGACTTTTTATTTTCTACTACACTCTTTCCGATTCCTTTACGCCGATTAACAAAAATGAAAAAGGTATATTTTAAAAATCGTCGCAAAAAAAGAGGTGCAACACAAGGACTTCCCAGGAGGTCACCCATCCTAGTACTACTCTCGCCCAAGCACGCTTAACTGCGGAGTTCTGATGGGATCCGGTGCATTAGTGCTGGTATGATCGCACCTGATATCTAATGCACTTTAATTGTATATGTTTGTTTTCTTCCACTTATTAACGGCAAAACATACACAACTAATGCTTGAAATGGACTTTTTATTTTCTACTACACTCTTTCCGATTCCTTTACGCCGATTAACAAAAATGAAAAAGATATATTTTAAAAATCGTCGCAAAAAAAGAGGTGCAACACAAGGACTTCCCAGGAGGTCACCCATCCTAGTACTACTCTCGCCCAAGCACGCTTAACTGCGGAGTTCTGATGGGATCCGGTGCATTAGTGCTGGTATGATCGCACCTGATATCTAATGCACTTTAATTGTATATGTTTGTTTTCTTCCACTTATTAACGGCAAAACATACACAACTAATGCTTGAAATGGACTTTTTATTTTCTACTACACTCTTTCCGATTCCTTTACGCCGATTAACAAAAATGAAAAAGGTATATTTTAAAAATCGTCGCAAAAAAAGAGGTGCAACACAAGGACTTCCCAGGAGGTCACCCATCCTAGTACTACTCTCGCCCAAGCACGCTTAACTACGGAGTTCTGATGGGATCCGGTGCATTAGTGCTGGTATGATCGCACCTGATATCTAATGCACTTTAATTGTATATGTTTGTTTTCTTCCACTTATTAACGGCAAAACATACACAACTAATGCTTGAAATGGACTTTTTATTTTCTACTACACTCTTTCCGATTCCTTTACGCCGATTAACAAAAATGAAAAAGGTATATTTTAAAAATCGTCGCAAAAAAAGAGGTGCAACACAAGGACTTCCCAGGAGGTCACCCATCCTAGTACTACTCTCGCCCAAGCACGCTTAACTGCGGAGTTCTGATGGGATCCGGTGCATTAGTGCTGGTATGATCGCACCTGATATCTAATGCACTTTAATTGTATCTGTTTGTTTTCTTCCACTTATTAACGGCAAAACATACACAACTAATGCTTGAAATGGACTTTTTATTTTCTACTACACTCTTTCCGATTCCTTTACGCCGATTAACAAAAATGAAAAAGATATATTTTAAAAATCGTCGCAAAAAAAGAGGTGCAACACAAGGACTTCCCAGGAGGTCACCCATCCTAGTACTACTCTCGCCCAAGCACGCTTAACTGCGGAGTTCTGATGGGATCCGGTGCATTAGTGCTGGTATGATCGCACCTGATATCTAATGCACTTTAATTGTATATGTTTGTTTTCTTCCACTTATTAACGGCAAAACATACACAACTAATGCTTGAAATGGACTTTTTATTTTCTACTACACTCTTTCCGATTCCTTTACGCCGATTAACAAAAATGAAAAAGATATATTTTAAAAATCGTCGCAAAAAAAGAGGTGCAACACAAGGACTTCCCAGGAGGTCACCCATCCTAGTACTACTCTCGCCCAAGCACGCTTAACTGCGGAGTTCTGATGGGATCCGGTGCATTAGTGCTGGTATGATCGCACCTGATATCTAATGCACTTTAATTGTATATGTTTGTTTTCTTCCACTTATTAACGGCAAAACATACACAACTAATGCTTGAAATGGACTTTTTATTTTCTACTACACTCTTTCCGATTCCTTTACGCCGATTAACAAAAATGAAAAAGGTATATTTTAAAAATCGTCGCAAAAAAAGAGGTGCAACACAAGGACTTCCCAGGAGGTCACCCATCCTAGTACTACTCTCGCCCAAGCACGCTTAACTGCGGAGTTCTGATGGGATCCGGTGCATTAGTGCTGGTATGATCGCACCTGATATCTAATGCACTTTAATTGTATCTGTTTGTTTTCTTCCACTTATTAACGGCAAAACATACACAACTAATGCTTGAAATGGACTTTTTATTTTCTACTACACTCTTTCCGATTCCTTTACGCCGATTAACAAAAATGAAAAAGATATATTTTAAAAATCGTCGCAAAAAAAGAGGTGCAACACAAGGACTTCCCAGGAGGTCACCCATCCTAGTACTACTCTCGCCCAAGCACGCTTAACTGCGGAGTTCTGATGGGATCCGGTGCATTAGTGCTGGTATGATCGCACCTGATATCTAATGCACTTTAATTGTATATGTTTGTTTTCTTCCACTTATTAACGGCAAAACATACACAACTAATGCTTGAAATGGACTTTTTATTTTCTACTACACTCTTTCCGATTCCTTTACGCCGATTAACAAAAATGAAAAAGATATATTTTAAAAATCGTCGCAAAAAAAGAGGTGCAACACAAGGACTTCCCAGGAGGTCACCCATCCTAGTACTACTCTCGCCCAAGCACGCTTAACTGCGGAGTTCTGATGGGATCCGGTGCATTAGTGCTGGTATGATCGCACCTGATATCTAATGCACTTTAATTGTATCTGTTTGTTTTCTTCCACTTATTAACGGCAAAACATACACAACTAATGCTTGAAATGGACTTTTTATTTTCTACTACACTCTTTCCGATTCCTTTACGCCGATTAACAAAAATGAAAAAGGTATATTTTAAAAATCGTCGCAAAAAAAGAGGTGCAACACAAGGACTTCCCAGGAGGTCACCCATCCTAGTACTACTCTCGCCCAAGCACGCTTAACTGCGGAGTTCTGATGGGATCCGGTGCATTAGTGCTGGTATGATCGCACCTGATATCTAATGCACTTTAATTGTATATGTTTGTTTTCTTCCACTTATTAACGGCAAAACATACACAACTAATGCTTGAAATGGACTTTTTATTTTCTACTACACTCTTTCCGATTCCTTTACGCCGATTAACAAAAATGAAAAAGATATATTTTAAAAATCGTCGCAAAAAAAGAGGTGCAACACAAGGACTTCCCAGGAGGTCACCCATCCTAGTACTACTCTCGCCCAAGCACGCTTAACTGCGGAGTTCTGATGGGATCCGATGCATTAGTGCTGGTATGATCGCACCTGATATCTAATGCACTTTAATTGTATATGTTTGTTTTCTTCCACTTATTAACGGCAAAACATACACAACTAATGCTTGAAATGGACTTTTTATTTTCTACTACACTCTTTCCGATTCCTTTACGCCGATTAACAAAAATGAAAAAGGTATATTTTAAAAATCGTCGCAAAAAAAGAGGTGCAACACAAGGACTTCCCAGGAGGTCACCCATCCTAGTACTACTCTCGCCCAAGCACGCTTAACTGCGGAGTTCTGATGGGATCCGGTGCATTAGTGCTGGTATGATCGCACCTGATATCTAATGCACTTTAATTGTATATGTTTGTTTTCTTCCACTTATTAACGGCAAAACATACACAACTAATGCTTGAAATGAACTTTTTATTTTCTACTACACTCTTTCCGATTCCTTTACGCCGATTAACAAAAATGAAAAAGGTATATTTTAAAAATCGTCGCAAAAAAAGAGGTGCAACACAAGGACTTCCCAGGAGGTCACCCATCCTAGTACTACTCTCGCCCAAGCACGCTTAACTGCGGAGTTCTGATGGGATCCGGTGCATTAGTGCTGGTATGATCGCACCTGATATCTAATGCACTTTAATTGTATATGTTTGTTTTCTTCCACTTATTAACGGCAAAACATACACAACTAATGCTTGAAATGGACTTTTTATTTTCTACTACACTCTTTCCGATTCCTTTACGCCGATTAACAAAAATGAAAAAGATATATTTTAAAAATCGTCGCAAAAAAAGAGGTGCAACACAAGGACTTCCCAGGAGGTCACCCATCCTAGTACTACTCTCGCCCAAGCACGCTTAACTGCGGAGTTCTGATGGGATCCGGTGCATTAGTGCTGGTATGATCGCACCTGATATCTAATGCACTTTAATTGTATATGTTTGTTTTCTTCCACTTATTAACGGCAAAACATACACAACTAATGCTTGAAATGGACTTTTTATTTTCTACTACACTCTTTCCGATTCCTTTACGCCGATTAACAAAAATGAAAAAGGTATATTTTAAAAATCGTCGCAAAAAAAGAGGTGCAACACAAGGACTTCCCAGGAGGTCACCCATCCTAGTACTACTCTCGCCCAAGCACGCTTAACTGCGGAGTTCTGATGGGATCCGGTGCATTAGTGCTGGTATGATCGCACCTGATATCTAATGCACTTTAATTGTATATGTTTGTTTTCTTCCACTTATTAACGGCAAAACATACACAACTAATGCTTGAAATGGACTTTTTATTTTCTACTACACTCTTTCCGATTCCTTTACGCCGATTAACAAAAATGAAAAAGGTATATTTTAAAAATCGTCGCAAAAAAAGAGGTGCAACACAAGGACTTCCCAGGAGGTCACCCATCCTAGTACTACTCTCGCCCAAGCACGCTTAACTGCGGAGTTCTGATGGGATCCGGTGCATTAGTGCTGGTATGATCGCACCTGATATCTAATGCACTTTAATTGTATATGTTTGTTTTCTTCCACTTATTAACGGCAAAACATACACAACTAATGCTTGAAATGGACTTTTTATTTTCTACTACACTCTTTCCGATTCCTTTACGCCGATTAACAAAAATGAAAAAGATATATTTTAAAAATCGTCGCAAAAAAAGAGGTGCAACACAAGGACTTCCCAGGAGGTCACCCATCCTAGTACTACTCTCGCCCAAGCACGCTTAACTGCGGAGTTCTGATGGGATCCGGTGCATTAGTGCTGGTATGATCGCACCTGATATCTAATGCACTTTAATTGTATATGTTTGTTTTCTTCCACTTATTAACGGCAAAACATACACAACTAATGCTTGAAATGGACTTTTTATTTTCTACTACACTCTTTCCGATTCCTTTACGCCGATTAACAAAAATGAAAAAGGTATATTTTAAAAATCGTCGCAAAAAAAGAGGTGCAACACAAGGACTTCCCAGGAGGTCACCCATCCTAGTACTACTCTCGCCCAAGCACGCTTAACTGCGGAGTTCTGATGGGATCCGGTGCATTAGTGCTGGTATGATCGCACCTGATATCTAATGCACTTTAATTGTATATGTTTGTTTTCTTCCACTTATTAACGGCAAAACATACACAACTAATGCTTGAAATGGACTTTTTATTTTCTACTACACTCTTTCCGATTCCTTTACGCCGATTAACAAAAATGAAAAAGGTATATTTTAAAAATCGTCGCAAAAAAAGAGGTGCAACACAAGGACTTCCCAGGAGGTCACCCATCCTAGTACTACTCTCGCCCAAGCACGCTTAACTGCGGAGTTCTGATGGGATCCGGTGCATTAGTGCTGGTATGATCGCACCTGATATCTAATGCACTTTAATTGTATATGTTTGTTTTCTTCCACTTATTAACGGCAAAACATACACAACTAATGCTTGAAATGGACTTTTTATTTTCTACTACACTCTTTCCGATTCCTTTACGCCGATTAACAAAAATGAAAAAGATATATTTTAAAAATCGTCGCAAAAAAAGAGGTGCAACACAAGGACTTCCCAGGAGGTCACCCATCCTAGTACTACTCTCGCCCAAGCACGCTTAACTGCGGAGTTCTGATGGGATCCGGTGCATTAGTGCTGGTATGATCGCACCTGATATCTAATGCACTTTAATTGTATATGTTTGTTTTCTTCCACTTATTAACGGCAAAACATACACAACTAATGCTTGAAATGGACTTTTTATTTTCTACTACACTCTTTCCGATTCCTTTACGCCGATTAACAAAAATGAAAAAGGTATATTTTAAAAATCGTCGCAAAAAAAGAGGTGCAACACAAGGACTTCCCAGGAGGTCACCCATCCTAGTACTACTCTCGCCCAAGCACGCTTAACTGCGGAGTTCTGATGGGATCCGGTGCATTAGTGCTGGTATGATCGCACCTGATATCTAATGCACTTTAATTGTATATGTTTGTTTTCTTCCACTTATTAACGGCAAAACATACACAACTAATGCTTGAAATGGACTTTTTATTTTCTACTACACTCTTTCCGATTCCTTTACGCCGATTAACAAAAATGAAAAAGGTATATTTTAAAAATCGTCGCAAAAAAAGAGGTGCAACACAAGGACTTCCCAGGAGGTCACCCATCCTAGTACTACTCTCGCCCAAGCACGCTTAACTGCGGAGTTCTGATGGGATCCGGTGCATTAGTGCTGGTATGATCGCACCTGATATCTAATGCACTTTAATTGTATATGTTTGTTTTCTTCCACTTATTAACGGCAAAACATACACAACTAATGCTTGAAATGGACTTTTTATTTTCTACTACACTCTTTCCGATTCCTTTACGCCGATTAACAAAAATGAAAAAGGTATATTTTAAAAATCGTCGCAAAAAAAGAGGTGCAACACAAGGACTTCCCAGGAGGTCACCCATCCTAGTACTACTCTCGCCCAAGCACGCTTAACTGCGGAGTTCTGATGGGATCCGGTGCATTAGTGCTGGTATGATCGCACCTGATATCTAATGCACTTTAATTGTATATGTTTGTTTTCTTCCACTTATTAACGGCAAAACATACACAACTAATGCTTGAAATGGACTTTTTATTTTCTACTACACTCTTTCCGATTCCTTTACGCCGATTAACAAAAATGAAAAAGATATATTTTAAAAATCGTCGCAAAAAAAGAGGTGCAACACAAGGACTTCCCAGGAGGTCACCCATCCTAGTACTACTCTCGCCCAAGCACGCTTAACTGCGGAGTTCTGATGGGATCCGGTGCATTAGTGCTGGTATGATCGCACCTGATATCTAATGCACTTTAATTGTATATGTTTGTTTTCTTCCACTTATTAACGGCAAAACATACACAACTAATGCTTGAAATGGACTTTTTATTTTCTACTACACTCTTTCCGATTCCTTTACGCCGATTAACAAAAATGAAAAAGGTATATTTTAAAAATCGTCGCAAAAAAAGAGGTGCAACACAAGGACTTCCCAGGAGGTCACCCATCCTAGTACTACTCTCGCCCAAGCACGCTTAACTGCGGAGTTCTGATGGGATCCGGTGCATTAGTGCTGGTATGATCGCACCTGATATCTAATGCACTTTAATTGTATATGTTTGTTTTCTTCCACTTATTAACGGCAAAACATACACAACTAATGCTTGAAATGGACTTTTTATTTTCTACTACACTCTTTCCGATTCCTTTACGCCGATTAACAAAAATGAAAAAGGTATATTTTAAAAATCGTCGCAAAAAAAGAGGTGCAACACAAGGACTTCCCAGGAGGTCACCCATCCTAGTACTACTCTCGCCCAAGCACGCTTAACTGCGGAGTTCTGATGGGATCCGGTGCATTAGTGCTGGTATGATCGCACCTGATATCTAATGCACTTTAATTGTATATGTTTGTTTTCTTCCACTTATTAACGGCAAAACATACACAACTAATGCTTGAAATGGACTTTTTATTTTCTACTACACTCTTTCCGATTCCTTTACGCCGATTAACAAAAATGAAAAAGATATATTTTAAAAATCGTCGCAAAAAAAGAGGTGCAACACAAGGACTTCCCAGGAGGTCACCCATCCTAGTACTACTCTCGCCCAAGCACGCTTAACTGCGGAGTTCTGATGGGATCCGGTGCATTAGTGCTGGTATGATCGCACCTGATATCTAATGCACTTTAATTGTATATGTTTGTTTTCTTCCACTTATTAACGGCAAAACATACACAACTAATGCTTGAAATGGACTTTTTATTTTCTACTACACTCTTTCCGATTCCTTTACGCCGATTAACAAAAATGAAAAAGGTATATTTTAAAAATCGTCGCAAAAAAAGAGGTGCAACACAAGGACTTCCCAGGAGGTCACCCATCCTAGTACTACTCTCGCCCAAGCACGCTTAACTGCGGAGTTCTGATGGGATCCGGTGCATTAGTGCTGGTATGATCGCACCTGATATCTAATGCACTTTAATTGTATATGTTTGTTTTCTTCCACTTATTAACGGCAAAACATACACAACTAATGCTTGAAATGGACTTTTTATTTTCTACTACACTCTTTCCGATTCCTTTACGCCGATTAACAAAAATGAAAAAGGTATATTTTAAAAATCGTCGCAAAAAAAGAGGTGCAACACAAGGACTTCCCAGGAGGTCACCCATCCTAGTACTACTCTCGCCCAAGCACGCTTAACTGCGGAGTTCTGATGGGATCCGGTGCATTAGTGCTGGTATGATCGCACCTGATATCTAATGCACTTTAATTGTATATGTTTGTTTTCTTCCACTTATTAACGGCAAAACATACACAACTAATGCTTGAAATGGACTTTTTATTTTCTACTACACTCTTTCCGATTCCTTTACGCCGATTAACAAAAATGAAAAAGATATATTTTAAAAATCGTCGCAAAAAAAGAGGTGCAACACAAGGACTTCCCAGGAGGTCACCCATCCTAGTACTACTCTCGCCCAAGCACGCTTAACTGCGGAGTTCTGATGGGATCCGGTGCATTAGTGCTGGTATGATCGCACCTGATATCTAATGCACTTTAATTGTATATGTTTGTTTTCTTCCACTTATTAACGGCAAAACATACACAACTAATGCTTGAAATGGACTTTTTATTTTCTACTACACTCTTTCCGATTCCTTTACGCCGATTAACAAAAATGAAAAAGGTATATTTTAAAAATCGTCGCAAAAAAAGAGGTGCAACACAAGGACTTCCCAGGAGGTCACCCATCCTAGTACTACTCTCGCCCAAGCACGCTTAACTGCGGAGTTCTGATGGGATCCAGTGCATTAGTGCTGGTATGATCGCACCTGATATCTAATGCACTTTAATTGTATATGTTTGTTTTCTTCCACTTATTAACGGCAAAACATACACAACTAATGCTTGAAATGGACTTTTTATTTTCTACTACACTCTTTCCGATTCCTTTACGCCGATTAACAAAAATGAAAAAGGTATATTTTAAAAATCGTCGCAAAAAAAGAGGTGCAACACAAGGACTTCCCAGGAGGTCACCCATCCTAGTACTACTCTCGCCCAAGCACGCTTAACTGCGGAGTTCTGATGGGATCCGGTGCATTAGTGCTGGTATGATCGCACCTGATATCTAATGCACTTTAATTGTATATGTTTGTTTTCTTCCACTTATTAACGGCAAAACATACACAACTAATGCTTGAAATGGACTTTTTATTTTCTACTACACTCTTTCCGATTCCTTTACGCCGATTAACAAAAATGAAAAAGATATATTTTAAAAATCGTCGCAAAAAAAGAGGTGCAACACAAGGACTTCCCAGGAGGTCACCCATCCTAGTACTACTCTCGCCCAAGCACGCTTAACTGCGGAGTTCTGATGGGATCCGGTGCATTAGTGCTGGTATGATCGCACCTGATATCTAATGCACTTTAATTGTATATGTTTGTTTTCTTCCACTTATTAACGGCAAAACATACACAACTAATGCTTGAAATGGACTTTTTATTTTCTACTACACTCTTTCCGATTCCTTTACGCCGATTAACAAAAATGAAAAAGATATATTTTAAAAATCGTCGCAAAAAAAGAGGTGCAACACAAGGACTTCCCAGGAGGTCACCCATCCTAGTACTACTCTCGCCCAAGCACGCTTAACTGCGGAGTTCTGATGGGATCCGGTGCATTAGTGCTGGTATGATCGCACCTGATATCTAATGCACTTTAATTGTATATGTTTGTTTTCTTCCACTTATTAACGGCAAAACATACACAACTAATGCTTGAAATGGACTTTTTATTTTCTACTACACTCTTTCCGATTCCTTTACGCCGATTAACAAAAATGAAAAAGGTATATTTTAAAAATCGTCGCAAAAAAAGAGGTGCAACACAAGGACTTCCCAGGAGGTCACCCATCCTAGTACTACTCTCGCCCAAGCACGCTTAACTGCGGAGTTCTGATGGGATCCGGTGCATTAGTGCTGGTATGATCGCACCTGATATCTAATGCACTTTAATTGTATATGTTTGTTTTCTTCCACTTATTAACGGCAAAACATACACAACTAATGCTTGAAATGGACTTTTTATTTTCTACTACACTCTTTCCGATTCCTTTACGCCGATTAACAAAAATGAAAAAGGTATATTTTAAAAATCGTCGCAAAAAAAGAGGTGCAACACAAGGACTTCCCAGGAGGTCACCCATCCTAGTACTACTCTCGCCCAAGCACGCTTAACTGCGGAGTTCTGATGGGATCCGGTGCATTAGTGCTGGTATGATCGCACCTGATATCTAATGCACTTTAATTGTATATGTTTGTTTTCTTCCACTTATTAACGGCAAAACATACACAACTAATGCTTGAAATGGACTTTTTATTTTCTACTACACTCTTTCCGATTCCTTTACGCCGATTAACAAAAATGAAAAAGGTATATTTTAAAAATCGTCGCAAAAAAAGAGGTGCAACACAAGGACTTCCCAGGAGGTCACCCATCCTAGTACTACTCTCGCCCAAGCACGCTTAACTGCGGAGTTCTGATGGGATCCGGTGCATTAGTGCTGGTATGATCGCACCTGATATCTAATGCACTTTAATTGTATATGTTTGTTTTCTTCCACTTATTAACGGCAAAACATACACAACTAATGCTTGAAATGGACTTTTTATTTTCTACTACACTCTTTCCGATTCCTTTACGCCGATTAACAAAAATGAAAAAGGTATATTTTAAAAATCGTCGCAAAAAAAGAGGTGCAACACAAGGACTTCCCAGGAGGTCACCCATCCTAGTACTACTCTCGCCCAAGCACGCTTAACTGCGGAGTTCTGATGGGATCCGGTGCATTAGTGCTGGTATGATCGCACCTGATATCTAATGCACTTTAATTGTATATGTTTGTTTTCTTCCACTTATTAACGGCAAAACATACACAACTAATGCTTGAAATGGACTTTTTATTTTCTACTACACTCTTTCCGATTCCTTTACGCCGATTAACAAAAATGAAAAAGGTATATTTTAAAAATCGTCGCAAAAAAAGAGGTGCAACACAAGGACTTCCCAGGAGGTCACCCATCCTAGTACTACTCTCGCCCAAGCACGCTTAACTGCGGAGTTCTGATGGGATCCGGTGCATTAGTGCTGGTATGATCGCACCTGATATCTAATGCACTTTAATTGTATATGTTTGTTTTCTTCCACTTATTAACGGCAAAACATACACAACTAATGCTTGAAATGGACTTTTTATTTTCTACTACACTCTTTCCGATTCCTTTACGCCGATTAACAAAAATGAAAAAGGTATATTTTAAAAATCGTCGCAAAAAAAGAGGTGCAACACAAGGACTTCCCAGGAGGTCACCCATCCTAGTACTACTCTCGCCCAAGCACGCTTAACTGCGGAGTTCTGATGGGATCCGGTGCATTAGTGCTGGTATGATCGCACCTGATATCTAATGCACTTTAATTGTATATGTTTGTTTTCTTCCACTTATTAACGGCAAAACATACACAACTAATGCTTGAAATGGACTTTTTATTTTCTACTACACTCTTTCCGATTCCTTTACGCCGATTAACAAAAATGAAAAAGGTATATTTTAAAAATCGTCGCAAAAAAAGAGGTGCAACACAAGGACTTCCCAGGAGGTCACCCATCCTAGTACTACTCTCGCCCAAGCACGCTTAACTGCGGAGTTCTGATGGGATCCGGTGCATTAGTGCTGGTATGATCGCACCTGATATCTAATGCACTTTAATTGTATATGTTTGTTTTCTTCCACTTATTAACGGCAAAACATACACAACTAATGCTTGAAATGGACTTTTTATTTTCTACTACACTCTTTCCGATTCCTTTACGCCGATTAACAAAAATGAAAAAGGTATATTTTAAAAATCGTCGCAAAAAAAGAGGTGCAACACAAGGACTTCCCAGGAGGTCACCCATCCTAGTACTACTCTCGCCCAAGCACGCTTAACTGCGGAGTTCTGATGGGATCCGGTGCATTAGTGCTGGTATGATCGCACCTGATATCTAATGCACTTTAATTGTATATGTTTGTTTTCTTCCACTTATTAACGGCAAAACATACACAACTAATGCTTGAAATGGACTTTTTATTTTCTACTACACTCTTTCCGATTCCTTTACGCCGATTAACAAAAATGAAAAAGGTATATTTTAAAAATCGTCGCAAAAAAAGAGGTGCAACACAAGGACTTCCCAGGAGGTCACCCATCCTAGTACTACTCTCGCCCAAGCACGCTTAACTGCGGAGTTCTGATGGGATCCGGTGCATTAGTGCTGGTATGATCGCACCTGATATCTAATGCACTTTAATTGTATATGTTTGTTTTCTTCCACTTATTAACGGCAAAACATACACAACTAATGCTTGAAATGGACTTTTTATTTTCTACTACACTCTTTCTGATTCCTTTACGCCGATTAACAAAAATGAAAAAGATATATTTTAAAAATCGTCGCAAAAAAAGAGGTGCAACACAAGGACTTCCCAGGAGGTCACCCATCCTAGTACTACTCTCGCCCAAGCACGCTTAACTGCGGAGTTCTGATGGGATCCGGTGCATTAGTGCTGGTATGATCGCACCTGATATCTAATGCACTTTAATTGTATATGTTTGTTTTCTTCCACTTATTAACGGCAAAACATACACAACTAATGCTTGAAATGGACTTTTTATTTTCTACTACACTCTTTCCGATTCCTTTACGCCGATTAACAAAAATGAAAAAGGTATATTTTAAAAATCGTCGCAAAAAAAGAGGTGCAACACAAGGACTTCCCAGGAGGTCACCCATCCTAGTACTACTCTCGCCCAAGCACGCTTAACTGCGGAGTTCTGATGGGATCCGGTGCATTAGTGCTGGTATGATCGCACCTGATATCTAATGCACTTTAATTGTATATGTTTGTTTTCTTCCACTTATTAACGGCAAAACATACACAACTAATGCTTGAAATGGACTTTTTATTTTCTACTACACTCTTTCCGATTCCTTTACGCCGATTAACAAAAATGAAAAAGGTATATTTTAAAAATCGTCGCAAAAAAAGAGGTGCAACACAAGGACTTCCCAGGAGGTCACCCATCCTAGTACTACTCTCGCCCAAGCACGCTTAACTGCGGAGTTCTGATGGGATCCGGTGCATTAGTGCTGGTATGATCGCACCTGATATCTAATGCACTTTAATTGTATATGTTTGTTTTCTTCCACTTATTAACGGCAAAACATACACAACTAATGCTTGAAATGGACTTTTTATTTTCTACTACACTCTTTCCGATTCCTTTACGCCGATTAACAAAAATGAAAAAGGTATATTTTAAAAATCGTCGCAAAAAAAGAGGTGCAACACAAGGACTTCCCAGGAGGTCACCCATCCTAGTACTACTCTCGCCCAAGCACGCTTAACTGCGGAGTTCTGATGGGATCCGGTGCATTAGTGCTGGTATGATCGCACCTGATATCTAATGCACTTTAATTGTATATGTTTGTTTTCTTCCACTTATTAACGGCAAAACATACACAACTAATGCTTGAAATGGACTTTTTATTTTCTACTACACTCTTTCCGATTCCTTTACGCCGATTAACAAAAATGAAAAAGGTATATTTTAAAAATCGTCGCAAAAAAAGAGGTGCAACACAAGGACTTCCCAGGAGGTCACCCATCCTAGTACTACTCTCGCCCAAGCACGCTTAACTGCGGAGTTCTGATGGGATCCGGTGCATTAGTGCTGGTATGATCGCACCTGATATCTAATGCACTTTAATTGTATATGTTTGTTTTCTTCCACTTATTAACGGCAAAACATACACAACTAATGCTTGAAATGGACTTTTTATTTTCTACTACACTCTTTCCGATTCCTTTACGCCGATTAACAAAAATGAAAAAGGTATATTTTAAAAATCGTCGCAAAAAAAGAGGTGCAACACAAGGACTTCCCAGGAGGTCACCCATCCTAGTACTACTCTCGCCCAAGCACGCTTAACTGCGGAGTTCTGATGGGATCCGGTGCATTAGTGCTGGTATGATCGCACCTGATATCTAATGCACTTTAATTGTATATGTTTGTTTTCTTCCACTTATTAACGGCAAAACATACACAACTAATGCTTGAAATGGACTTTTTATTTTCTACTACACTCTTTCCGATTCCTTTACGCCGATTAACAAAAATGAAAAAGGTATATTTTAAAAATCGTCGCAAAAAAAGAGGTGCAACACAAGGACTTCCCAGGAGGTCACCCATCCTAGTACTACTCTCGCCCAAGCACGCTTAACTGCGGAGTTCTGATGGGATCCGGTGCATTAGTGCTGGTATGATCGCACCTGATATCTAATGCACTTTAATTGTATATGTTTGTTTTCTTCCACTTATTAACGGCAAAACATACACAACTAATGCTTGAAATGGACTTTTTATTTTCTACTACACTCTTTCCGATTCCTTTACGCCGATTAACAAAAATGAAAAAGGTATATTTTAAAAATCGTCGCAAAAAAAGAGGTGCAACACAAGGACTTCCCAGGAGGTCACCCATCCTAGTACTACTCTCGCCCAAGCACGCTTAACTGCGGAGTTCTGATGGGATCCGGTGCATTAGTGCTGGTATGATCGCACCTGATATCTAATGCACTTTAATTGTATATGTTTGTTTTCTTCCACTTATTAACGGCAAAACATACACAACTAATGCTTGAAATGGACTTTTTATTTTCTACTACACTCTTTCCGATTCCTTTACGCCGATTAACAAAAATGAAAAAGGTATATTTTAAAAATCGTCGCAAAAAAAGAGGTGCAACACAAGGACTTCCCAGGAGGTCACCCATCCTAGTACTACTCTCGCCCAAGCACGCTTAACTGCGGAGTTCTGATGGGATCCGGTGCATTAGTGCTGGTATGATCGCACCTGATATCTAATGCACTTTAATTGTATATGTTTGTTTTCTTCCACTTATTAACGGCAAAACATACACAACTAATGCTTGAAATGGACTTTTTATTTTCTACTACACTCTTTCCGATTCCTTTACGCCGATTAACAAAAATGAAAAAGGTATATTTTAAAAATCGTCGCAAAAAAAGAGGTGCAACACAAGGACTTCCCAGGAGGTCACCCATCCTAGTACTACTCTCGCCCAAGCACGCTTAACTGCGGAGTTCTGATGGGATCCGGTGCATTAGTGCTGGTATGATCGCACCTGATATCTAATGCACTTTAATTGTATATGTTTGTTTTCTTCCACTTATTAACGGCAAAACATACACAACTAATGCTTGAAATGGACTTTTTATTTTCTACTACACTCTTTCCGATTCCTTTACGCCGATTAACAAAAATGAAAAAGGTATATTTTAAAAATCGTCGCAAAAAAAGAGGTGCAACACAAGGACTTCCCAGGAGGTCACCCATCCTAGTACTACTCTCGCCCAAGCACGCTTAACTGCGGAGTTCTGATGGGATCCGGTGCATTAGTGCTGGTATGATCGCACCTGATATCTAATGCACTTTAATTGTATATGTTTGTTTTCTTCCACTTATTAACGGCAAAACATACACAACTAATGCTTGAAATGGACTTTTTATTTTCTACTACACTCTTTCCGATTCCTTTACGCCGATTAACAAAAATGAAAAAGGTATATTTTAAAAATCGTCGCAAAAAAAGAGGTGCAACACAAGGACTTCCCAGGAGGTCACCCATCCTAGTACTACTCTCGCCCAAGCACGCTTAACTGCGGAGTTCTGATGGGATCCGGTGCATTAGTGCTGGTATGATCGCACCTGATATCTAATGCACTTTAATTGTATATGTTTGTTTTCTTCCACTTATTAACGGCAAAACATACACAACTAATGCTTGAAATGGACTTTTTATTTTCTACTACACTCTTTCCGATTCCTTTACGCCGATTAACAAAAATGAAAAAGGTATATTTTAAAAATCGTCGCAAAAAAAGAGGTGCAACACAAGGACTTCCCAGGAGGTCACCCATCCTAGTACTACTCTCGCCCAAGCACGCTTAACTGCGGAGTTCTGATGGGATCCGGTGCATTAGTGCTGGTATGATCGCACCTGATATCTAATGCACTTTAATTGTATATGTTTGTTTTCTTCCACTTATTAACGGCAAAACATACACAACTAATGCTTGAAATGGACTTTTTATTTTCTACTACACTCTTTCCGATTCCTTTACGCCGATTAACAAAAATGAAAAAGGTATATTTTAAAAATCGTCGCAAAAAAAGAGGTGCAACACAAGGACTTCCCAGGAGGTCACCCATCCTAGTACTACTCTCGCCCAAGCACGCTTAACTGCGGAGTTCTGATGGGATCCGGTGCATTAGTGCTGGTATGATCGCACCTGATATCTAATGCACTTTAATTGTATATGTTTGTTTTCTTCCACTTATTAACGGCAAAACATACACAACTAATGCTTGAAATGGACTTTTTATTTTCTACTACACTCTTTCCGATTCCTTTACGCCGATTAACAAAAATGAAAAAGGTATATTTTAAAAATCGTCGCAAAAAAAGAGGTGCAACACAAGGACTTCCCAGGAGGTCACCCATCCTAGTACTACTCTCGCCCAAGCACGCTTAACTGCGGAGTTCTGATGGGATCCGGTGCATTAGTGCTGGTATGATCGCACCTGATATCTAATGCACTTTAATTGTATATGTTTGTTTTCTTCCACTTATTAACGGCAAAACATACACAACTAATGCTTGAAATGGACTTTTTATTTTCTACTACACTCTTTCCGATTCCTTTACGCCGATTAACAAAAATGAAAAAGGTATATTTTAAAAATCGTCGCAAAAAAAGAGGTGCAACACAAGGACTTCCCAGGAGGTCACCCATCCTAGTACTACTCTCGCCCAAGCACGCTTAACTGCGGAGTTCTGATGGGATCCGGTGCATTAGTGCTGGTATGATCGCACCTGATATCTAATGCACTTTAATTGTATATGTTTGTTTTCTTCCACTTATTAACGGCAAAACATACACAACTAATGCTTGAAATGGACTTTTTATTTTCTACTACACTCTTTCCGATTCCTTTACGCCGATTAACAAAAATGAAAAAGGTATATTTTAAAAATCGTCGCAAAAAAAGAGGTGCAACACAAGGACTTCCCAGGAGGTCACCCATCCTAGTACTACTCTCGCCCAAGCACGCTTAACTGCGGAGTTCTGATGGGATCCGGTGCATTAGTGCTGGTATGATCGCACCTGATATCTAATGCACTTTAATTGTATATGTTTGTTTTCTTCCACTTATTAACGGCAAAACATACACAACTAATGCTTGAAATGGACTTTTTATTTTCTACTACACTCTTTCCGATTCCTTTACGCCGATTAACAAAAATGAAAAAGGTATATTTTAAAAATCGTCGCAAAAAAAGAGGTGCAACACAAGGACTTCCCAGGAGGTCACCCATCCTAGTACTACTCTCGCCCAAGCACGCTTAACTGCGGAGTTCTGATGGGATCCGGTGCATTAGTGCTGGTATGATCGCACCTGATATCTAATGCACTTTAATTGTATATGTTTGTTTTCTTCCACTTATTAACGGCAAAACATACACAACTAATGCTTGAAATGGACTTTTTATTTTCTACTACACTCTTTCCGATTCCTTTACGCCGATTAACAAAAATGAAAAAGGTATATTTTAAAAATCGTCGCAAAAAAAGAGGTGCAACACAAGGACTTCCCAGGAGGTCACCCATCCTAGTACTACTCTCGCCCAAGCACGCTTAACTGCGGAGTTCTGATGGGATCCGGTGCATTAGTGCTGGTATGATCGCACCTGATATCTAATGCACTTTAATTGTATATGTTTGTTTTCTTCCACTTATTAACGGCAAAACATACACAACTAATGCTTGAAATGGACTTTTTATTTTCTACTACACTCTTTCCGATTCCTTTACGCCGATTAACAAAAATGAAAAAGGTATATTTTAAAAATCGTCGCAAAAAAAGAGGTGCAACACAAGGACTTCCCAGGAGGTCACCCATCCTAGTACTACTCTCGCCCAAGCACGCTTAACTGCGGAGTTCTGATGGGATCCGGTGCATTAGTGCTGGTATGATCGCACCTGATATCTAATGCACTTTAATTGTATATGTTTGTTTTCTTCCACTTATTAACGGCAAAACATACACAACTAATGCTTGAAATGGACTTTTTATTTTCTACTACACTCTTTCCGATTCCTTTACGCCGATTAACAAAAATGAAAAAGGTATATTTTAAAAATCGTCGCAAAAAAAGAGGTGCAACACAAGGACTTCCCAGGAGGTCACCCATCCTAGTACTACTCTCGCCCAAGCACGCTTAACTGCGGAGTTCTGATGGGATCCGGTGCATTAGTGCTGGTATGATCGCACCTGATATCTAATGCACTTTAATTGTATATGTTTGTTTTCTTCCACTTATTAACGGCAAAACATACACAACTAATGCTTGAAATGGACTTTTTATTTTCTACTACACTCTTTCCGATTCCTTTACGCCGATTAACAAAAATGAAAAAGGTATATTTTAAAAATCGTCGCAAAAAAAGAGGTGCAACACAAGGACTTCCCAGGAGGTCACCCATCCTAGTACTACTCTCGCCCAAGCACGCTTAACTGCGGAGTTCTGATGGGATCCGGTGCATTAGTGCTGGTATGATCGCACCTGATATCTAATGCACTTTAATTGTATATGTTTGTTTTCTTCCACTTATTAACGGCAAAACATACACAACTAATGCTTGAAATGGACTTTTTATTTTCTACTACACTCTTTCCGATTCCTTTACGCCGATTAACAAAAATGAAAAAGGTATATTTTAAAAATCGTCGCAAAAAAAGAGGTGCAACACAAGGACTTCCCAGGAGGTCACCCATCCTAGTACTACTCTCGCCCAAGCACGCTTAACTGCGGAGTTCTGATGGGATCCGGTGCATTAGTGCTGGTATGATCGCACCTGATATCTAATGCACTTTAATTGTATATGTTTGTTTTCTTCCACTTATTAACGGCAAAACATACACAACTAATGCTTGAAATGGACTTTTTATTTTCTACTACACTCTTTCCGATTCCTTTACGCCGATTAACAAAAATGAAAAAGGTATATTTTAAAAATCGTCGCAAAAAAAGAGGTGCAACACAAGGACTTCCCAGGAGGTCACCCATCCTAGTACTACTCTCGCCCAAGCACGCTTAACTGCGGAGTTCTGATGGGATCCGGTGCATTAGTGCTGGTATGATCGCACCTGATATCTAATGCACTTTAATTGTATATGTTTGTTTTCTTCCACTTATTAACGGCAAAACATACACAACTAATGCTTGAAATGGACTTTTTATTTTCTACTACACTCTTTCCGATTCCTTTACGCCGATTAACAAAAATGAAAAAGGTATATTTTAAAAATCGTCGCAAAAAAAGAGGTGCAACACAAGGACTTCCCAGGAGGTCACCCATCCTAGTACTACTCTCGCCCAAGCACGCTTAACTGCGGAGTTCTGATGGGATCCGGTGCATTAGTGCTGGTATGATCGCACCTGATATCTAATGCACTTTAATTGTATATGTTTGTTTTCTTCCACTTATTAACGGCAAAACATACACAACTAATGCTTGAAATGGACTTTTTATTTTCTACTACACTCTTTCCGATTCCTTTACGCCGATTAACAAAAATGAAAAAGGTATATTTTAAAAATCGTCGCAAAAAAAGAGGTGCAACACAAGGACTTCCCAGGAGGTCACCCATCCTAGTACTACTCTCGCCCAAGCACGCTTAACTGCGGAGTTCTGATGGGATCCGGTGCATTAGTGCTGGTATGATCGCACCTGATATCTAATGCACTTTAATTGTATATGTTTGTTTTCTTCCACTTATTAACGGCAAAACATACACAACTAATGCTTGAAATGGACTTTTTATTTTCTACTACACTCTTTCCGATTCCTTTACGCCGATTAACAAAAATGAAAAAGGTATATTTTAAAAATCGTCGCAAAAAAAGAGGTGCAACACAAGGACTTCCCAGGAGGTCACCCATCCTAGTACTACTCTCGCCCAAGCACGCTTAACTGCGGAGTTCTGATGGGATCCGGTGCATTAGTGCTGGTATGATCGCACCTGATATCTAATGCACTTTAATTGTATATGTTTGTTTTCTTCCACTTATTAACGGCAAAACATACACAACTAATGCTTGAAATGGACTTTTTATTTTCTACTACACTCTTTCCGATTCCTTTACGCCGATTAACAAAAATGAAAAAGGTATATTTTAAAAATCGTCGCAAAAAAAGAGGTGCAACACAAGGACTTCCCAGGAGGTCACCCATCCTAGTACTACTCTCGCCCAAGCACGCTTAACTGCGGAGTTCTGATGGGATCCGGTGCATTAGTGCTGGTATGATCGCACCTGATATCTAATGCACTTTAATTGTATATGTTTGTTTTCTTCCACTTATTAACGGCAAAACATACACAACTAATGCTTGAAATGGACTTTTTATTTTCTACTACACTCTTTCCGATTCCTTTACGCCGATTAACAAAAATGAAAAAGGTATATTTTAAAAATCGTCGCAAAAAAAGAGGTGCAACACAAGGACTTCCCAGGAGGTCACCCATCCTAGTACTACTCTCGCCCAAGCACGCTTAACTGCGGAGTTCTGATGGGATCCGGTGCATTAGTGCTGGTATGATCGCACCTGATATCTAATGCACTTTAATTGTATATGTTTGTTTTCTTCCACTTATTAACGGCAAAACATACACAACTAATGCTTGAAATGGACTTTTTATTTTCTACTACACTCTTTCCGATTCCTTTACGCCGATTAACAAAAATGAAAAAGGTATATTTTAAAAATCGTCGCAAAAAAAGAGGTGCAACACAAGGACTTCCCAGGAGGTCACCCATCCTAGTACTACTCTCGCCCAAGCACGCTTAACTGCGGAGTTCTGATGGGATCCGGTGCATTAGTGCTGGTATGATCGCACCTGATATCTAATGCACTTTAATTGTATATGTTTGTTTTCTTCCACTTATTAACGGCAAAACATACACAACTAATGCTTGAAATGGACTTTTTATTTTCTACTACACTCTTTCCGATTCCTTTACGCCGATTAACAAAAATGAAAAAGGTATATTTTAAAAATCGTCGCAAAAAAAGAGGTGCAACACAAGGACTTCCCAGGAGGTCACCCATCCTAGTACTACTCTCGCCCAAGCACGCTTAACTGCGGAGTTCTGATGGGATCCGGTGCATTAGTGCTGGTATGATCGCACCTGATATCTAATGCACTTTAATTGTATATGTTTGTTTTCTTCCACTTATTAACGGCAAAACATACACAACTAATGCTTGAAATGGACTTTTTATTTTCTACTACACTCTTTCCGATTCCTTTACGCCGATTAACAAAAATGAAAAAGGTATATTTTAAAAATCGTCGCAAAAAAAGAGGTGCAACACAAGGACTTCCCAGGAGGTCACCCATCCTAGTACTACTCTCGCCCAAGCACGCTTAACTGCGGAGTTCTGATGGGATCCGGTGCATTAGTGCTGGTATGATCGCACCTGATATCTAATGCACTTTAATTGTATATGTTTGTTTTCTTCCACTTATTAACGGCAAAACATACACAACTAATGCTTGAAATGGACTTTTTATTTTCTACTACACTCTTTCCGATTCCTTTACGCCGATTAACAAAAATGAAAAAGGTATATTTTAAAAATCGTCGCAAAAAAAGAGGTGCAACACAAGGACTTCCCAGGAGGTCACCCATCCTAGTACTACTCTCGCCCAAGCACGCTTAACTGCGGAGTTCTGATGGGATCCGGTGCATTAGTGCTGGTATGATCGCACCTGATATCTAATGCACTTTAATTGTATATGTTTGTTTTCTTCCACTTATTAACGGCAAAACATACACAACTAATGCTTGAAATGGACTTTTTATTTTCTACTACACTCTTTCCGATTCCTTTACGCCGATTAACAAAAATGAAAAAGGTATATTTTAAAAATCGTCGCAAAAAAAGAGGTGCAACACAAGGACTTCCCAGGAGGTCACCCATCCTAGTACTACTCTCGCCCAAGCACGCTTAACTGCGGAGTTCTGATGGGATCCGGTGCATTAGTGCTGGTATGATCGCACCTGATATCTAATGCACTTTAATTGTATATGTTTGTTTTCTTCCACTTATTAACGGCAAAACATACACAACTAATGCTTGAAATGGACTTTTTATTTTCTACTACACTCTTTCCGATTCCTTTACGCCGATTAACAAAAATGAAAAAGGTATATTTTAAAAATCGTCGCAAAAAAAGAGGTGCAACACAAGGACTTCCCAGGAGGTCACCCATCCTAGTACTACTCTCGCCCAAGCACGCTTAACTGCGGAGTTCTGATGGGATCCGGTGCATTAGTGCTGGTATGATCGCACCTGATATCTAATGCACTTTAATTGTATATGTTTGTTTTCTTCCACTTATTAACGGCAAAACATACACAACTAATGCTTGAAATGGACTTTTTATTTTCTACTACACTCTTTCCGATTCCTTTACGCCGATTAACAAAAATGAAAAAGGTATATTTTAAAAATCGTCGCAAAAAAAGAGGTGCAACACAAGGACTTCCCAGGAGGTCACCCATCCTAGTACTACTCTCGCCCAAGCACGCTTAACTGCGGAGTTCTGATGGGATCCGGTGCATTAGTGCTGGTATGATCGCACCTGATATCTAATGCACTTTAATTGTATATGTTTGTTTTCTTCCACTTATTAACGGCAAAACATACACAACTAATGCTTGAAATGGACTTTTTATTTTCTACTACACTCTTTCCGATTCCTTTACGCCGATTAACAAAAATGAAAAAGGTATATTTTAAAAATCGTCGCAAAAAAAGAGGTGCAACACAAGGACTTCCCAGGAGGTCACCCATCCTAGTACTACTCTCGCCCAAGCACGCTTAACTGCGGAGTTCTGATGGGATCCGGTGCATTAGTGCTGGTATGATCGCACCTGATATCTAATGCACTTTAATTGTATATGTTTGTTTTCTTCCACTTATTAACGGCAAAACATACACAACTAATGCTTGAAATGGACTTTTTATTTTCTACTACACTCTTTCCGATTCCTTTACGCCGATTAACAAAAATGAAAAAGGTATATTTTAAAAATCGTCGCAAAAAAAGAGGTGCAACACAAGGACTTCCCAGGAGGTCACCCATCCTAGTACTACTCTCGCCCAAGCACGCTTAACTGCGGAGTTCTGATGGGATCCGGTGCATTAGTGCTGGTATGATCGCACCTGATATCTAATGCACTTTAATTGTATATGTTTGTTTTCTTCCACTTATTAACGGCAAAACATACACAACTAATGCTTGAAATGGACTTTTTATTTTCTACTACACTCTTTCCGATTCCTTTACGCCGATTAACAAAAATGAAAAAGGTATATTTTAAAAATCGTCGCAAAAAAAGAGGTGCAACACAAGGACTTCCCAGGAGGTCACCCATCCTAGTACTACTCTCGCCCAAGCACGCTTAACTGCGGAGTTCTGATGGGATCCGGTGCATTAGTGCTGGTATGATCGCACCTGATATCTAATGCACTTTAATTGTATATGTTTGTTTTCTTCCACTTATTAACGGCAAAACATACACAACTAATGCTTGAAATGGACTTTTTATTTTCTACTACACTCTTTCCGATTCCTTTACGCCGATTAACAAAAATGAAAAAGGTATATTTTAAAAATCGTCGCAAAAAAAGAGGTGCAACACAAGGACTTCCCAGGAGGTCACCCATCCTAGTACTACTCTCGCCCAAGCACGCTTAACTGCGGAGTTCTGATGGGATCCGGTGCATTAGTGCTGGTATGATCGCACCTGATATCTAATGCACTTTAATTGTATATGTTTGTTTTCTTCCACTTATTAACGGCAAAACATACACAACTAATGCTTGAAATGGACTTTTTATTTTCTACTACACTCTTTCCGATTCCTTTACGCCGATTAACAAAAATGAAAAAGGTATATTTTAAAAATCGTCGCAAAAAAAGAGGTGCAACACAAGGACTTCCCAGGAGGTCACCCATCCTAGTACTACTCTCGCCCAAGCACGCTTAACTGCGGAGTTCTGATGGGATCCGGTGCATTAGTGCTGGTATGATCGCACCTGATATCTAATGCACTTTAATTGTATATGTTTGTTTTCTTCCACTTATTAACGGCAAAACATACACAACTAATGCTTGAAATGGACTTTTTATTTTCTACTACACTCTTTCCGATTCCTTTACGCCGATTAACAAAAATGAAAAAGGTATATTTTAAAAATCGTCGCAAAAAAAGAGGTGCAACACAAGGACTTCCCAGGAGGTCACCCATCCTAGTACTACTCTCGCCCAAGCACGCTTAACTGCGGAGTTCTGATGGGATCCGGTGCATTAGTGCTGGTATGATCGCACCTGATATCTAATGCACTTTAATTGTATATGTTTGTTTTCTTCCACTTATTAACGGCAAAACATACACAACTAATGCTTGAAATGGACTTTTTATTTTCTACTACACTCTTTCCGATTCCTTTACGCCGATTAACAAAAATGAAAAAGGTATATTTTAAAAATCGTCGCAAAAAAAGAGGTGCAACACAAGGACTTCCCAGGAGGTCACCCATCCTAGTACTACTCTCGCCCAAGCACGCTTAACTGCGGAGTTCTGATGGGATCCGGTGCATTAGTGCTGGTATGATCGCACCTGATATCTAATGCACTTTAATTGTATATGTTTGTTTTCTTCCACTTATTAACGGCAAAACATACACAACTAATGCTTGAAATGGACTTTTTATTTTCTACTACACTCTTTCCGATTCCTTTACGCCGATTAACAAAAATGAAAAAGGTATATTTTAAAAATCGTCGCAAAAAAAGAGGTGCAACACAAGGACTTCCCAGGAGGTCACCCATCCTAGTACTACTCTCGCCCAAGCACGCTTAACTGCGGAGTTCTGATGGGATCCGGTGCATTAGTGCTGGTATGATCGCACCTGATATCTAATGCACTTTAATTGTATATGTTTGTTTTCTTCCACTTATTAACGGCAAAACATACACAACTAATGCTTGAAATGGACTTTTTATTTTCTACTACACTCTTTCCGATTCCTTTACGCCGATTAACAAAAATGAAAAAGGTATATTTTAAAAATCGTCGCAAAAAAAGAGGTGCAACACAAGGACTTCCCAGGAGGTCACCCATCCTAGTACTACTCTCGCCCAAGCACGCTTAACTGCGGAGTTCTGATGGGATCCGGTGCATTAGTGCTGGTATGATCGCACCTGATATCTAATGCACTTTAATTGTATATGTTTGTTTTCTTCCACTTATTAACGGCAAAACATACACAACTAATGCTTGAAATGGACTTTTTATTTTCTACTACACTCTTTCCGATTCCTTTACGCCGATTATACAAAAATGAAAAAGGTATATTTTAAAAATCGTCGCAAAAAAAGAGGTGCAACACAAGGACTTCCCAGGAGGTCACCCATCCTAGTACTACTCTCGCCCAAGCACGCTTAACTGCGGAGTTCTGATGGGATCCGGTGCATTAGTGCTGGTATGATCGCACCTGATATCTAATGCACTTTAATTGTATATGTTTGTTTTCTTCCACTTATTAACGGCAAAACATACACAACTAATGCTTGAAATGGACTTTTTATTTTCTACTACACTCTTTCCGATTCCTTTACGCCGATTAACAAAAATGAAAAAGGTATATTTTAAAAATCGTCGCAAAAAAAGAGGTGCAACACAAGGACTTCCCAGGAGGTCACCCATCCTAGTACTACTCTCGCCCAAGCACGCTTAACTGCGGAGTTCTGATGGGATCCGGTGCATTAGTGCTGGTATGATCGCACCTGATATCTAATGCACTTTAATTGTATATGTTTGTTTTCTTCCACTTATTAACGGCAAAACATACACAACTAATGCTTGAAATGGACTTTTTATTTTCTACTACACTCTTTCCGATTCCTTTACGCCGATTAACAAAAATGAAAAAGGTATATTTTAAAAATCGTCGCAAAAAAAGAGGTGCAACACAAGGACTTCCCAGGAGGTCACCCATCCTAGTACTACTCTCGCCCAAGCACGCTTAACTGCGGAGTTCTGATGGGATCCGGTGCATTAGTGCTGGTATGATCGCACCTGATATCTAATGCACTTTAATTGTATATGTTTGTTTTCTTCCACTTATTAACGGCAAAACATACACAACTAATGCTTGAAATGGACTTTTTATTTTCTACTACACTCTTTCCGATTCCTTTACGCCGATTAACAAAAATGAAAAAGGTATATTTTAAAAATCGTCGCAAAAAAAGAGGTGCAACACAAGGACTTCCCAGGAGGTCACCCATCCTAGTACTACTCTCGCCCAAGCACGCTTAACTGCGGAGTTCTGATGGGATCCGGTGCATTAGTGCTGGTATGATCGCACCTGATATCTAATGCACTTTAATTGTATATGTTTGTTTTCTTCCACTTATTAACGGCAAAACATACACAACTAATGCTTGAAATGGACTTTTTATTTTCTACTACACTCTTTCCGATTCCTTTACGCCGATTAACAAAAATGAAAAAGGTATATTTTAAAAATCGTCGCAAAAAAAGAGGTGCAACACAAGGACTTCCCAGGAGGTCACCCATCCTAGTACTACTCTCGCCCAAGCACGCTTAACTGCGGAGTTCTGATGGGATCCGGTGCATTAGTGCTGGTATGATCGCACCTGATATCTAATGCACTTTAATTGTATATGTTTGTTTTCTTCCACTTATTAACGGCAAAACATACACAACTAATGCTTGAAATGGACTTTTTATTTTCTACTACACTCTTTCCGATTCCTTTACGCCGATTAACAAAAATGAAAAAGGTATATTTTAAAAATCGTCGCAAAAAAAGAGGTGCAACACAAGGACTTCCCAGGAGGTCACCCATCCTAGTACTACTCTCGCCCAAGCACGCTTAACTGCGGAGTTCTGATGGGATCCGGTGCATTAGTGCTGGTATGATCGCACCTGATATCTAATGCACTTTAATTGTATATGTTTGTTTTCTTCCACTTATTAACGGCAAAACATACACAACTAATGCTTGAAATGGACTTTTTATTTTCTACTACACTCTTTCCGATTCCTTTACGCCGATTAACAAAAATGAAAAAGGTATATTTTAAAAATCGTCGCAAAAAAAGAGGTGCAACACAAGGACTTCCCAGGAGGTCACCCATCCTAGTACTACTCTCGCCCAAGCACGCTTAACTGCGGAGTTCTGATGGGATCCGGTGCATTAGTGCTGGTATGATCGCACCTGATATCTAATGCACTTTAATTGTATATGTTTGTTTTCTTCCACTTATTAACGGCAAAACATACACAACTAATGCTTGAAATGGACTTTTTATTTTCTACTACACTCTTTCCGATTCCTTTACGCCGATTAACAAAAATGAAAAAGGTATATTTTAAAAATCGTCGCAAAAAAAGAGGTGCAACACAAGGACTTCCCAGGAGGTCACCCATCCTAGTACTACTCTCGCCCAAGCACGCTTAACTGCGGAGTTCTGATGGGATCCGGTGCATTAGTGCTGGTATGATCGCACCTGATATCTAATGCACTTTAATTGTATATGTTTGTTTTCTTCCACTTATTAACGGCAAAACATACACAACTAATGCTTGAAATGGACTTTTTATTTTCTACTACACTCTTTCCGATTCCTTTACGCCGATTAACAAAAATGAAAAAGGTATATTTTAAAAATCGTCGCAAAAAAAGAGGTGCAACACAAGGACTTCCCAGGAGGTCACCCATCCTAGTACTACTCTCGCCCAAGCACGCTTAACTGCGGAGTTCTGATGGGATCCGGTGCATTAGTGCTGGTATGATCGCACCTGATATCTAATGCACTTTAATTGTATATGTTTGTTTTCTTCCACTTATTAACGGCAAAACATACACAACTAATGCTTGAAATGGACTTTTTATTTTCTACTACACTCTTTCCGATTCCTTTACGCCGATTAACAAAAATGAAAAAGGTATATTTTAAAAATCGTCGCAAAAAAAGAGGTGCAACACAAGGACTTCCCAGGAGGTCACCCATCCTAGTACTACTCTCGCCCAAGCACGCTTAACTGCGGAGTTCTGATGGGATCCGGTATTAGTGCTGGTATGATCGCACCTGATATCTAATGCACTTTAATTGTATATGTTTGTTTTCTTCCACTTATTAACGGCAAAACATACACAACTAATGCTTGAAATGGACTTTTTATTTTCTACTACACTCTTTCCGATTCCTTTACGCCGATTAACAAAAATGAAAAAGGTATATTTTAAAAATCGTCGCAAAAAAAGAGGTGCAACACAAGGACTTCCCAGGAGGTCACCCATCCTAGTACTACTCTCGCCCAAGCACGCTTAACTGCGGAGTTCTGATGGGATCCGGTGCATTAGTGCTGGTATGATCGCACCTGATATCTAATGCACTTTAATTGTATATGTTTGTTTTCTTCCACTTATTAACGGCAAAACATACACAACTAATGCTTGAAATGGACTTTTTATTTTCTACTACACTCTTTCCGATTCCTTTACGCCGATTAACAAAAATGAAAAAGGTATATTTTAAAAATCGTCGCAAAAAAAGAGGTGCAACACAAGGACTTCCCAGGAGGTCACCCATCCTAGTACTACTCTCGCCCAAGCACGCTTAACTGCGGAGTTCTGATGGGATCCGGTGCATTAGTGCTGGTATGATCGCACCTGATATCTAATGCACTTTAATTGTATATGTTTGTTTTCTTCCACTTATTAACGGCAAAACATACACAACTAATGCTTGAAATGGACTTTTTATTTTCTACTACACTCTTTCCGATTCCTTTACGCCGATTAACAAAAATGAAAAAGGTATATTTTAAAAATCGTCGCAAAAAAAGAGGTGCAACACAAGGACTTCCCAGGAGGTCACCCATCCTAGTACTACTCTCGCCCAAGCACGCTTAACTGCGGAGTTCTGATGGGATCCGGTGCATTAGTGCTGGTATGATCGCACCTGATATCTAATGCACTTTAATTGTATATGTTTGTTTTCTTCCACTTATTAACGGCAAAACATACACAACTAATGCTTGAAATGGACTTTTTATTTTCTACTACACTCTTTCCGATTCCTTTACGCCGATTAACAAAAATGAAAAAGGTATATTTTAAAAATCGTCGCAAAAAAAGAGGTGCAACACAAGGACTTCCCAGGAGGTCACCCATCCTAGTACTACTCTCGCCCAAGCACGCTTAACTGCGGAGTTCTGATGGGATCCGGTGCATTAGTGCTGGTATGATCGCACCTGATATCTAATGCACTTTAATTGTATATGTTTGTTTTCTTCCACTTATTAACGGCAAAACATACACAACTAATGCTTGAAATGGACTTTTTATTTTCTACTACACTCTTTCCGATTCCTTTACGCCGATTAACAAAAATGAAAAAGGTATATTTTAAAAATCGTCGCAAAAAAAGAGGTGCAACACAAGGACTTCCCAGGAGGTCACCCATCCTAGTACTACTCTCGCCCAAGCACGCTTAACTGCGGAGTTCTGATGGGATCCGGTGCATTAGTGCTGGTATGATCGCACCTGATATCTAATGCACTTTAATTGTATATGTTTGTTTTCTTCCACTTATTAACGGCAAAACATACACAACTAATGCTTGAAATGGACTTTTTATTTTCTACTACACTCTTTCCGATTCCTTTACGCCGATTAACAAAAATGAAAAAGGTATATTTTAAAAATCGTCGCAAAAAAAGAGGTGCAACACAAGGACTTCCCAGGAGGTCACCCATCCTAGTACTACTCTCGCCCAAGCACGCTTAACTGCGGAGTTCTGATGGGATCCGGTGCATTAGTGCTGGTATGATCGCACCTGATATCTAATGCACTTTAATTGTATATGTTTGTTTTCTTCCACTTATTAACGGCAAAACATACACAACTAATGCTTGAAATGGACTTTTTATTTTCTACTACACTCTTTCCGATTCCTTTACGCCGATTAACAAAAATGAAAAAGGTATATTTTAAAAATCGTCGCAAAAAAAGAGGTGCAACACAAGGACTTCCCAGGAGGTCACCCATCCTAGTACTACTCTCGCCCAAGCACGCTTAACTGCGGAGTTCTGATGGGATCCGGTGCATTAGTGCTGGTATGATCGCACCTGATATCTAATGCACTTTAATTGTATATGTTTGTTTTCTTCCACTTATTAACGGCAAAACATACACAACTAATGCTTGAAATGGACTTTTTATTTTCTACTACACTCTTTCCGATTCCTTTACGCCGATTAACAAAAATGAAAAAGGTATATTTTAAAAATCGTCGCAAAAAAAGAGGTGCAACACAAGGACTTCCCAGGAGGTCACCCATCCTAGTACTACTCTCGCCCAAGCACGCTTAACTGCGGAGTTCTGATGGGATCCGGTGCATTAGTGCTGGTATGATCGCACCTGATATCTAATGCACTTTAATTGTATATGTTTGTTTTCTTCCACTTATTAACGGCAAAACATACACAACTAATGCTTGAAATGGACTTTTTATTTTCTACTACACTCTTTCCGATTCCTTTACGCCGATTAACAAAAATGAAAAAGGTATATTTTAAAAATCGTCGCAAAAAAAGAGGTGCAACACAAGGACTTCCCAGGAGGTCACCCATCCTAGTACTACTCTCGCCCAAGCACGCTTAACTGCGGAGTTCTGATGGGATCCGGTGCATTAGTGCTGGTATGATCGCACCTGATATCTAATGCACTTTAATTGTATATGTTTGTTTTCTTCCACTTATTAACGGCAAAACATACACAACTAATGCTTGAAATGGACTTTTTATTTTCTACTACACTCTTTCCGATTCCTTTACGCCGATTAACAAAAATGAAAAAGGTATATTTTAAAAATCGTCGCAAAAAAAGAGGTGCAACACAAGGACTTCCCAGGAGGTCACCCATCCTAGTACTACTCTCGCCCAAGCACGCTTAACTGCGGAGTTCTGATGGGATCCGGTGCATTAGTGCTGGTATGATCGCACCTGATATCTAATGCACTTTAATTGTATATGTTTGTTTTCTTCCACTTATTAACGGCAAAACATACACAACTAATGCTTGAAATGGACTTTTTATTTTCTACTACACTCTTTCCGATTCCTTTACGCCGATTAACAAAAATGAAAAAGGTATATTTTAAAAATCGTCGCAAAAAAAGAGGTGCAACACAAGGACTTCCCAGGAGGTCACCCATCCTAGTACTACTCTCGCCCAAGCACGCTTAACTGCGGAGTTCTGATGGGATCCGGTGCATTAGTGCTGGTATGATCGCACCTGATATCTAATGCACTTTAATTGTATATGTTTGTTTTCTTCCACTTATTAACGGCAAAACATACACAACTAATGCTTGAAATGGACTTTTTATTTTCTACTACACTCTTTCCGATTCCTTTACGCCGATTAACAAAAATGAAAAAGGTATATTTTAAAAATCGTCGCAAAAAAAGAGGTGCAACACAAGGACTTCCCAGGAGGTCACCCATCCTAGTACTACTCTCGCCCAAGCACGCTTAACTGCGGAGTTCTGATGGGATCCGGTGCATTAGTGCTGGTATGATCGCACCTGATATCTAATGCACTTTAATTGTATATGTTTGTTTTCTTCCACTTATTAACGGCAAAACATACACAACTAATGCTTGAAATGGACTTTTTATTTTCTACTACACTCTTTCCGATTCCTTTACGCCGATTAACAAAAATGAAAAAGGTATATTTTAAAAATCGTCGCAAAAAAAGAGGTGCAACACAAGGACTTCCCAGGAGGTCACCCATCCTAGTACTACTCTCGCCCAAGCACGCTTAACTGCGGAGTTCTGATGGGATCCGGTGCATTAGTGCTGGTATGATCGCACCTGATATCTAATGCACTTTAATTGTATATGTTTGTTTTCTTCCACTTATTAACGGCAAAACATACACAACTAATGCTTGAAATGGACTTTTTATTTTCTACTACACTCTTTCCGATTCCTTTACGCCGATTAACAAAAATGAAAAAGGTATATTTTAAAAATCGTCGCAAAAAAAGAGGTGCAACACAAGGACTTCCCAGGAGGTCACCCATCCTAGTACTACTCTCGCCCAAGCACGCTTAACTGCGGAGTTCTGATGGGATCCGGTGCATTAGTGCTGGTATGATCGCACCTGATATCTAATGCACTTTAATTGTATATGTTTGTTTTCTTCCACTTATTAACGGCAAAACATACACAACTAATGCTTGAAATGGACTTTTTATTTTCTACTACACTCTTTCCGATTCCTTTACGCCGATTAACAAAAATGAAAAAGGTATATTTTAAAAATCGTCGCAAAAAAAGAGGTGCAACACAAGGACTTCCCAGGAGGTCACCCATCCTAGTACTACTCTCGCCCAAGCACGCTTAACTGCGGAGTTCTGATGGGATCCGGTGCATTAGTGCTGGTATGATCGCACCTGATATCTAATGCACTTTAATTGTATATGTTTGTTTTCTTCCACTTATTAACGGCAAAACATACACAACTAATGCTTGAAATGGACTTTTTATTTTCTACTACACTCTTTCCGATTCCTTTACGCCGATTAACAAAAATGAAAAAGGTATATTTTAAAAATCGTCGCAAAAAAAGAGGTGCAACACAAGGACTTCCCAGGAGGTCACCCATCCTAGTACTACTCTCGCCCAAGCACGCTTAACTGCGGAGTTCTGATGGGATCCGGTGCATTAGTGCTGGTATGATCGCACCTGATATCTAATGCACTTTAATTGTATATGTTTGTTTTCTTCCACTTATTAACGGCAAAACATACACAACTAATGCTTGAAATGGACTTTTTATTTTCTACTACACTCTTTCCGATTCCTTTACGCCGATTAACAAAAATGAAAAAGGTATATTTTAAAAATCGTCGCAAAAAAAGAGGTGCAACACAAGGACTTCCCAGGAGGTCACCCATCCTAGTACTACTCTCGCCCAAGCACGCTTAACTGCGGAGTTCTGATGGGATCCGGTGCATTAGTGCTGGTATGATCGCACCTGATATCTAATGCACTTTAATTGTATATGTTTGTTTTCTTCCACTTATTAACGGCAAAACATACACAACTAATGCTTGAAATGGACTTTTTATTTTCTACTACACTCTTTCCGATTCCTTTACGCCGATTAACAAAAATGAAAAAGGTATATTTTAAAAATCGTCGCAAAAAAAGAGGTGCAACACAAGGACTTCCCAGGAGGTCACCCATCCTAGTACTACTCTCGCCCAAGCACGCTTAACTGCGGAGTTCTGATGGGATCCGGTGCATTAGTGCTGGTATGATCGCACCTGATATCTAATGCACTTTAATTGTATATGTTTGTTTTCTTCCACTTATTAACGGCAAAACATACACAACTAATGCTTGAAATGGACTTTTTATTTTCTACTACACTCTTTCCGATTCCTTTACGCCGATTAACAAAAATGAAAAAGGTATATTTTAAAAATCGTCGCAAAAAAAGAGGTGCAACACAAGGACTTCCCAGGAGGTCACCCATCCTAGTACTACTCTCGCCCAAGCACGCTTAACTGCGGAGTTCTGATGGGATCCGGTGCATTAGTGCTGGTATGATCGCACCTGATATCTAATGCACTTTAATTGTATATGTTTGTTTTCTTCCACTTATTAACGGCAAAACATACACAACTAATGCTTGAAATGGACTTTTTATTTTCTACTACACTCTTTCCGATTCCTTTACGCCGATTAACAAAAATGAAAAAGGTATATTTTAAAAATCGTCGCAAAAAAAGAGGTGCAACACAAGGACTTCCCAGGAGGTCACCCATCCTAGTACTACTCTCGCCCAAGCACGCTTAACTGCGGAGTTCTGATGGGATCCGGTGCATTAGTGCTGGTATGATCGCACCTGATATCTAATGCACTTTAATTGTATATGTTTGTTTTCTTCCACTTATTAACGGCAAAACATACACAACTAATGCTTGAAATGGACTTTTTATTTTCTACTACACTCTTTCCGATTCCTTTACGCCGATTAACAAAAATGAAAAAGGTATATTTTAAAAATCGTCGCAAAAAAAGAGGTGCAACACAAGGACTTCCCAGGAGGTCACCCATCCTAGTACTACTCTCGCCCAAGCACGCTTAACTGCGGAGTTCTGATGGGATCCGGTGCATTAGTGCTGGTATGATCGCACCTGATATCTAATGCACTTTAATTGTATATGTTTGTTTTCTTCCACTTATTAACGGCAAAACATACACAACTAATGCTTGAAATGGACTTTTTATTTTCTACTACACTCTTTCCGATTCCTTTACGCCGATTAACAAAAATGAAAAAGGTATATTTTAAAAATCGTCGCAAAAAAAGAGGTGCAACACAAGGACTTCCCAGGAGGTCACCCATCCTAGTACTACTCTCGCCCAAGCACGCTTAACTGCGGAGTTCTGATGGGATCCGGTGCATTAGTGCTGGTATGATCGCACCTGATATCTAATGCACTTTAATTGTATATGTTTGTTTTCTTCCACTTATTAACGGCAAAACATACACAACTAATGCTTGAAATGGACTTTTTATTTTCTACTACACTCTTTCCGATTCCTTTACGCCGATTAACAAAAATGAAAAAGGTATATTTTAAAAATCGTCGCAAAAAAAGAGGTGCAACACAAGGACTTCCCAGGAGGTCACCCATCCTAGTACTACTCTCGCCCAAGCACGCTTAACTGCGGAGTTCTGATGGGATCCGGTGCATTAGTGCTGGTATGATCGCACCTGATATCTAATGCACTTTAATTGTATATGTTTGTTTTCTTCCACTTATTAACGGCAAAACATACACAACTAATGCTTGAAATGGACTTTTTATTTTCTACTACACTCTTTCCGATTCCTTTACGCCGATTAACAAAAATGAAAAAGGTATATTTTAAAAATCGTCGCAAAAAAAGAGGTGCAACACAAGGACTTCCCAGGAGGTCACCCATCCTAGTACTACTCTCGCCCAAGCACGCTTAACTGCGGAGTTCTGATGGGATCCGGTGCATTAGTGCTGGTATGATCGCACCTGATATCTAATGCACTTTAATTGTATATGTTTGTTTTCTTCCACTTATTAACGGCAAAACATACACAACTAATGCTTGAAATGGACTTTTTATTTTCTACTACACTCTTTCCGATTCCTTTACGCCGATTAACAAAAATGAAAAAGGTATATTTTAAAAATCGTCGCAAAAAAAGAGGTGCAACACAAGGACTTCCCAGGAGGTCACCCATCCTAGTACTACTCTCGCCCAAGCACGCAATGGACTTTTTTATTTCTACTAAAACATACACTCCTTTCCGATTCCTTTACGCTGATTAACAAAAAATGAAAAGGTATATTTTTAAAAACTCGTCGCAAAAAAAGAGTGCAACACCAAGGACTTTCCAGGAGGTCACCCATCCTAGTACTACTTCATCGCCAAGCACGCCCTTTACGCCGATTAACAAAAATGAAAAAGGTATATTTTAAAAATCGTCGCAAAAAAAGAGGTGCAACACAAGGACTTCCCAGGAGGTCACCCATCCTAGTACTACTCTCGCCCAAGCACGCTTAACTGCGGAGTTCTGATGGGATCCGGTGCATTAGTGCTGGTATGATCGCACCTGATATCTAATGCACTTTAATTGTATATGTTTGTTTTCTTCCACTTATTAACGGCAAAACATACACAACTAATGCTTGAAATGGACTTTTTATTTTCTACTACACTCTTTCCGATTCCTTTACGCCGATTAACAAAAATGAAAAAGGTATATTTTAAAAATCGTCGCAAAAAAAGAGGTGCAACACAAGGACTTCCCAGGAGGTCACCCATCCTAGTACTACTCTCGCCCAAGCACGCTTAACTGCGGAGTTCTGATGGGATCCGGTGCATTAGTGCTGGTATGATCGCACCTGATATCTAATGCACTTTAATTGTATATGTTTGTTTTCTTCCACTTATTAACGGCAAAACATACACAACTAATGCTTGAAATGGACTTTTTATTTTCTACTACACTCTTTCCGATTCCTTTACGCCGATTAACAAAAATGAAAAAGGTATATTTTAAAAATCGTCGCAAAAAAAGAGGTGCAACACAAGGACTTCCCAGGAGGTCACCCATCCTAGTACTACTCTCGCCCAAGCACGCTTAACTGCGGAGTTCTGATGGGATCCGGTGCATTAGTGCTGGTATGATCGCACCTGATATCTAATGCACTTTAATTGTATATGTTTGTTTTCTTCCACTTATTAACGGCAAAACATACACAACTAATGCTTGAAATGGACTTTTTATTTTCTACTACACTCTTTCCGATTCCTTTACGCCGATTAACAAAAATGAAAAAGGTATATTTTAAAAATCGTCGCAAAAAAAGAGGTGCAACACAAGGACTTCCCAGGAGGTCACCCATCCTAGTACTACTCTCGCCCAAGCACGCTTAACTGCGGAGTTCTGATGGGATCCGGTGCATTAGTGCTGGTATGATCGCACCTGATATCTAATGCACTTTAATTGTATATGTTTGTTTTCTTCCACTTATTAACGGCAAAACATACACAACTAATGCTTGAAATGGACTTTTTATTTTCTACTACACTCTTTCCGATTCCTTTACGCCGATTAACAAAAATGAAAAAGGTATATTTTAAAAATCGTCGCAAAAAAAGAGGTGCAACACAAGGACTTCCCAGGAGGTCACCCATCCTAGTACTACTCTCGCCCAAGCACGCTTAACTGCGGAGTTCTGATGGGATCCGGTGCATTAGTGCTGGTATGATCGCACCTGATATCTAATGCACTTTAATTGTATATGTTTGTTTTCTTCCACTTATTAACGGCAAAACATACACAACTAATGCTTGAAATGGACTTTTTATTTTCTACTACACTCTTTCCGATTCCTTTACGCCGATTAACAAAAATGAAAAAGGTATATTTTAAAAATCGTCGCAAAAAAAGAGGTGCAACACAAGGACTTCCCAGGAGGTCACCCATCCTAGTACTACTCTCGCCCAAGCACGCTTAACTGCGGAGTTCTGATGGGATCCGGTGCATTAGTGCTGGTATGATCGCACCTGATATCTAATGCACTTTAATTGTATATGTTTGTTTTCTTCCACTTATTAACGGCAAAACATACACAACTAATGCTTGAAATGGACTTTTTATTTTCTACTACACTCTTTCCGATTCCTTTACGCCGATTAACAAAAATGAAAAAGGTATATTTTAAAAATCGTCGCAAAAAAAGAGGTGCAACACAAGGACTTCCCAGGAGGTCACCCATCCTAGTACTACTCTCGCCCAAGCACGCTTAACTGCGGAGTTCTGATGGGATCCGGTGCATTAGTGCTGGTATGATCGCACCTGATATCTAATGCACTTTAATTGTATATGTTTGTTTTCTTCCACTTATTAACGGCAAAACATACACAACTAATGCTTGAAATGGACTTTTTATTTTCTACTACACTCTTTCCGATTCCTTTACGCCGATTAACAAAAATGAAAAAGGTATATTTTAAAAATCGTCGCAAAAAAAGAGGTGCAACACAAGGACTTCCCAGGAGGTCACCCATCCTAGTACTACTCTCGCCCAAGCACGCTTAACTGCGGAGTTCTGATGGGATCCGGTGCATTAGTGCTGGTATGATCGCACCTGATATCTAATGCACTTTAATTGTATATGTTTGTTTTCTTCCACTTATTAACGGCAAAACATACACAACTAATGCTTGAAATGGACTTTTTATTTTCTACTACACTCTTTCCGATTCCTTTACGCCGATTAACAAAAATGAAAAAGGTATATTTTAAAAATCGTCGCAAAAAAAGAGGTGCAACACAAGGACTTCCCAGGAGGTCACCCATCCTAGTACTACTCTCGCCCAAGCACGCTTAACTGCGGAGTTCTGATGGGATCCGGTGCATTAGTGCTGGTATGATCGCACCTGATATCTAATGCACTTTAATTGTATATGTTTGTTTTCTTCCACTTATTAACGGCAAAACATACACAACTAATGCTTGAAATGGACTTTTTATTTTCTACTACACTCTTTCCGATTCCTTTACGCCGATTAACAAAAATGAAAAAGGTATATTTTAAAAATCGTCGCAAAAAAAGAGGTGCAACACAAGGACTTCCCAGGAGGTCACCCATCCTAGTACTACTCTCGCCCAAGCACGCTTAACAGCGGAGTTCTGATGGGATCCGGTGCATTAGTGCTGGTATGATCGCACCTGATATCTAATGCACTTTAATTGTATATGTTTGTTTTCTTCCACTTATTAACGGCAAAACATACACAACTAATGCTTGAAATGGACTTTTTATTTTCTACTACACTCTTTTCCGATTCCTTTACGCCGATTAACAAAAATGAAAAAGGTATATTTTAAATACTCGTATGAAAAGATCACAAGACTTCCCAGGAGGTCACCCATCCTAGTACTACTCTCGCCCAAGCACGCTTAACTGCGGAGTTCTGATGGGATCCGGTGCATTAGTGCTGGTATGATCGCACCTGATATCTAATGCACTTTAATTGTATATGTTTGTTTTCTTCCACTTATTAACGGCAAAACATACACAACTAATGCTTTGAAATGGACTTTTTATTTTCTACTACACTCTTTCCGATTCCTTTACGCCGATTAACAAAAATGAAAAAGGTATATTTTAA
>CAWYPZ010000046.1:0-97000 GCA_963966055.1 Lathyrus aphaca
AAAAAACATATTTAATTGGGGACTATTTGAAATGATACGATACTTTTCAGATCATTTATATATGTTAAGAGGGAAGATTATGATGGAAGTCCATGCAAAAATAATCATCTGAAAATTAGATTCTATGAAACTTTTCGAAATGCAAGTTTCGGCCAAAAAATCATAATATATTATACACTAGTTTATACAAGTTTCGGTCAAAAATCAAATTAAATCGGAGACTGTTCGAAATGATACGAAACTTCACATATCATTTATATATTTTACGAGGGAAGTTTATGATTGAAGTAGATGCAAAAAATCATAGGCAAATTGGATTCTATAAAACTTTTCGAAATGCAAGTTTCGGACAAAAATCATAGTATATAATACATAAGTTTCGGTCAAAAAAATCATATTTAATTGGGGACTATTTGAAATGATACGATAATTTTCAGATTATTTATATTGTTAAGAGGGAAGGTTATGATGGAAGTCCATGCAAAAATAATCATCTGAAAACTAGATTCTATGAAACTTTTCGAAATGCAAGTTTCGGCCAAAAAATCATAATATATTATACACTAGTTTATACAAGTTTCGGTCAAAAATCAAATTAAATCTGGGACTGTTCGAAATGATACGAAACTTCACATATCATTTATATATTTTACGAGGGAAGGTTATGATTGAAGTAGATGCAAAAATTTATAGGCAAATTGGATTCTATGAAACTTTTCGAAATGCATGTTTCGGACAAAAATCATAGTATATAATACACAAGTTTCGGTCAAAAAAATCATATTTAACTGGGGACTATTTGAAATGATACGATACTTTTCATATCATTTATATATGTTAAGAGGGAAGGTTATGATGGAAGTCCATGCAAAAATAATCATCTGAAAATTAGATTCTATGAAACTTTTCGAAATGCAAGTTTCGGCCAAAAAATCATAATATATTATACACTAGTTTATACAAGTTTCGGTCAAAAATCAAATTAAATCGCGGACTGTTCGAAATGATACAAAACTTCACATATCATTTATATATTTTACGAGGAAAGGTTATGTTTGAAGTACAGGCAAAAAATCATTGGAAAATTGGATTCTATGAAACTTTTCGAAATGCAAGTTTCGGACAAAAATCATAGTATATAATACATAAGTTTCGGTCAAAAAAATCATATTTAATTGGGGACTATTTGAAATGATACGATACTCTTCAGATCATTTATATATGTTAAGAGGGAAGGTTATGATGGAAGTCCATGCAAAAATAATCATCTGAAAACTAGATTCTATGAAACATTTCGAAATGCAAGTTTCGGCCAAAAAATCATAATATATTATACACTTGTTTATACAAATTTCGGTCAAAAATCAAATTAAATCGAGGACTATTCGAAATGATACGAAACTTCACATATCATTTATATATTTTACAAGGGAAGTTTATGATTGAAGTAGATGCAAAAAATCATAGGCAAATTGGATACTATGAAACTTTTCGAAATGCATGTTTCGGACAAAAATCATAGTATATAATACACAAGTTTCGGTCAAAAAAATAAAATTTAATTGGGGACTATTTGAAATGATACGATACTTTTCAGATCATTTATATATGTTAAGAGGGAAGGTTATGATGGAAGTCAAGGCAAAAATAATCATCAGAAAACTAGATTCTATGAAACTTTTCGAAATGCAAGTTTCGGCAAAAAAATCATAAAATATTATACACTAGTTTATACAAGTTTCGGTCAAAAATTAAATTAAATCGGGGACTGTTCGAAATGATACGAAACTTCTCATATCATTTATATATTTTACGAGGAAGGTTATGATTGAAGTAAAGGCAAAAAATCAGTGGAAAATCTGATTCTATGAAACTTTTCGAAATGCAAGTTTCGGACAAAAATCATAGTATATATAATACAGAAGTTTCGGTCAAAAAAATCATATTTAATTGGGGACTATTTGAAATGATACGATACTTTTCAGATCATTTATATATGTTAAGAGGGAAGGTTATGATGGAAGTCCATGCAAAAATAATCATCTGAAAACTAGATTGTATGAAACTTTTCGAAATGCAAGTTTCGGCCAAAAAATCATAATATATTATACACTAGTTTATACAAGTTTCGGTCAAAAATAAAATTAAATCTGGGACTGTTCGAAATGATACGAAACTTCACATATCATTTATATATTTTACGAGGGAAGGTTATGATTGAAGTAGATGCAAAAAATAGTAGGCAAATTGGATTCTATGAAACTTTTCAAAATGCATATTTCGGACAAAAATCATAGTATATAATACACAAGTTTCGGTCAAAAAAATCATATTTAATTGGGGACTATTTGAAATGATACGATACTTTTCAGATCATTTATATATGTTAAGAGGGAAGGTTATGATGGAAGTCCATGCAAAAATAATCATCTGAAAACTAGATTCTATGAAACTTTTCGAAATGCAAGTTTCGGCCAAAAAATCATAATATATTATACTCTAGTTTATACAAATTTCGGTCAAAAATCAAATTAAACCGAGGACTGTTCGAAATGATACGAAACTTCACATATCATTTATATATTTTACAAGGGAAGGTTATGATTGAAGTAGATCCGAAAAATCATAGGCAAATTGGATTCTATGAAACTTTTCGAAATGCATGTTTCGGACAAAAATCATAGTATATAATACACAAGTTTCGGTCAAAAAAATCATATTTAATTGGGGACTATTTGAAATGATACGATACTTTTCAGATCATTTATATATGTTAAGAGGGAAGGTTATGATGGAAGTCAAGGTAAAAATAATCATCTGAAAACTAGATTCTATGAAACTTTTCGAAATGCAAGTTTCGGCCAAAAAATCATAAAATATTATACACTAGTTTATACAAGTTTCGGTCAAAAATTAAATTAAATCGGGGACTGTTCGAAATGATACGAAACTTCTCATATCATTTATATATTTTACGAGGAAGGTTATGATTGAAGTATAGGCAAAAAATCAGTGGAAAATCTGATTCTATGAAACTTTTCGAAATGCAAGTTTCGGACAAAAATCATAGTATATATAATACACAAGTTTCGGTCAAAAAAATCATATTTAATTGGGGACTATTTGAAATGATACGATACTTTTCAGATCATTTATATATGTTAAGAGGGAAGGTTATGATGGAAGTCCATGCAAAAATAATCATCTGAAAACTAGATTCTATGAAACTTTTCGAAATGCAAGTTTCGGCCAAAAAATCATAATATATTATACACTAGTTTATACAAGTTTCGGTCAAAAATCAAATTAAATCTGGGGCTGTTCGAAATGATACGAAACTTCACATATCATTTATATATTTTACGAGGGAAGGTTATGATTGAAGTAGATGCAAAAAATAGTAGGCAAATTGGATTCTATGAAACTTTTCGAAATGCATGTTTCGGACAAAAATCATATTATATAATACACAAGTTTCGGTCAAAAAAATCATATTTAATTGGGGACTATTTGAAATGATACGATACTTTTCAGATCAGTTATATATGTTAAGAGGGAAGGTTATGATGGAAGTCCATGCAAAAATAATCATCTGAAAACTAGATTCTATGAAACTTTTCGAAATGCAAGTTTCGGCCAAAAAATCATAATATATTATACTCTAGTTTATACAAATTTCGGTCAAAAATCAAAATAAATCGAGGACTGTTCGAAATGATACGAAACTTCACATATCATTTATATACTTTACAAGGGAAGGTTATGATTGAAGTAGATCCAAAAAATCATAGGCAAATTGGATTCTATGAAACTTTTCGAAATGCATGTTTCGGACAAAAATCATAGTATATAATACACAAGTTTCGGTAAAAAAAATCATATTTAATTGGGGACTATTTGAAATGATACGATACTTTTCAGATCATTTATATATGTTAAGAGGGAAGGTTATGATGGAAGTCCATGCAAAAATAATCATCTGAAAACTAGATTCTATGAAACTTTTCGAAATGCAAGTTTCGGCCAAAAAATCATAATATATTATACACTAGTTTATACAAGTTTCGGTCAAAAATCAAATTAAATCGGGGACTGTTCGAAATGATACGAAACTTCTCATATCATTTATATATTTTACGAGGAAGGTTATGATTGAAGTACAGGCAAAAAATCAATGGAAAATTGGATTCTATGGAACTTTTCGAAATGCAAGTTTCGGACAAAAATCATAGTATATATAATACACAAGTTTCGGTCAAAAAAATCATATTTAATTGGGAACTATGTGAAATGATACGATACTTTTCAGATCATTTATATATGTTATGAGGGAAGGTTATGATGGAAGTCCATGCAAAAATAATCATCTGAAAACTAGATTCTATGAAACTTTTCGAAATGCAAGTTTCGGCCAAAAAATCATAATATATTATACACTAGTTTATACAAGTTTCGGTCAAAAATCAAATTAAATCTGGGACTGTTCGAAATGATACGAAACTTCACATATCATTTATATATTTTACGAGGGAAGGTTATGATTGAAGTAGATGCAAAAAATAGTAGGCAAATTGGATTCTATGAAACTTTTCGAAATGCATGTTTCGGACAAAAATCATAGTATATAATACACAAGTTTCGGTCAAAAAAATCATATTTAATTGGGGACTATTTGAAATGATACGATACTTTTCAGATCATTTATATATGTTAAGAGGGAAGGTTATGATGGAAGTCCATGCAAAAATAATCATCTGAAAACTAGATTCTATGAAACTTTTCGAAATGCAAGTTTCGGCCAAAAAATCATAATATATTATACTCTAGTTTATACAAATTTCGGTCAAAAATCAAATTAAATCGGGGACTGTTCGAAATGATACAAAACTTCACATATCATTTATATATTTTACGAGGGAAGGTTATGTTTGAAGTACAGGCAAAAAATCATTGGAAAATTGGATTCTATGAAACTTTTCGAAATGCAAAGTTTCGGACAAAAATCATAGTATATAATACATAAGTTTCGGTCAAAAAAATCATATTTAATTGGGGACTATTTGAAATGATACGATACTCTTCAGATCATTTATATATGTTAAGAGGGAAGGTTTTGATGGAAGTCCATGCAAAAATAATCATCTGAAAACTAGATTCTATGAAACATTTCGAAATGCAAGTTTCGGCCAAAAAATCATAATATATTATACACTAGTTTATACAAATTTCGGTCAAAAATCAAATTAAATCGAGGACTGTTCGAAATGATACGAAACTTCACATATCATTTATATATTTTACAAGGGAATTTTATGATTGAATTAGATGCAAAAAATCAAAGGCAAATTGGATTCTATGAAACTTTTCGAAATGCATGTTTCGGACAAAAATCATTGTATATAATACACAAGTTTCGGTCAAAAAAATCATATTTAATTGGGGACTATTTGAAATGATACGATACTTTTCAGATCATTTATATATGTTAAGAGGGAAGGTTATGATGGAAGTCAAGGCAAAAATAATCATCTGAAAACTAGATTCTATGAAACATTTCGAAATGCAAGTTTCGGCCAAAAAATCATAATATATTATACACTAGTTTATACAAATTTCGGTCAAAAATCAAATTAAATCGAAGACTGTTCGAAATGATACGAAACTTCACATATCATTTATATATTTTACAAGGGAAGGTTATGATTGAAGTAGATGCAAAAAATCATAGGCAAATTGGATTCTATGAAACTTTTTGAAATGCATGTTTCGGACAAAAATCATAGTATATAATACACAAGTTTCGGTCAAAAAAAACATATTTAATTGGGGACTATTTGAAATGATACGATACTTTTCAGATCATTTATATATGTTAAGAGGGAAGATTATGATGGACGTCCATGCAAAAATAATCATCTGAAAATTAGATTCTATGAAACTTTTCGAAATGCAAGTTTCGGCCAAAAAATCATAATATATTATACACTAGTTTATACAAGTTTCGGTCAAAAATCAAATTAAATCGGAGACTGTTCGAAATGATACGAAACTTCACATATCATTTATATATTTTACGAGGGAAGGTTATGTTTGAAGTACAGGCAAAAAATCATTGGAAAATTGGATTCTATGAAACTTTTCGAAATGCAAGTTTCGGACAAAAATCATAGTATATAATACATAAGTTTCGGTCAAAAAAATCATATTTAATTGGGGACTATTTGAAATGATACGATAATTTTCAGATCATTTATATTGTTAAGAGGGAAGGTTATGATGGAAGTCCATGCAAAAATAATCATCTGAAAACTAGATTCTATGAAACTTTTCGAAATGCAAGTTTCGGCAAAAAAATTATAATAAATTATACACTAGTTTATACAAGTTTCGGTCAAAAATCAAATTAAATCTGGGACTGTTCGAAATGATACGAAACTTCACATATCATTTATATATTTTACGTGGGAAGGTTATGATTGAAGTAGATGCAAAAAATTATAGGCAAATTGGATTCTATGAAACTTTTCGAAATGCATGTTTCGGACAAAAATCATAGTATATAATACACAAGTTTCGGTCAAAAAAATCATATTTAACTGGGGACTATTTGAAATGATACGATACTTTTCATATCATTTATATATGTTAAGAGGGAAGGTTATGAAGGAAGTCCATGCAAAAATAATCATCTGAAAATTAGATTCTATGAAACTTTTCGAAATGCAAGTTTCGGCCAAAAAATCATAATATATTATACACTAGTTTATACAAGTTTCGGTCAAAAATCAAATTAAATCGCGGACTGTTCGAAATGATACAAAACTTCACATATCATTTATATATTTTACGAGGAAAGGTTATGTTTGAAGTACAGGCAAAAAATCATTGGAAAATTGGATTCTATGAAACTTTTCGAAATGCAAGTTTCGGACAAAAATCATAGTATATAATACATAAGTTTCGGTCAAAAAAATCATATTTAATTGGGGACTATTTGAAATGATACGATACTCTTCAGATCATTTATATATGTTAAGAGGAAAGGTTATGATGGAAGTCCATGCAAAAATAATCATCTGAAAACTAGATTCTATGAAACATTTCGAAATGCAAGTTTCGGCCAAAAAATCATAATATATTATACACTTGTTTATACAAATTTCGGTCAAAAATCAAATTAAATCGAGGACTATTCGAAATGATACGAAACTTCACATATCATTTATATATTTTACAAGGGAAGTTTATGATTGAAGTAGATGCAAAAAATCATAGGCAAATTGGATTCTATGAAACTTTTCGAAATGCATGTTTCGGACAAAAATCATAGTATATAATACACAAGTTTCGGTCAAAAAAATAAAATTTAATTGGGGACTATTTGAAATGATACGATACTTTTCAGATCATTTATATATGTTAAGAGGGAAGGTTATGATGGAAGTCCATGCAAAAAAAATCATTTGAAAACTAGATTCTATGAAACTTTTCGAAATGCAAGTTTCGGCCAAAAAATCATAATATATTATACTCTAGTTTATACAAATTTCGGTCAAAAATCAAATTAAATCGAGGACTGTTCGAAATGATACGAAACTTCACATATCATTTATATATTTTACAAGGGAAGGTTATGATTGAAGTAGATCCGAAAAATCATAGGCAAATTGGATTCTATGAAACTTTTCGAAATGCATGTTTCGGACAAAAATCATAGTATATAATACACAAGTTTCGGTCAAAAAAATCATATTTAATTGGGGACTATTTGAAATGATACGATACTTTTCAGATCATTTATATATGTTAAGAGGGAAGGTTATGATGGAAGTCAAGGCAAAAATAATCATCTGAAAACTAGATTCTATGAAACTTTTCGAAATGCAAGTTTCGGCCAAAAAATCATAATATATTATACACTAGTTTATACAAGTTTCGGTCAAAAATCAAATTAAATCTGGGACTGTTCGAAATGATACGAAACTTCACATATCATTTATATATTTTACGAGGGAAGGTTATGATTGAAGTAGATGCAAAAAATAGTAGGCAAATTGGATTCTGTGAAACTTTTCGAAATGCATATTTCGGACAAAAATCATAGTATATAATACACAAGTTTCGGTCAAAAAAATCATATTTAATTGGGGACTATTTAAAATGATACGATACTTTTCAGATCATTTATATATGTTAAGAGGGAAGGTTATGATGGAAGTCCATGCAAAAATAATCATCTGAAAACTAGATTCTATTAAACTTTTCGAAATGCAAGTTTCGGCCAAAAAATCATAATATATTATACACTAGTTTATACAAGTTTCGGTCAAAAATCAAATTAAATCGCGGACTGTTCGAAATGATACAAAACTTCACATATCATTTATATATTTTACGAGGAAAGGTTATGTTTGAAGTACAGGCAAAAAATCATTGGAAAATTGGATTCTATGAAACTTTTCGAAATGCAAGTTTCGGACAAAAATCATAGTATATAATACACAAGTTTCGGTCAAAAAAATCATATTTAATTGGGGACTATTTGAAATGATACGATACTCTTCAGATCATTTATATATGTTAAGAGGGAAGGTTATGATGGAAGTCCATGCAAAAATAATCATCTGAAAACTAGATTCTATGAAACATTTCGAAATGCAAGTTTCGGCCAAAAAATCATAATATATTATACACTTGTTTATACAAATTTCGGTCAAAAATCAAATTAAATCGAGGACTATTCGAAATGATACGAAACTTCACATATCATTTATATATTTTACAAGGGAAGTTTATGATTGAAGTAGATGCAAAAAATCATAGGCAAATTGGATTCTATGAAACTTTTCGAAATGCATGTTTCGGACAAAAATCATAGTATATAATACACAAGTTTCGGTCAAAAAAATCATATTTAATTGGGGACTATTTGAAATGATACGATACTTTTCAGATCATTTATATATGTTAAGAGGGAAGGTTATGATGGTCGTCCATGCAAAAATAATCATCAGAAAACTAGATTCTATGAAACTTTTCGAAATTCAAGTTTCGGCCAAAAAATCATAATATATTATACACTAGTTTATACAAGTTTCGGTCAAAAATCAAATTAAATCGGGGACTGTTCGAAATGATACGAAACTTCACATATCATTTATATATTTTACAAGGGAAGGTTATGATTGAAGTAGATCCGAAAAATCATAGGCAAATTGGATTCTATGAAACTTTTCGAAATGCATGTTTCGGACAAAAATCATAGTATATAATACACAAGTTTCGGTCAAAAAAATCATATTTAATTGGGGACTATTTGAAATGATACGATACTTTTCAGATCATTTATATATGTTAAGAGGGAAGGTTATGATGGAAGTCAAGGCAAAAATAATCATCTGAAAACTAGATTCTATGAAACTTTTCGAAATGCAAGTTTCGGCCAAAAAATCATAATATATTATACACTAGTTTATACAAGTTTCGGTCAAAAATCAAATTAAATCTGGGACTGTTCGAAATGATACGAAACTTCACATATCATTTATATATTTTACGAGGGAAGGTTATGATTGAAGTAGATGCAAAAAATAGTAGGCAAATTGGATTCTGTGAAACTTTTTGAAATGCATATTTCGGACAAAAATCATAGTATATAATACACAAGTTTCGGTCAAAAAAATCATATTTAATTGGGGACTATTTAAAATGATACGATACTTTTCAGATCATTTATATATGTTAAGAGGGAAGGTTATGATGGAAGTCCATGCAAAAATAATCATCTGAAAACTAGATTCTATTAAACTTTTCGAAATGCAAGTTTCGGCCAAAAAATCATAATATATTATACACTAGTTTATACAAGTTTCGGTCAAAAATCAAATTAAATCTGGGACTGTTCGAAATGATACGAAACTTCACATATCATTTATATATTTTACGAGGGAAGGTTATGATTGAAGTAGATGCAAAAAATAGTAGGCAAATTGGATTCTATGAAACTTTTCGAAATGCATGTTTCGGACAAAAATCATAGTATATAATACACAAGTTTCGGTCAAAAAAATCATATTTAATTGGGGACTATTTGAAATGATACGATACTTTTCAGATCATTTATATATGTTAAGAGGGAAGGTTATGATGGAAGTCCATGCAAAAATAATCATCTGAAAACTAGATTCTATGAAACTTTTCGAAATGCAAGTTTCGGCCAAAAAATCATAATATATTATACTCTAGTTTATACAAATTTCGGTCAAAAATCAAAATAAATCGAGGACTGTTCGAAATGATACGAAACTTCACATATCATTTATATACTTTACAAGGGAAGGTTATGATTGAAGTAGATCCAAAAAATCATAGGCAAATTGGATTCTATGAAACTTTTCGAAATGCATGTTTCGGACAAAAATCATAGTATATAATACACAAGTTTCGGTCAAAAAAATCATATTTAATTGGGGACTATTTGAAATGATACGATACTTTTCAGATCATTTATATATGTTAAGAGGGAAGGTTATGATGGAAGTCCATGCAAAAATAATCATCAGAAAACTAGATTCTATGAAACTTTTCGAAATTCAAGTTTCGGCCAAAAAATCATAATATATTATACACTAGTTTATACAAGTTTCGGTCAAAAATCAAATTAAATCGCGGACTGTTCGAAATGATACAAAACTTCACATATCATTTATATATTTTACGAGGAAAGGTTATGTTTGAAGTACAGGCAAAAAATCATTGGAAAATTGGATTCTATGAAACTTTTCGAAATGCAAGTTTCGGACAAAAATCATAGTATATAATACATAAGTTTCGGTCAAAAAAATCATATTTAATTGGGGACTATTTGAAATGATACGATACTCTTCAGATCATTTATATATGTTAAGAGGGAAGGTTATGATGGAAGTCCATGCAAAAATAATCATCTGAAAACTAGATTCTATGAAACATTTCGAAATGCAAGTTTCGGCCAAAAAATCATAATATATTATACACTTGTTTATACAAATTTCGGTCAAAAATCAAATTAAATCGAGGACTATTCGAAATGATACGAAACTTCACATATCATTTATATATTTTACAAGGGAAGTTTATGATTGAAGTAGATGCAAAAAATCATAGGCAAATTGGATTCTATGAAACTTTTCGAAATGCATGTTTCGGACAAAAATCATAGTATATAATACACAAGTTTCGGTCAAAAAAATAAAATTTAATTGGGGACTATTTGAAATGATACGATACTTTTCAGATCATTTATATATGTTAAGAGGGAAGGTTATGATGGAAGTCCATGCAAAAAAAATCATCTGAAAACTAGATTCTATGAAACTTTTCGAAATGCAAGTTTCGGCCAAAAAATCATAATATATTATACTCTAGTTTATACAAATTTCGGTCAAAAATCAAATTAAATCGAGGACTGTTCGAAATGATACGAAACTTCACATATCATTTATATATTTTACAAGGGAAGGTTATGATTGAAGTAGATCCGAAAAATCATAGGCAAATTGGATTCTATGAAACTTTTCGAAATGCATGTTTCGGACAAAAATCATAGTATATAATACACAAGTTTCGGTCAAAAAAATCATATTTAATTGGGGACTATTTGAAATGATACGATACTTTTCAGATCATTTATATATGTTAAGAGGGAAGGTTATGATGGAAGTCAAGGCAAAAATAATCATCTGAAAAGTAGATTCTATGAAACTTTTCGAAATGCAAGTTTCGGCCAAAAAATCATAATATATTATACACTAGTTTATACAAGTTTCGGTCAAAAATCAAATTAAATCTGGGACTGTTCGAAATGATACGAAACTTCACATATCATTTATATATTTTACGAGGGAAGGTTATGATTGAAGTAGATGCAAAAAATAGTAGGCAAATTGGATTCTGTGAAACTTTTCGAAATGCATATTTCGGACAAAAATCATAGTATATAATACACAAGTTTCGGTCAAAAAAATCATATTTAATTGGGGACTATTTAAAATGATACGATACTTTTCAGATCATTTATATATGTTAAGAGGGAAGGTTATGATGGAAGTCCATGCAAAAATAATCATCTGAAAACTAGATTCTATTAAACTTTTCGAAATGCAAGTTTCGGCCAAAAAATCATAATATATTATACACTAGTTTATACATGTTTCGGTCAAAAATCAAATTAAATCTGGGACTGTTCGAAATGATACGAAACTTCACATATCATTTATATATTTTACGAGGGAAGGTTATGATTGAAGTAGATGCAAAAAATCATAGGCAAATTGGATTCTATGAAACTTTTCGAAATGCATGTTTCGGACAAAAATCATAGTATATAATATACAAGTTTCGGTCAAAAAAATCATATTTAATTGGGGACTATTTGAAATGATACGATACTTTTCAGATCATTTATATATGTTAAGAAGGAAGGTTATGATGGAAGTCCATGCAAAAATAATCATCTGAAAACTAGATTCTATGAGACTTTTCGAAATTCATGTTTCGGCCAAAAAATCATAATATATTATACACTAGTTTATAAAAGTTTCGGTCAAAAATCAAATTAAATCGGGGACTGTTCGAAATGATACGAAACTTCTCATATCATTTATATATTTTACGAGGAAGGTTATGATTGAAGTACAGGCAAAAAATCAGTGGAAAATTGGATTCTATGAAACTTTTCGAAATGCAAGTTTCGGACAAAAATCATATTATATATAATACATAAGTTTCAGTCAAAAAAATCATATTTAATTGGGGACTATTCGAAATGATACGATACTTTTCAGATCATTTATATATGTTAAGAGGGAAGGTTATGATGGAAGTCCATGCAAAAATAATCATCTGAAAACTAGATTCTATGAAACTTTTCGAAATGCAAGTTTCGGCCAAAAAATCATAATATATTATACACTAGTTTATACAAGTTTCGATCAAAAATCAAATTAAATCGGGGACTGTTCAAAATGATACGAAACTTCACATATCATTTATATATTTTAGGAGGGAAGGTTATGATGGAAGTCCATGCAAAAATTCATTGGAAAATTGGATTCTATGAAACTTTTCGAATTGCAAGATTCGGACAAAAATCATAGTATATAATACATAAGTTTCGGTCAAAAAAATCATATTTAATTGGGGACTATTTGAAATGATACGATACTTTTCAGATCATTTATATATGTTAAGAGGGAAGGTTATGATGGAAGTCAAGGCAAAAATAATCATCTGAAAACTAGATTCTATGAAACTTTTCGAAATGCAAGTTTCGGCCAAAAAATCATAATATATTATACACTAGTTTATACAAGTTTCGGTCAAAAATCAAATTAAATCTGGGACTGTTCGAAATGATACGAAACTTCACATATCATTTATATATTTTACGAGGGAAGGTTATGATTGAAGTAGATGCAAAAAATAGTAGGCAAATTGGATTCTGTGAAACTTTTCGAAATGCATATTTCGGACAAAAATCATAGTATATAATACACAAGTTTCGGTCAAAAAAATCATATTTAATTGGGGACTATTTAAAATGATACGATACTTTTCAGATCATTTATATATGTTAAGAGGGAAGGTTATGATGGAAGTCCATGCAAAAATAATCATCTGAAAACTAGATTCTATTAAACTTTTCGAAATGCAAGTTTCGGCCAAAAAATCATAATATATTATACACTAGTTTATACATGTTTCGGTCAAAAATCAAATTAAATCTGGGACTGTTCGAAATGATACGAAACTTCACATATCATTTATATATTTTACGAGGGAAGGTTATGATTGAAGTAGATGCAAAAAATAGTAGGCAAATTGGATTCTATGAAACTTTTCGAAATGCATGTTTCGGACAAAAATCATAGTATATAATACACAAGTTTCGGTCAAAAAAATCATATTTAATTGGGGACTATTTGAAATGATACGATACTTTTCAGATCATTTATATATGTTAAGAGGGAAGGTTATGATGGAAGTCCATGCAAAAATAATCATCTGAAAACTAGATTCTATGAAACTTTTCGAAATGCAAGTTTCGGCCAAAAAATCATAATATATTATACTCTAGTTTATACAAATTTCGGTCAAAAATCAAAATAAATCGAGGACTGTTCGAAATGATACGAAACTTCACATATCATTTATATACTTTACAAGGGAAGGTTATGATTGAAGTAGATCCAAAAAATCATAGGCAAATTGGATTCTATGAAACTTTTCGAAATGCATGTTTCGGACAAAAATCATAGTATATAATACACAAGTTTCGGTCAAAAAAATCATATTTAATTGGGGACTATTCGAAATGATACGATACTTTTCAGATCATTTATATATGTTAAGAGGGAAGGTTATGATGGAAGTCCATGCAAAAATAATCATCTGAAAACTAGATTCTATGAAACTTTTCGAAATGCAAGTTTCGGCCAAAAAATCATAATATATTATACACTAGTTTATACAAGTTTCGGTCAAAAATCAAATTAAATCTGGGACTGTTCGAAATGATACGAAACTTCACATATCATTTATATATTTTACGAGGGAAGGTTATGATTGAAGTAGATGCAAAAAATCATAGGCAAATTGGATTCTATGAAACTTTTCAAAAAGCATGTTTCGGACAAAAATCATAGTATATAATATACAAGTTTCGGTCAAAAAAATCATATTTAATTGGGGACTATTTGAAATGATACGATACTTTTCAGATCATTTATATATGTTAAGAAGGAAGGTTATGATGGAAGTCCATGCAAAAATAATCATCTGAAAACTAGATTCTATGAGACTTTTCGAAATTCATGTTTCGGCCAAAAAATCATAATATATTATACACTAGTTTATAAAAGTTTCGGTCAAAAATCAAATTAAATCGGGGACTGTTCGAAATGATACGAAACTTCTCATATCATTTATATATTTTACGAGGAAGGTTATGATTGAAGTACAGGCAAAAAATCAGTGGAAAATTGGATTCTATGAAACTTTTCGAAATGCAAGTTTCGGACAAAAATCATAATATATATAATACATAAGTTTCAGTCAAAAAAATCATATTTAATTGGGGACTATTCGAAATGATACGATACTTTTCAGATCATTTATATATGTTAAGAGGGAAGGTTATGATGGAAGTCCATGCAAAAATAATCATCTGAAAACTAGATTCTATGAAACTTTTCGAAATGCAAGTTTCGGCCAAAAAATCATAATATATTATACACTAGTTTATACAAGTTTCGATCAAAAATCAAATTAAATCGGGGACTGTTCAAAATGATACGAAACTTCACATATCATTTATATATTTTAGGAGGGAAGGTTATGATGGAAGTCCATGCAAAAATTCATTGGAAAATTGGATTCTATGAAACTTTTCGAATTGCAAGATTTGGACAAAAATCATAGTATATAATACATAAGTTTCGGTCAAAAAAATCATATTTAATTGGGGACTATTTGAAATGATACGATACTTTTCAGATCATTTATATATGTTAAGAGGGAAGGTTATGATGGAACTCCATGGAAAAATAATCATCTGAAAACTAGATTCTATGAAACTTTTCGAAATGCAAGTTTCGGCCAAAAAATCATAATATATTATACACTAGTTTATACAAGTTTCGGTCAAAAATCAAATTAAATCTGGGACTGTTCGAAATGATACGAAACTTCACATATCATTTATATATTTTACGAGGGAAGGTTATGATTGAAGTAGATGCAAAAAATCATAGGCAAATTGGATTCTATGAAACTTTTCAAAAAGCATGTTTCGGACAAAAATCATAGTATATAATATACAAGTTTCGGTCAAAAAAATCATATTTAATTGGGGACTATTTGAAATGATACGATACTTTTCAGATCATTTATATATGTTAAGAAGGAAGGTTATGATGGAAGTCCATGCAAAAATAATCATCTGAAAACTAGATTCTATGAGACTTTTCGAAATTCAAGTTTCGGCCAAAAAATCATAATATATTATACACTAGTTTATAAAAGTTTCGGTCAAAAATCAAATTAAATCGGGGACTGTTCGAAATGATACGAAACTTCTCATATCATTTATATATTTTACGAGGAAGGTTATGATTGAAGTACAGGCAAAAAATCAGTGGAAAATTGGATTCTATGAAACTTTTCGAAATGCAAGTTTCGGACAAAAATCATAATATATATAATACATAAGTTTCAGTCAAAAAAATCATATTTAATTGGGGACTATTCGAAATGATACGATACTTTTCAGATCATTTATATATGTTAAGAGGGAAGGTTATGATGGAAGTCCATGCAAAAATAATCATCTGAAAACTAGATTCTATGAAACTTTTCGAAATGCAAGTTTCGGCCAAAAAATCATAATATATTATACACTAGTTTATACAAGTTTCGATCAAAAATCAAATTAGATCGGGGACTGTTCGAAATGATACGAAACTTCACATATCATTTATATATTTTAGGAGGGAAGGTTATGATGGAGTCCATGCAAAAATTCATTGGAAAATTGGATTCTATGAAACTTTTCGAATTGCAAGATTCGGACAAAAATCATAGTATATAATACATAAGTTTCGGTCAAAAAAATCATATTTAATTGGGGACTATTTGAAATGATACGATACTTTTCAGATCATTTATATATGTTAAGAGGGAAGGTTATGATGGAACTCCATGCAAAAATAATCATCTGAAAACTAGATTCTATGAGACTTTTCGAAATTCAAGTTTCGGCCAAAAAATCATAATATATTATACACTAGTTTATAAAAGTTTCGGTCAAAAATCAAATTAAATCGGGGACTGTTCGAAATGATACGAAACTTCTCATATCATTTATATATTTTACGAGGAAGGTTATGATTGAAGTACAGGCAAAAAATCAGTGGAAAATTGGATTCTATGAAACTTTTCGAAATGCAAGTTTCGGACAAAAATCATAATATATATAATACATAAGTTTCAGTCAAAAAAATCATATTTAATTGGGGACTATTCGAAATGATACGATACTTTTCAGATCATTTATATATGTTAAGAGGGAAGGTTATGATGGAAGTCCATGCAAAAATAATCATCTGAAAACTAGATTCTATGAAACTTTTCGAAATGCAAGTTTCGGCCAAAAAATCATAATATATTATACACTAGTTTATACAAGTTTCGATCAAAAATCAAATTAGATCGGGGACTGTTCAAAATGATACGAAACTTCACATATCATTTATATATTTTAGGAGGGAAGGTTATGATGGAAGTCCATGCAAAAATTCATTGGAAAATTGGATTCTATGAAACTTTTCGAATTGCAAGATTCGGACAAAAATCATAGTATATAATACATAAGTTTCGGTCAAAAAAATCATATTTAATTGGGGACTATTTGAAATGATACGATACTTTTCAGATCATTTATATATGTTAAGAGGGAAGGTTATGATGGAACTCCATGCAAAAATAATCATCTGAAAACTAGATTCTATGAAACTTTTCGAAATTCATGTTTCGGCCAAAAAATCATAATATATTATACACTAGTTTATACAAGTTTCGGTCAAAAATCAAAGTAAATCGGGGACTGTTCGAAATGATACGAAACTTCACATATCATTTATATATTTTACGAGGGAAGATTATGATTGAAGTACAGGAAAAAAATCATTGGAAAATTGGATTCTATGAAACTTTTCGAAATGCAAGTTTCGGACAAAAATCATAGTATATAATACACTAGTTTCATTCGAAAAATTCAAATTTAATTGGGGACTATTTGAAATGATACGATACGTTTCAGATCATTTATATATGTTAAGAGGGAAGGTTATGATGGAAGTCCATGCAAAAATAATCATCTGAAAACTAGATTCTATGAAACTTTTCGAAATGCAAGTTTCGGCCAAAAAATCATAATATATTATACACTAGTTTATACAAGTTTCGGTCAAAAATCAAATTAAATCGGGGACTGTTCGAAATGATACGAAACTTCACATATCATTTATATATTTTACGAGGGAAGTTTATGATTGAAGTAGATGCAAAAAATCATAGGCAAATTGGATTCTATGAAACTTTTCGAAATGCATGTTTCGGACAAAAATCATAGTATATAATACACAAGTTTCGGTCAAAAAAATCATATTTAATTGGGGACTATTTGAAATGATACGATACTTTTCAGATCATTTATATATGTTAAGAGGGAAGGTTATGATGGAAGTCCATGCAAAAATAATCATCTGAAAACTAGATTCTATGAAACTTTTCGAAATGCAAGTTTCGGCCAAAAAATCATAATATATTATACACTAGTTTATACAAATTTCGGTCAAAAATCAAATTAAATCGGGGACTGTTCGAAATGATACGAAACTTCACATATCATTTATATATTTTAGGAGGGAAGGTTATGATGGAAGTCCATGCAAAAATTCATTGGAAAATTGGATTCTATGAAACTTTTCGAATTGCAAGTTTCGGACAAAAATCATAGTATATAATACATAAGTTTCGGTCAAAAAAATCATATTTAATTGGGGACTATTTGAAATGATACGATACTTTTCAGATCATTTATATATGTTAAGAGGGAAGGTTATGATGGAAGTCCATGCAAAAATAATCATCTGAAAACTAGATTCTATGAAACATTTCGAAATGCAAGTTTCGGCCAAAAAATCATAATATATTATACACTAGTTTATACAAATTTCAGTCAAAAATCAAATTAAATCGAGGACTGTTCGAAATGATACGAAACTTCACATATCATTTATATATTTTACAAGGGATGGTTATGATTGAAGTAGATGCAAAATATCATAGGAAAATTGGATTCTATGAAACTTTTCGAAATGCATGTTTCGGACAAAAATCATAGTATATAATATACAAGTTTCGGTCAAAAAATCATATTTAATTGGGGACTATTTGAAATGATACGATACTTTTCAGATCATTTATATATGTTAAGAGGGAAGGTTATGATGGAAGTCCATGCAAAAATAATCATCTGAAAACTAGATTCTATGAGACTTTTCGAAATTCAAGTTTCGGCCAAAAAATCATAATATATTATACACTAGTTTATACAAGTTTCGGTCAAAAATCAAATTAAATCGGGGACTGTTCGAAATGATACGAAACTTCTCATATCATTTATATATTTTACGAGGAAGGTTATGATTGAAGTACAGGCAAAAAATCAGTGGAAAATTGGATTCTATGAAACTTTTCGAAATGCAAGTTTCGGACAAAAATCATAATATATATAATACATAAGTTTCAGTCAAAAAAATCATATTTAATTGGGGACTATTCGAAATGATACAATACTTTTCAGATCATTTATATATGTTAAGAGGGAAGGTTATGATGGAAGTCCATGCAAAAATAATCATCTGAAAACTAGATTCTATGAAACTTTTCGAAATGCAAGTTTCGGCCAAAAAATCATAATATATTATACACTAGTTTATACAAGTTTCGATCAAAAATTAAATTAAATCGGGGACTGTTCAAAATGTTACGAAACTTCACATATCATTTATATATTTTAGGAGGGAAGGTTATGATGGAAGTCCATGCAAAAATTCATTGGAAAATTGGATTCTATGAAACTTTTCGAATTGCAAGTTTCGGACAAAAATCATAGTATATAATACATAAGTTTCGGTCAAAAAAATCATATTTAATTGGGGACTATTTGAAATGATACGATACTTTTCAGATCATTTATATATGTTAAGAGGGAAGGTTATGATGGAACTCCATGCAAAAATAATCATCTGAAAACTAGATTCTATGAAACTTTTCGAAATTCATGTTTCGGCCAAAAAATCATAATATATTATACACTAGTTTATACAAGTTTCGGTCAAAAATCAAATTAAATCGGGGACTGTTCGAAATGATACGAAACTTCACATATCATTTATATATTTTACGAGGGAAGGTTATGATTGAAGTACAGGAAAAAAATCATTGGAAAATTGGATTCTATGAAACTTTTCGAAATGCAAGTTTCGGACAAAAATCATAGTATATAATACACTAGTTTCGTTCGAAAAATTCAAATTTAATTGGGGACTATTTGAAATGATACGATACGTTTCAGATCATTTATATATGTTAAGAGGGGAGGTTATGATGGAAGTCCATGCAAAAATAATCATCTGAAAACTAGATTCTATGAAACTTTTCGAAATGCAAGTTTCGGCCAATAAATCATAATATATTATACACTAGTTTATACAAGTTTCGGTCAAAAATCAAATTAAATCGGGGACTGTTCGAAATGATACGAAACTTCACATATCATTTATATATTTTACGAGGGAAGTTTATGATTGAAGTAGATGCAAAAAATCATAGGCAAATTGGATTCTATGAAACTTTTCGAAATGCATGTTTCGGACAAAAATCATAGTATATAATACACAAGTTTCGGTCAAAAAAATCATATTTAATTGGGGACTATTTGAAATGATACGATACTTTTCAGATCATTTATATATGTTAAGAGGGAAGGTTATGATGGAAGTCCATGCAAAAATAATCATCTGAAAACTAGATTCTATGAAACTTTTCGAAATGCAAGTTTCGGCCAAAAAATCATAATATATTATACACTAGTTTATACAAATTTCGGTCAAAAATCAAATTAAATCGGGGACTGTTCGAAATGATACGAAACTTCACATATCATTTATATATTTTAGGAAGGAAGGTTATGATGGAAGTCCATGCAAAAATTCATTGGAAAATTGGATTCTATGAAACTTTTCGAATTGCAAGTTTCGGACAAAAATCATAGTATATAATACATAAGTTTCGGTCAAAAAAATCATATTTAATTGGGGACTATTTGAAATGATACGATACTTTTCAGATCATTTATATATGTTAAGAGGGAAGGTTATGATGGAACTCCATGCAAAAATAATCATCTGAAAACTAGATTCTATGAAACTTTTCGAAATTCATGTTTCGGCCAAAAAATCATAATATATTATACACTAGTTTATACAAGTTTCGGTCAAAAATCAAATTAAATCGGGGACTGTTCGAAATGATACGAAACTTCACATATCATTTATATATTTTAGGAGGGAAGGTTATGATTGAAGTACAGGAAAAAAATCATTGGAAAATTGGATTCTATGAAACTTTTCGAAATGCAAGTTTCGGACAAAAATCATAGTATATAATACACTAGTTTCGTTCGAAAAATTCAAATTTAATTGGGGACTATTTGAAATGATACGATACGTTTCAGATCATTTATATATGTTAAGAGGGAAGGTTATGATGGAAGTCCATGCAAAAATAATCATCTGAAAACTAGATTCTATGAAACTTTTCGAAATGCAAGTTTCGGCCAAAAAATCATAATATATTATACACTAGTTTATAAAAGTTTCGGTCAAAAATCAAATTAAATCGGGGACTGTTCGAAATGATACGAAACTTCACATATCATTTATATATTTTACGAGGGAAGTTTATGATTGAAGTAGATGCAAAAAAATCATAGGCAAATTGGATTCTATGAAACTTTTCGAAATGCATGTTTCGGACAAAAATCATAGTATATAATACACAAGTTTCGGTCAAAAAAATCATATTTAATTGGGGACTATTTGAAATGATACGATACTTTTCAGATCATTTATATATGTTAAGAGGGAAGGTTATGATGGAAGTCCATGCAAAAATAATCATCTGAAAACTAGATTCTATGAAACTTTTCGAAATGCAAGTTTCGGCCAAAAAATCATAATATATTATACACTAGTTTATACAAATTTCGGTCAAAAATCAAATTAAATCGGGGACTGTTCGAAATGATACGAAACTTCACATATCATTTATATATTTTAGGAGGGAAGGTTATGATGGAAGTCCATGCAAAAATTCATTGGAAAATTGGATTCTATGAAACTTTTCGAATTGCAAGTTTCGGACAAAAATCATAGTATATAATACATAAGTTTCGGTCAAAAAAATCATATTTAATTGGGGACTATTTGAAATGATACGATACTTTTCAGATCATTTATATATGTTAAGAGGGAAGGTTATGATGGAACTCCATGCAAAAATAATCATCTGAAAACTAGATTCTATGAAACTTTTCGAAATTCATGTTTCGGCCAAAAAATCATAATATATTATACACTAGTTTATACAAGTTTCGGTCAAAAATCAAATTAAATCGGGGACTGTTCGAAATGATACGAAACTTCACATATCATTTATATATTTTAGGAGGGAAGGTTATGATTGAAGTACAGGAAAAAAATCATTGGAAAATTGGATTCTATGAAACTTTTCGAAATGCAAGTTTCGGACAAAAATCATAGTATATAATACACTAGTTTCGTTCGAAAAATTCAAATTTAATTGGGGACTATTTGAAATGATACGATACGTTTCAGATCATTTATATATGTTAAGAGGGAAGGTTATGATGGAAGTCCATGCAAAAATAATCATCTGAAAACTAGATTCTATGAAACTTTTCGAAATGCAAGTTTCGGCCAAAAAATCATAATATATTATACACTAGTTTATAAAAGTTTCGGTCAAAAATCAAATTAAATCGGGGACTGTTCGAAATGATACGAAACTTCACATATCATTTATATATTTTACGAGGGAAGTTTATGATTGAAGTAGATGCAAAAAAATCATAGGCAAATTGGATTCTATGAAACTTTTCGAAATGCATGTTTCGGACAAAAATCATAGTATATAATACACAAGTTTCGGTCAAAAAAATCATATTTAATTGGGGACTATTTGAAATGATACGATACTTTTCAGATCATTTATATATGTTAAGAGGGAAGGTTATGATGGAAGTCCATGCAAAAATAATCATCTGAAAACTAGATTCTATGAAACTTTTCGAAATGCATGTTTCGGGCAAAAAATCATGATATATTATACACTAGTTTATACAAGTTTCGGTCAAAAATCAAATTAAATCGGGGACTGTTCGAAATGATACGAAACTTCACATATCATTTATATATTTTAGGAGGGAAGGTTATGATGGAAGTCCATGCAAAAATTCATTGGAAAATTGGATTCTATGAAACTTTTCGAATTGCAAGTTTCGGACAAAAATCATAGTATATAATACATAAGTTTCGGTCAAAAAAATCATATTTAATTGGGGACTATTTGAAATGATACGATACTTTTCAGATCATTTATATATGTTAAGAGGGAAGGTTATGATGGAACTCCATGCAAAAATAATCATCTGAAAACTAGATTCTATGAAACTTTTCGAAATTCATGTTTCGGCCAAAAAATCATAATATATTATACACTAGTTTATACAAGTTTCGGTCAAAAATCAAATTAAATCGGGGACTGTTCGAAATGATACGAAACTTCACATATCATTTATATATTTTAGGAGGGAAGGTTATGATTGAAGTACAGGAAAAAAATCATTGGAAAATTGGATTCTATGAAACTTTTCGAAATGCAAGTTTCGGACAAAAATCATAGTATATAATACACTAGTTTCGTTCGAAAAATTCAAATTTAATTGGGGACTATTTGAAATGATACGATACGTTTCAGATCATTTATATATGTTAAGAGGGAAGGTTATGATGGAAGTCCATGCAAAAATAATCATCTGAAAACTAGATTCTATGAAACTTTTCGAAATGCAAGTTTCGGCCAAAAAATCATAATATATTATACACTAGTTTATAAAAGTTTCGGTCAAAAATCAAATTAAATCGGGGACTGTTCGAAATGATACGAAACTTCACATATCATTTATATATTTTACGAGGGAAGTTTATGATTGAAGTAGATGCAAAAAAATCATAGGCAAATTGGATTCTATGAAACTTTTCGAAATGCATGTTTCGGACAAAAATCATAGTATATAATACACAAGTTTCGGTCAAAAAAATCATATTTAATTGGGGACTATTTGAAATGATACGATACTTTTCAGATCATTTATATATGTTAAGAGGGAAGGTTATGATGGAAGTCCATGCAAAAATAATCATCTGAAAACTAGATTCTATGAAACTTTTCGAAATGCAAGTTTCGGCCAAAAAATCATAATATATTATACACTAGTTTATACAAATTTCGGTCAAAAATCAAATTAAATCGGGGACTGTTCTAAATGATACGAAACTTCACATATCATTTATATATTTTACAAGGGAAGGTTATGATTGAAGTAGATGCAAAAAATCATAGGCAAATTGGATTCTATGAAACTTTTCGAAATGCATGTTTCGGACAAAAATCATAGTATATAATACACAAGTTTCGGTCAAGAAAATCATATTTAATTGGGGACTATTTGAAATGATACGATACTTTTCAGATCATTTATATATGTTAAGAGGGAAGGTTACGATGGAAGTTCATGCAAAAATAATCATCTGAAAACTAGATTCTATGAAACATTTCGAAATGCAAGTTTCGGCCAAAAAATCATAATATATTATACACTAGTTTATACAAATTTCGGTCAAAAATCAAATTAAATCGAGGACTGTTCGAAATGATACGAAACTTCACATATCATTTATATATTTTACAAGGGAAGGTTATGATTGAAGTAGATGCAAAATATCATAGGAAAATTGGATTCTATGAAACTTTTCGAAATGCATGTTTCGGACAAAAATCATAGTATATAATACACAAGTTTCGGTCAAAAAATCATATTTAATTGGGGACTATTTGAAATGATACGATACTTTTCAGATCATTTATATATGTTAAGAGGGAAGGTTATGATGGAAGTCCATGCAAAAATAATCATCTGAAAACTAGATTCTATGAGACTTTTCGAAATTCAAGTTTCGGCCAAAAAATCATAATATATTATACACTAGTTTATACAAGTTTCGGTCAAAAATCAAATTAAATCGGGGACTGTTCGAAATGATACGAAACTTCTCATATCATTTATATATTTTACGAGGAAGGTTATGATTGAAGTACAGGCAAAAAAACAGTGGAAAATTGGATTCTATGAAACTTTTCGAAATGCAAGTTTCGGACAAAAATCATAATATATATAATACATAAGTTTCAGTCAAAAAAATCATATTTAATTGGGGACTATTTGAAATGATACGATACTTTTCAGATCATTTATATATGTTAAGAGGGAAGGTTATGATGGAACTCCATGCAAAAATAATCATCTGAAAACTAGATTCTATGAAACTTTTCGAAATTCATGTTTCGGCCAAAAAATCATAATATATTATACACTAGTTTATACAAGTTTCGGTCAAAAATCAAATTAAATCGGGGACTGTTCGAAATGATACGAAACTTCACATATCATTTATATATTTTACGAGGGAAGGTTATGATTGAAGTACAGGAAAAAAATCATTGGAAAATTGGATTCTATGAAACTTTTCGAAATGCAAGTTTCGGACAAAAATCATAGTATATAATACACTAGTTTCGTTAGAAAAATTCAAATTTAATTGGGGACTATTTGAAATGATACGATACGTTTCAGATCATTTATATATGTTAAGAGGGAAGGTTATGATGGAAGTCCATGCAAAAATAATCATCTGAAAACTAGATTCTATGAAACTTTTCGAAATGCAAGTTTTGGCCAAAAAATCATAATATATTATACACTAGTTTATACAAGTTTCGGTCAAAAATCAAATTAAATCGGGGACTGTTCGAAATGATACGAAACTTCACATATCATTTATATATTTTACGAGGGAAGTTTATGATTGAAGTAGATGCAAAAAATCATAGGCAAATTGGATTCTATGAAACTTTTCGAAATGCATGTTTCGGACAAAAATCATAGTATATAATACACAAGTTTCGGTCAAAAAAATCATATTGAATTGGGGACTATTTGAAATGATACGATACTTTTCAGATCATTTATATATGTTAAGAGGGAAGGTTATGATGGAAGTCCATGCAAAAATAATCATCTGAAAACTAGATTCTATGAAACTTTTCGAAATGCATGTTTCGGCCAAAAAATCATAATATATTATACACTAGTTTATACAAATTTCGGTCAAAAATCAAATTAAATCGGGGACTGTTCGAAATGATACGAAACTTCACATATCATTTATATATTTTACAAGGGAAGGTTATGATTGAAGTAGATGCAAAAAATCATAGGCAAATTGGATTCTATGAAACTTTTCGAAATGCATGTTTCGGACAAAAATCATAGTATATAATACACAAGTTTCGGTCAAAAAATCATATTTAATCGGGGACTATTTGAAATGATACGATACTTTTCAGATCATTTATATATGTTAAGAGGGAAGGTTATTATGGAAGTCCATGCAAAAATAATCATCTGAAAACTAGATTCTATGAGACTTTTCGAAATTCAAGTTTCGGCCAAAAAATCATAATATATTATACACTAGTTTATACAAGTTTCGGTCAAAAATCAAATTAAATCGGGGACTGTTCGAAATGATACGAAACTTCACATATCATTTATATATTTTACGAGGGAAGGTTATGATTGAAGTACAGGAAAAAAACCATTGGAAAATTGGATTCTATGAAACTTTTCGAAATGCAAGTTTCGGACAAAAATCATAGTATATAATACACTAGTTTCGTTCGAAAAAATCAAATTTAATTGGGGACTATTTGAAATGATACGATACGTTTCAGATCATTTATATATGTTAAGAGGTAAGGTTATGATGGAAGTCCATGCAAAAATAATCATCTGAAAACTAGATTCTATGAAACTTTTCGAAATGCAAGTTTCGGCCAAAAAATCATAATATATTATACACTAGTTTATACAAGTTTCGGTCAAAAATCAAATTAAATCGGGGACTGTTCGAAATGATACGAAACTTCACATATCATTTATATATTTTACGAGGGAAGGGTATGTTTGAAGTACAGGCAAAAAATCATTGGAAAATTGGATTCTATGAAACTTTTCGAAATGCAAGTTTCGGACAAAAATCATAGTATATAATACATAAGTTTCGGTCAAAAAAATCATATTTATTTGGGGACTATTTCAAATGATACGATACTTTTCAGATCATTTATATATGTTAAGAGGGAAGGTTATGATGGAAGTCCATGCAAAAATAATCATCTGAAAACTAGATTCTATGAAACTTTTCGAAATGCAAGTTTCGGCCAAAAAATCATAATATATTATACACTAGTTTATACAAATTTCGGTCAAAAATCAAATTAAATCGAGGACTGTTCGAAATGATACGAAACTTCATATATCATTTATATATTTTACAAGGGAAGGTTATGATTGAAGTAGATGCAAAAAATCATAGGCAAATTGGATTCTATGAAACTTTTCGAAATGCATGTTTCGGACAAAAATCATAGTATATAATACACAAGTTTTGGTCAAAAAAATCATATTTAATTGGGGACTATTTGAAACGATACGATACTTTTCAGATCATTTATATATGTTAAGAGGGAAGGTTATGATGGAAGTCCATGCAAAAATAATCATCTGAAAACTAGATTCTATGAAACTTTTCAAAATGCAAGTTTCGGCCAAAAAATAATAATATATTATACACTAGTCTATCCAAGTTTCGGTCAAAAATCAAATTAAATCGGGGACTGTTCGAAATGATACGAAACTTCACATATCATTTATATATTTTAAGAGGGAAGGTTATGTTTGAAGTACAGGCAAAAAATCATTGGAAAATTGTATTCTATGAAACTTTTCGAAATGCAAGTTTCGGACAAAAATCATAGTATATAATACATATGTTTCGGTCAAAAAAATCATATTTAATTGGGGACTATTTGAAATGATACGATACTCTTCAGATCATTTATATATGTTAAGAGGGAAGGTTTTGATGGAAGTCCATGCAAAAATAATCATCTGAAAACTAGATTCTATGAAACATTTCGAAATCCAAGTTTCGGCCAAAAAATCATAATATATTATACACTAGTTTATACATATTTCGGTCAAAAATCAAATTAAATCGAGGACTGTTTGAAATGATACGAAACTTCACATATCATTTATATATTTTACAAGGGAAGTTTATGATTGAATTAGATGCAAAAAATCATAGGCAAATTGGATTCTATGAAACTTTTCGAAATGCATGTTTCGGACAAAAATCATAGTATATAATACACAAGTTTCGGTCAAAAAAATCATATTTAATTGGGGACTATTTGAAATGATACGATACTTTTCAGATCATTTATATATGTTAAGAGGGAAGGTTATGATGGAAGTCCATGCAAAAATAATCATCTGAAAACTAGATTCTATGAAACATTTCGAAATGCAAGTTTCGGCCAAAAAATCATAATATATTATACACTAGTTTATACAAATTTCAGTCAAAAATCAAATTAAATCGAGGACTGTTCGAAATGATACGAAACTTCACATATCATTTATATATTTTACAAGGGAAGTTTATGATTGAAGTAGATGCAAAAAATCATAGGCAAATTGGATTCTATGAAACTTTTCGAAATGCATGTTTCGAACAAAAATCATAGTATATAATACACAAGTTTCGGTCAAAAAAATCATATTTAACTGGGGACTATTTGAAATGATACGATACTTTTCATATCATTTATATATGTTAAGAGGGAAGGTTATGATGGAAGTCCATGCAAAAATAATCATCTGAAAACTAGATTCTATGAAACTTTTCGAAATGCAAGTTTCGGCCAAAAAATCATAATATATTATACACTAGTTTATACAAGTTTCGGTCAAAAATCAAATTAAATCGGGGACTGTTCGAAATGATACAAAACATCACATATCATTTATATATTTTACGAGTGAAGGTTATGTTTGAAGTACAGGCAAAAAATCATTGGAAAATTGGATTCTATGAAACTTTTCGAAATGCAAGTTTCGGACAAAAATCATAGTATATAATACATATGTTTCGGTCAAAAAAATCATATTTAATTGGGGACTATTTGAAATGATACGATACTCTTCAGATCATTTATATATGTTAAGAGGGAAGGTTTTGATGGAAGTCCATGCAAAAATAATCATCTGAAAACTAGATTCTATGAAACATTTCGAAATCCAAGTTTCGGCCAAAAAATCATAATATATTATACACTAGTTTATACATATTTCGGTCAAAAATCAAATTAAATCGAGGACTGTTTGAAATGATACGAAACTTCACATATCATTTATATATTTTACAAGGGAAGTTTATGATTGAATTAGATGCAAAAAATCATAGGCAAATTGGATTCTATGAAACTTTTCGAAATGCATGTTTCGGACAAAAATCATAGTATATAATACACAAGTTTCGGTCAAAAAAATCATATTTAATTGGGGACTATTTGAAATGATACGATACTTTTCAGATCATTTATATATGTTAAGAGGGAAGGTTATGATGGAAGTCAAGGCAAAAATAATCATCTGAAAACTAGATTCTATGAAACATTTCGAAATGCAAGTTTCGGCCAAAAAATCATAATATATTATACACTAGTTTATACAAATTTCGGTCAAAAATCAAATTAAATCGAAGACTGTTCGAAATGATACGAAACTTCACATATCATTTATATATTTTACAAGGGAAGGTTATGATTGAAGTAGATGCAAAAAATCATAGGCAAATTGGATTCTATGAAACTTTTCGAAATGCATGTTTCGGACAAAAATCATAGTATATAATACACAAGTTTCGGTAAAAAAAAACATATTTAATTGGGGACTATTTGAAATGATACGATACTTTTCAGATCATTTATATATGTTAAGAGGGAAGATTATGATGGAAGTCCATGCAAAAATAATCATCTGAAAATTAGATTCTATGAAACTTTTCGAAATGCAAGTTTCGGCCAAAAAATCATAATATATTATACACTAGTTTATACAAGTTTCGGTCAAAAATCAAATTAAATCGGAGACTGTTCGAAATGATACGAAACTTCACATATCATTTATATATTTTACGAGGGAAGGTTATGTTTGAAGTACAGGCAAAAAATCATTGGAAAATTGGATTCTATGAAACTTTTCGAAATGCAAGTTTCGGACAAAAATCATAGTATATAATACATAAGTTTCGGTCAAAAAAATCATATTTAATTGGGGACTATTTGAAATGATACGATAATTTTCAGATTATTTATATTGTTAAGAGGGAAGGTTATGATGGAAGTCCATGCAAAAATAATCATCTGAAAACTAGATTCTATGAAACTTTTCGAAATGCAAGTTTCGGCCAAAAAATCATAATATATTATACACTAGTTTATACAAGTTTCGGTCAAAAATCAAATTAAATCTGGGACTGTTCGAAATGATACGAAACTTCACATATCATTTATATATTTTACGAGGGAAGGTTATGATTGAAGTAGATGCAAAAAATTATAGGCAAATTGGATTCTATGAAACTTTTCGAAATGCATGTTTCGGACAAAAATCATAGTATATAATACACAAGTTTCGGTCAAAAAAATCATATTTAACTGGGGACTATTTGAAATGATACGATACTTTTCATATCATTTATATATGTTAAGAGGGAAGGTTATGATGGAAGTCCATGCAAAAATAATCATCTGAAAATTAGATTCTATGAAACTTTTCGAAATGCAAGTTTCGGCCAAAAAATCATAATATATTATACACTAGTTTATACAAGTTTCGGTCAAAAATCAAATTAAATCGCGGACTGTTCGAAATGATACAAAACTTCACATATCATTTATATATTTTACGAGGAAAGGTTATGTTTGAAGTACAGGCAAAAAATCATTGGAAAATTGGATTCTATGAAACTTTTCGAAATGCAAGTTTCGGACAAAAATCATAGTATATAATACATAAGTTTCGGTTAAAAAAATCATATTTAATTGGGGACTATTTGAAATGATACGATACTCTTCAGATCATTTATATATGTTAAGAGGGAAGGTTATGATGGAAGTCCATGCAAAAATAATCATCTGAAAACTAGATTCTATGAAACATTTCGAAATGCAAGTTTCGGCCAAAAAATCATAATATATTATACACTTGTTTATACAAATTTCGGTCAAAAATCAAATTAAATCGAGGACTATTCGAAATGATACGAAACTTCACATATCATTTATATATTTTACAAGGGAAGTTTATGATTGAAGTAGATGCAAAAAATCATAGGCAAATTGGATTCTATGAAACTTTTCGAAATGCATGTTTCGGACAAAAATCATAGTATATAATACACAAGTTTCGGTCAAAAAAATCATATTTAATTGGGGACTATTTGAAATGATACGATACTTTTCAGATCATTTATATATGTTAAGAGGGAAGGTTATGATGGAAGTCCATGCAAAAATAATCATCTGAAAACTAGATTCTATGAAACTTTTCGAAATGCAAGTTTCGGCCAAAAAATCATAATATATTATACTCTAGTTTATACAAATTTCGGTCAAAAATCAAATTAAATCGAGGACTGTTCGAAATGATACGAAACTTCACATATCATTTATATATTTTACAAGGGAAGGTTATGATTGAAGTAGATCCGAAAAATCATAGGCAAATTGGATTCTATGAAACTTTTCGAAATGCATGTTTCGGACAAAAATCATAGTATATAATACACAAGTTTCGGTCAAAAAAATCATATTTAATTGGGGACTATTTGAAATGATACGATACTTTTCAGATCATTTATATATGTTAAGAGGGAAGGTTATGATGGAAGTCAAGGTAAAAATAATCATCTGAAAACTAGATTCTATGAAACTTTTCGAAATGCAAGTTTCGGCCAAAAAATCATAAAATATTATACACTAGTTTATACAAGTTTCGGTCAAAAATTAAATTAAATCGGGGACTGTTCGAAATGATACGAAACTTCTCATATCATTTATATATTTTACGAGGAAGGTTATGATTGAAGTACAGGCAAAAAATCAGTGGAAAATCTGATTCTATGAAACTTTTCGAAATGCAAGTTTCGGACAAAAATCATAGTATATTTAATACACAAGTTTCGGTCAAAAAAATCATATTTAATTGGGGACTATTTGAAATGATACGATACTTTTCAGATCATTTATATATGTTAAGAGGGAAGGTTATGATGGAAGTCCATGCAAAAATAATCATCTGAAAACTAGATTCTATGAAACTTTTCTAAATGCAAGTTTCGGCCAAAAAATCATAATATATTATACACTAGTTTATACAAGTTTCGGTCAAAAATCAAATTAAATCTGGGACTGTTCGAAATGATACGAAACTTCACATATCATTTATATATTTTACGAGGGAAGGTTATGATTGAAGTAGATGCAAAAAATAGTAGGCAAATTGGATTCTATGAAACTTTTCGAAATGCATGTTTCGGACAAAAATCATAGTATATAATACACAAGTTTCGATCAAAAAAATCATATTTAATTGGGGACTATTTGAAATGATACGATACTTTTCAGATCATTTATATATGTTAAGAGGGAAGGTTATGATGGAAGTCCATGCAAAAATAATCATCTGAAAACTAGATTCTATGAAACTTTTCGAAATGCAAGTTTCGGCCAAAAAATCATAATATATTATACTCTAGTTTATACAAATTTCGGTCAAAAATCAAAATAAATCGAGGACTGTTCGAAATGATACGAAACTTCACATATCATTTATATACTTTACAAGGGAAGGTTATGATTGAAGTAGATCCAAAAAATCATAGGCAAATTGGATTCTATGAAACTTTTCGAAATGCATGTTTCGGACAAAAATCATAGTATATAATACACAAGTTTCGGTAAAAAAATCATATTTAATTGGGGACTATTTGAAATGATACGATACTTTTCAGATCATTTATATATGTTAAGAGGGAAGGTTATGATGGAAGTCCATGCAAAAATAATCATCTGAAAACTAGATTCTATGAAACTTTTCGAAATGCAAGTTTCGGCCAAAAAATCATAATATATTATACACTAGTTTATACAAGTTTCGGTCAAAAATCAAATTAAATCGGGGACTGTTCGAAATGATACGAAACTTCTCATATCATTTATATATTTTACGAGGAAGGTTATGATTGAAGTACAGGCAAAAAATCAATGGAAAATTGGATTCTATGGAACTTTTCGAAATGCAAGTTTCGGACAAAAATCATAGTATATATAATACACAAGTTTCGGTCAAAAAAATCATATTTAATTGGGAACTATGTGAAATGATACGATACTTTTCAGATCATTTATATATGTTATGAGGGAAGGTTATGATGGAAGTCCATGCAAAACTAATCATCTGAAAACTAGATTCTATGAAACTTTTCGAAATGCAAGTTTCGGCCAAAAAATCATAATATATTATACACTAGTTTATACAAGTTTCGGTCAAAAATCAAATTAAATCTGGGACTGTTCGAAATGATACGAAACTTCACATATCATTTATATATTTTACGAGGGAAGGTTATGATTGAAGTAGATGCAAAAAATAGTAGGCAAATTGGATTCTATGAAACTTTTCGAAATGCATGTTTCGGACAAAAATCATAGTATATAATACACAAGTTTCGGTCAAAAAAATCATATTTAATTGGGGACTATTTGAAATGATACGATACTCTTCAGATCATTTATATATGTTAAGAGGGAAGGTTATGATGGAAGTCCATGCAAAAATAATCATCTGAAAACTAGATTCTATGAAACTTTTCGAAATGCAAGTTTCGGCCAAAAAATCATAATATATTATACTCTAGTTTATACAAATTTCGGTCAAAAATCAAAATAAATCGAGGACTGTTCGAAATGATACGAAACTTCACATATCATTTATATACTTTACAAGGGAAGGTTATGATTGAAGTAGATCCAAAAAATCATAGGCAAATTGGATTCTATGAAACTTTTCGAAATGCTTGTTTCGGACAAAAATCATAGTATATAATACACAAGTTTCGGTAAAAAAAATCATATTTAATTGGGGACTATTTGAAATGATACGATACTTTTCAGATCATTTATATATGTTAAGAGGGAAGGTTATGATGGAAGTCCATGCAAAAATAATCATCTGAAAACTAGATTCTATGAAACTTTTCGAAATGCAAGTTTCGGCCAAAAAATCATAATATATTATACACTAGTTTATACAAGTTTCGGTCAAAAATCAAATTAAATCGGGGACTGTTCGAAATGATACGAAACATCTCATATCATTTATATATTTTACGAGGAAGGTTATGATTGAAGTACAGGCAAAAAATCAATGGAAAATTGGATTCTATGGAACTTTTCGAAATGCAAGTTTCGGACAAAAATCATAGTATATATAATACACAAGTTTCGGTCAAAAAAATCATATTTAATTGGGAACTATGTGAAATGATACGATACTTTTCAGATCATTTATATATGTTATGAGGGAAGGTTATGATGGAAGTCCATGCAAAACTAATCATCTGAAAACTAGATTCTATGAAACTTTTCGAAATGCAAGTTTCGGCCAAAAAATCATAATATATTATACACTAGTTTATACAAGTTTCGGTCAAAAATCAAATTAAATCTGGGACTGTTCGAAATGATACGAAACTTCACATATCATTTATATATTTTACGAGGGAAGGTTATGATTGAAGTAGATGCAAAAAATAGTAGGCAAATTGGATTCTATGAAACTTTTCGAAATGCATGTTTCGGACAAAAATCATAGTATATAATACACAAGTTTCGGTCAAAAAAATCATATTTAATTGGGGACTATTTGAAATGATACGATACTCTTCAGATCATTTATATATGTTAAGAGGGAAGGTTATGATGGAAGTCCATGCAAAAATAATCATCTGAAAACTAGATTCTATGAAACTTTTCGAAATGCAAGTTTCGGCCAAAAAATCATAATATATTATACACTAGTTTATACAAATTTCGGTCAAAAATCAAATTAAATCGAGGACTGTTCGAAATGATACGAAACTTCACATATCATTTATATATTTTACAAGGGAATTTTATGATTGAATTAGATGCAAAAAATCATAGGCAAATTGGATTCTATGAAACTTTTCGAAATGCATGTTTCGGACAAAAATCATAGTATATAATACACAAGTTTCGGTCAAAAAAATCATATTTAATTGGGGACTATTCGAAATGATACGATACTTTTCAGATCATTTATATATGTTAAGAGGGAAGGTTATGATGGAAGTCCATGCAAAAATAATCATCTGAAAACTAGATTCTATGAAACATTTCGAAATGCAAGTTTCGGCCAAAAAATCATAATATATTATACACTAGTTTATACAAATTTCGGTCAAAAATCAAATTAAATCGAAGACTGTTCGAAATGATACGAAACTTCACATATCATTTATATATTTTACAAGGGAAGGTTATGATTGAAGTAAATGCAAAAAATCATAGGCAAATTGGATTCTATGAAACTTTTCGAAATGCATGTTTCGGACAAAAATCATAGTATATAATACACAAGTTTCGGTCAAAAAAATCATATTTAATTGGGGACTATTTGAAATGATACGATACTTTTCAGATCATTTATATATGTTAAGAGGGAAGGTTATGATGGAAGTCCATGCAAAAATAATCATCTGAAAACTAGATTCTATGAAACTTTTCGAAATGCAAGTTTCGGCCAAAAAATCATAATATATTATACACTAGTTTATACAAGTTTCGGTCAAAAATCAAATTAAATCTGGGACTGTTCGAAATGATACGAAACTTCACATATCATTTATATATTTTACGAGGGAAGGTTATGATTGAAGTAGATGCAAAAAATTATAGGCAAATTGGATTCTATGAAACTTTTCGAAATGCATGTTTCGGACAAAAATCATAGTATATAATACACAAGTTTCGGTCAAAAAAATAATATTTAACTGGGGACTATTTGAAATGATACGATACTTTTCATATCATTTATATATGTTAAGAGGGAAGGTTATGATGGAAGTCCATGCAAAAATAATCATCTGAAAATTAGATTCTATGAAACTTTTCGAAATGCAAGTTTCGGCCAAAAAATCATAATATATTATACACTAGTTTATACAAGTTTCGGTCAAAAATCAAATTAAATCGCGGACTGTTCGAAATGATACAAAACTTCACATATCATTTATATATTTTACGAGGAAAGGTTATGTTTGAAGTACAGGCAAAAAATCATTGGAAAATTGGATTCTATGAAACTTTTCGAAATGCAAGTTTCGGACAAAAATCATAGTATATAATACATAAGTTTCGGTCAAAAAAATCATATTTAATTGGGGACTATTTGAAATGATACGATACTCTTCAGATCATTTATATATGTTAAGAGGGAAGGTTATGATGGAAGTCCATGCAAAAATAATCATCTGAAAACTAGATTCTATGAAACATTTCGAAATGCAAGTTTCGGCCAAAAAATCATAATATATTATACGCTTGTTTATACAAATTTCGGTCAAAAATCAAATTAAATCGAGGACTATTCGAAATGATACGAAACTTCACATATCATTTATATATTTTACAAGGGAAGTTTATGATTGAAGTAGATGCAAAAAATCATAGGCAAATTGGATTCTATGAAACTTTTCGAAATGCATGTTTCGGACAAAAATCATAGTATATAATACACAAGTTTCGGTCAAAAAAATCAAATTTAATTGGGGACTATTTGAAATGATACGATACTTTTCAGATCATTTATATATGTTAAGAGGGAAGGTTATGATGGAAGTCAAGGCAAAAATAATCATCAGAAAACTAGATTCTATGAAACTTTTCGAAATGCAAGTTTCGGCCAAAAAATCATAAAATATTATACACTAGTTTATACAAGTTTCGGTCAAAAATCAAATTAAATCGGGGACTGTTCGAAATGATACGAAACTTCTCATATCATTTATATATTTTACGAGGAAGGTTATGATTGAAGTAAAGGCAAAAAATCAGTGGAAAATCTGATTCTATGAAACTTTTCGAAATGCAAGTTTCGGACAAAAATCATAGTATATATAATACAAAAGTTTCGGTCAAAAAAATCATATTTAATTGGGGACTATTCGAAATGATACGATACTTTTCAGATCATTTATATATGTTAAGAGGGAAGGTTATGATGGAAGTCCATGCAAAAATAATCATCTGAAAACTAGATTCTATGAAACTTTTCGAAATGCAAGTTTCGACCAAAAAATCATAATATATTATACACTAGTTTATACAAGTTTCGGTCAAAAATCAAATTAAATCGGGGACTGTTCGAAATGATACGAAACTTCACATATCATTTATATATTTTAGGAGGGAAGGTTATGATGGAAGTCCATGCAAAAATTCATTGGAAAATTGGATTCTATGAAACTTTTCGAATTGCAAGTTTCGGACAAAAATCATAGTATATAATACATAAGTTTCGGTCAAAAAAATCATATTTAATTGGGGACTATTTGAAATGATACGATACTTTTCAGATCATTTATATATGTTAAGAGGGAAGGTTATGATGGAACTCCATGCAAAAATAATCATCTGAAAACTAGATTCTATGAAACTTTTCGAAATTCATGTTTCGGCCAAAAAATCATAATATATTATACACTAGTTTATACAAGTTTCGGTCAAAAATCAAATTAAATCGGGGACTGTTCGAAATGATACGAAACTTCACATATCATTTATATATTTTACGAGGGAAGGTTATGATTGAAGTACAGGAAAAAAATCATTGGAAAATTGGATTCTATGAAACTTTTCGAAATGCAAGTTTCGGACAAAAATCATAGTATATAATACACTAGTTTCGTTCGAAAAATTCAAATTTAATTGGGGACTATTTGAAATGATACGATACGTTTCAGATCATTTATATATGTTAAGAGGGAAGGTTATGATGGAAGTCCATGCAAAAATAATCATCTGAAAACTAGATTCTATGAAACTTTTCGAAATGCAAGTTTCGGCCAATAAATCATAATATATTATACACTAGTTTATACAAGTTTCGGTCAAAAATCAAATTAAATCGGGGACTGTTCGAAATGATACGAAACTTCACATATCATTTATATATTTTACGAGGGAAGTTTATGATTGAAGTAGATGCAAAAAATCATAGGCAAATTGGATTCTATGAAACTTTTCGAAATGCGTGTTTCGGACAAAAATCATAGTATATAATACACAAGTTTCGGTCAAAAAAATCATATTTAATTGGGGACTATTTGAAATGATACGATACTTTTCAGATCATTTATATATGTTAAGAGGGAAGGTTATGATGGAAGTACATGCAAAAATAATCATCTGAAAACTAGATTCTATGAAACTTTTCGAAATGCAAGTTTCGGCCAAAAAATCATAATATATTATACACTAGTTTATACAAATTTCGGTCAAAAATCAAATTAAATCGGGGACTGTTCGAAATGATACGAAACTTCACATATCATTTATATATTTTAGGAGGGAAGGTTATGATGGAAGTCCATGCAAAAATTCATTGGAAAATTGGATTCTATGAAACTTTTCGAATTGCAAGTTTCGGACAAAAATCATAGTATATAATACATAAGTTTCGGTCAAAAAAATCATATTTAATTGGGGACTATTTGAAATGATACGATACTTTTCAGATCATTTATATATGTTAAGAGGGAAGGTTATGATGGAACTCCATGCAAAAATAATCATCTGAAAACTAGATTCTATGAAACTTTTCGAAATTCATGTTTCGGCCAAAAAATCATAATATATTATACACTAGTTTATACAAGTTTCGGTCAAAAATCAAATTAAATCGGGGACTGTTCGAAATGATACGAAACTTCACATATCATTTATATATTTTACGAGGGAAGGTTATGATTGAAGTACAGGAAAAAAATCATTGGAAAATTGGATTCTATGAAACTTTTCGAAATGCAAGTTTCGGACAAAAATCATAGTATATAATACACTAGTTTCGTTCGAAAAATTCAAATTTAATTGGGGACTATTTGAAATGATACGATACGTTTCAGATCATTTATATATGTTAAGAGGGAAGGTTATGATGGAAGTCCATGCAAAAATAATCATCTGAAAACTAGATTCTATGAAACTTTTCGAAATGCAAGTTTCGGCCAATAAATCATAATATATTATACACTAGTTTATACAAGTTTCGGTCAAAAATCAAATTAAATCGGGGACTGTTCGAAATGATACGAAACTTCACATATCATTTATATATTTTACGAGGGAAGTTTATGATTGAAGTAGATGCAAAAAATCATAGGCAAATTGGATTCTATGAAACTTTTCGAAATGCGTGTTTCGGACAAAAATCATAGTATATAATACACAAGTTTCGGTCAAAAAAATCATATTTAATTCGGGACTATTTGAAATGATACGATACTTTTCAGATCATTTATATATGTTAAGAGGGAAGGTTATGATGGAACTCCATGCAAAAATAATCATCTGAAAACTAGATTCTATGAAACTTTTCGAAATTCATGTTTCGGCCAAAAAATCATAATATATTATACACTAGTTTATACAAGTTTCGGTCAAAAATCAAATTAAATCGGGGACTGTTCGAAATGATACGAAACTTCACATATCATTTATATATTTTACGAGGGAAGGTTATGATTGAAGTACAGGAAAAAAATCATTGGAAAATTGGATTCTATGAAACTTTTCGAAATGCAAGTTTCGGACAAAAATCATAGTATATAATACACTAGTTTCGTTCGAAAAATTCAAATTTAATTGGGGACTATTTGAAATGATACGATACGTTTCAGATCATTTATATATGTTAAGAGGGAAGGTTATGATGGAAGTCCATGCAAAAATAATCATCTGAAAACTAGATTCTATGAAACTTTTCGAAATGCAAGTTTCGGCCAATAAATCATAATATATTATACACTAGTTTATACAAGTTTCGGTCAAAAATCAAATTAAATCGGGGACTGTTCGAAATGATACGAAACTTCACATATCATTTATATATTTTACGAGGGAAGTTTATGATTGAAGTAGATGCAAAAAATCATAGGCAAATTGGATTCTATGAAACTTTTCGAAATGCGTGTTTCGGACAAAAATCATAGTATATAATACACAAGTTTCGGTCAAAAAAATCATATTTAATTGGGGACTATTTGAAATGATACGATACTTTTCAGATCATTTATATATGTTAAGAGGGAAGGTTATGATGGAAGTCCATGCAAAAATAATCATCTGAAAACTAGATTCTATGAAACTTTTCGAAATGCAAGTTTCGGCCAAAAAATCATAATATATTATACACTAGTTTATACAAATTTCGGTCAAAAATCAAATTAAATCGGGGACTGTTCGAAATGATACGAAACTTCACATATCATTTATATATTTTAGGAGGGAAGGTTATGATGGAAGTCCATGCAAAAATTCATTGGAAAATTGGATTCTATGAAACTTTTCGAATTGCAAGTTTCGGACAAAAATCATAGTATATAATACATAAGTTTCGGTCAAAAAAATCATATTTAATTGGGGACTATTTGAAATGATACGATACTTTTCAGATCATTTATATATGTTAAGAGGGAAGGTTATGATGGAACTCCATGCAAAAATAATCATCTGAAAACTAGATTCTATGAAACTTTTCGAAATTCATGTTTCGGCCAAAAAATCATAATATATTATACACTAGTTTATACAAGTTTCGGTCAAAAATCAAATTAAATCGGGGACTGTTCGAAATGATACGAAACTTCACATATCATTTATATATTTTACGAGGGAAGGTTATGATTGAAGTACAGGAAAAAAATCATTGGAAAATTGGATTCTATGAAACTTTTCGAAATGCAAGTTTCGGACAAAAATCATAGTATATAATACACTAGTTTCGTTCGAAAAATTCAAATTTAATTGGGGACTATTTGAAATGATACGATACGTTTCAGATCATTTATATATGTTAAGAGGGAAGGTTATGATGGAAGTCCATGCAAAAATAATCATCTGAAAACTAGATTCTATGAAACTTTTCGAAATGCAAGTTTCGGCCAATAAATCATAATATATTATACACTAGTTTATACAAGTTTCGGTCAAAAATCAAATTAAATCGGGGACTGTTCGAAATGATACGAAACTTCACATATCATTTATATATTTTACGAGGGAAGTTTATGATTGAAGTAGATGCAAAAAATCATAGGCAAATTGGATTCTATGAAACTTTTCGAAATGCGTGTTTCGGACAAAAATCATAGTATATAATACACAAGTTTCGGTCAAAAAAATCATATTTAATTCGGGACTATTTGAAATGATACGATACTTTTCAGATCATTTATATATGTTAAGAGGGAAGGTTATGATGGAACTCCATGCAAAAATAATCATCTGAAAACTAGATTCTATGAAACTTTTCGAAATTCATGTTTCGGCCAAAAAATCATAATATATTATACACTAGTTTATACAAGTTTCGGTCAAAAATCAAATTAAATCGGGGACTGTTCGAAATGATACGAAACTTCACATATCATTTATATATTTTACGAGGGAAGGTTATGATTGAAGTACAGGAAAAAAATCATTGGAAAATTGGATTCTATGAAACTTTTCGAAATGCAAGTTTCGGACAAAAATCATAGTATATAATACACTAGTTTCGTTCGAAAAATTCAAATTTAATTGGGGACTATTTGAAATGATACGATACGTTTCAGATCATTTATATATGTTAAGAGGGAAGGTTATGATGGAAGTCCATGCAAAAATAATCATCTGAAAACTAGATTCTATGAAACTTTTCGAAATGCAAGTTTCGGCCAATAAATCATAATATATTATACACTAGTTTATACAAGTTTCGGTCAAAAATCAAATTAAATCGGGGACTGTTCGAAATGATACGAAACTTCACATATCATTTATATATTTTACGAGGGAAGTTTATGATTGAAGTAGATGCAAAAAATCATAGGCAAATTGGATTCTATGAAACTTTTCGAAATGCGTGTTTCGGACAAAAATCATAGTATATAATACACAAGTTTCGGTCAAAAAAATCATATTTAATTCGGGACTATTTGAAATGATACGATACTTTTCAGATCATTTATATATGTTAAGAGGGAAGGTTATGATGGAACTCCATGCAAAAATAATCATCTGAAAACTAGATTCTATGAAACTTTTCGAAATTCATGTTTCGGCCAAAAAATCATAATATATTATACACTAGTTTATACAAGTTTCGGTCAAAAATCAAATTAAATCGGGGACTGTTCGAAATGATACGAAACTTCACATATCATTTATATATTTTACGAGGGAAGGTTATGATTGAAGTACAGGAAAAAAATCATTGGAAAATTGGATTCTATGAAACTTTTCGAAATGCAAGTTTCGGACAAAAATCATAGTATATAATACACTAGTTTCGTTCGAAAAATTCAAATTTAATTGGGGACTATTTGAAATGATACGATACGTTTCAGATCATTTATATATGTTAAGAGGGAAGGTTATGATGGAAGTCCATGCAAAAATAATCATCTGAAAACTAGATTCTATGAAACTTTTCGAAATGCAAGTTTCGGCCAATAAATCATAATATATTATACACTAGTTTATACAAGTTTCGGTCAAAAATCAAATTAAATCGGGGACTGTTCGAAATGATACGAAACTTCACATATCATTTATATATTTTACGAGGGAAGTTTATGATTGAAGTAGATGCAAAAAATCATAGGCAAATTGGATTCTATGAAACTTTTCGAAATGCGTGTTTCGGACAAAAATCATAGTATATAATACACAAGTTTCGGTCAAAAAAATCATATTTAATTGGGGACTATTTGAAATGATACGATACTTTTCAGATCATTTATATATGTTAAGAGGGAAGGTTATGATGGAAGTCCATGCAAAAATAATCATCTGAAAACTAGATTCTATGAAACTTTTCGAAATGCAAGTTTCGGCCAAAAAATCATAATATATTATACACTAGTTTATACAAATTTCGGTCAAAAATCAAATTAAATCGGGGACTGTTCGAAATGATACGAAACTTCACATATCATTTATATATTTTAGGAGGGAAGGTTATGATGGAAGTCCATGCAAAAATTCATTGGAAAATTGGATTCTATGAAACTTTTCGAATTGCAAGTTTCGGACAAAAATCATAGTATATAATACATAAGTTTCGGTCAAAAAAATCATATTTAATTGGGGACTATTTGAAATGATACGATACTTTTCAGATCATTTATATATGTTAAGAGGGAAGGTTATGATGGAACTCCATGCAAAAATAATCATCTGAAAACTAGATTCTATGAAACTTTTCGAAATTCATGTTTCGGCCAAAAAATCATAATATATTATACACTAGTTTATACAAGTTTCGGTCAAAAATCAAATTAAATCGGGGACTGTTCGAAATGATACGAAACTTCACATATCATTTATATATTTTACGAGGGAAGGTTATGATTGAAGTACAGGAAAAAAATCATTGGAAAATTGGATTCTATGAAACTTTTCGAAATGCAAGTTTCGGACAAAAATCATAGTATATAATACACTAGTTTCGTTCGAAAAATTCAAATTTAATTGGGGACTATTTGAAATGATACGATACGTTTCAGATCATTTATATATGTTAAGAGGGAAGGTTATGATGGAAGTCCATGCAAAAATAATCATCTGAAAACTAGATTCTATGAAACTTTTCGAAATGCAAGTTTCGGCCAATAAATCATAATATATTATACACTAGTTTATACAAGTTTCGGTCAAAAATCAAATTAAATCGGGGACTGTTCGAAATGATACGAAACTTCACATATCATTTATATATTTTACGAGGGAAGTTTATGATTGAAGTAGATGCAAAAAATCATAGGCAAATTGGATTCTATGAAACTTTTCGAAATGCGTGTTTTGGACAAAAATCATAGTATATAATACACAAGTTTCGGTCAAAAAAATCATATTTAATTGGGGACTATTTGAAATGATACGATACTTTTCAGATCATTTATATATGTTAAGAGGGAAGGTTATGATGGAACTCCATGCAAAAATAATCATCTGAAAACTAGATTCTATGAAACTTTTCGAAATTCATGTTTCGGCCAAAAAATCATAATATATTATACACTAGTTTATACAAGTTTCGGTCAAAAATCAAATTAAATCGGGGACTGTTCGAAATGATACGAAACTTCACATATCATTTATATATTTTACGAGGGAAGGTTATGATTGAAGTACAGGAAAAAAATCATTGGAAAATTGGATTCTATGAAACTTTTCGAAATGCAAGTTTCGGACAAAAATCATAGTATATAATACACTAGTTTCGTTCGAAAAATTCAAATTTAATTGGGGACTATTTGAAATGATACGATACGTTTCAGATCATTTATATATGTTAAGAGGGAAGGTTATGATGGAAGTCCATGCAAAAAAAATCATCTGAAAACTAGATTCTATGAAACTTTTCGAAATGCAAGTTTCGGCCAATAAATCATAATATATTATACACTAGTTTATACAAGTTTCGGTCAAAAATCAAATTAAATCGGGGACTGTTCGAAATGATACGAAACTTCACATATCATTTATATATTTTACGAGGGAAGTTTATGATTGAAGTAGATGCAAAAAATCATAGGCAAATTGGATTCTATGAAACTTTTCGAAATGCGTGTTTCAGACAAAAATCATAGTATATAATACACAAGTTTCGGTCAAAAAAATCATATTTAATTGGGGACTATTTGAAATGATACGATACTTTTCAGATCATTTATATATGTTAAGAGGGAAGGTTATGATGGAAGTCCATGCAAAAATAATCATCTGAAAACTAGATTCTATGAAACTTTTCGAAATGCAAGTTTCGGCCAAAAAATCATAATATATTATACACTAGTTTATACAAATTTCGGTCAAAAATCAAATTAAATCGGGGATTGTTCGAAATGATACGAAACTTCACATATCATTTATATATTTTAGGAGGGAAGGTTATGATGGAAGTCCATGCAAAAATTCATTGGAAAATTGGATTCTATGAAACTTTTCGAATTGCAAGTTTCGGACAAAAATCATAGTATATAATACATAAGTTTCGGTCAAAAAAATCATATTTAATTGGGGACTATTTGAAATGATACGATACTTTTCAGATCATTTATATATGTTAAGAGGGAAGGTTATGATGGAACTCCATGCAAAAATAATCATCTGAAAACTAGATTCTATGAAACTTTTCGAAATTCATGTTTCGGCCAAAAAATCATAATATATTATACACTAGTTTATACAAGTTTCGGTCAAAAATCAAATTAAATCGGGGACTGTTCGAAATGATACGAAACTTCACATATCATTTATATATTTTACGAGGGAAGGTTATGATTGAAGTACAGGAAAAAAATCATTGGAAAATTGGATTCTATGAAACTTTTCGAAATGCAAGTTTCGGACAAAAATCGTAGTATATAATACACTAGTTTCGTTCGAAAAATTCAAATTTAATTGGGGACTATTTGAAATGATACGATACGTTTCAGATCATTTATATATGTTAAGAGGGAAGGTTATGATGGAAGTCCATGCAAAAATAATCATCTGAAAACTAGATTCTATGAAACTTTTCGAAATGCAAGTTTCGGCCAATAAATCATAATATATTATACACTAGTTTATACAAGTTTCGGTCAAAAATCAAATTAAATCGGGGACTGTTCGAAATGATACGAAACTTCACATATCATTTATATATTTTACGAGGGAAGTTTATGATTGAAGTAGATGCAAAAAATCATAGGCAAATTGGATTCTATGAAACTTTTCGAAATGCGTGTTTCGGACAAAAATCATAGTATATAATACACAAGTTTCGGTCAAAAAAATCATATTTAATTGGGGACTATTTGAAATGATACGATACTTTTCAGATCATTTATATATGTTAAGAGGGAAGGTTATGATGGAAGTCCATGCAAAAATAATCATCTGAAAACTAGATTCTATGAAACTTTTCGAAATGCAAGTTTCGGCCAAAAAATCATAATATATTATACACTAGTTTATACAAATTTCCGTCAAAAATCAAATTAAATCGGGGACTGTTCGAAATGATACGAAACTTCACATATCATTTATATATTTTAGGAGGGAAGGTTATGATGGAAGTCCATGCAAAAATTCATTGGAAAATTGGATTCTATGAAACTTTTCGAATTGCAAGTTTCGGACAAAAATCATAGTATATAATACATAAGTTTCGGTCAAAAAAATCATATTTAATTGGGGACTATTTGAAATGATACGATACTTTTCAGATCATTTATATATGTTAAGAGGGAAGGTTATGATGGAACTCCATGCAAAAATAATCATCTGAAAACTAGATTCTATGAAACTTTTCGAAATTCATGTTTCGGCCAAAAAATCATAATATATTATACACTAGTTTATACAAGTTTCGGTCAAAAATCAAATTAAATCGGGGACTGTTCGAAATGATACGAAACTTCACATATCATTTATATATTTTACGAGGGAAGGTTATGATTGAAGTACAGGAAAAAAATCATTGGAAAATTGGATTCTATGAAACTTTTCGAAATGCAAGTTTCGGACAAAAATCATAGTATATAATACACTAGTTTCGTTCGAAAAATTCAAATTTAATTGGGGACTATTTGAAATGATACGATACGTTTCAGATCATTTATATATGTTAAGAGGGAAGGTTATGATGGAAGTCCATGCAAAAATAATCATCTGAAAACTAGATTCTATGAAACTTTTCGAAATGCAAGTTTCGGCCAAAAAATCATAATATATTATACACTAGTTTATAAAAGTTTCGGTCAAAAATCAAATTAAATCGGGGACTGTTCGAAATGATACGAAACTTCACATATCATTTATATATTTTACGAGGGAAGTTTATGATTGAAGTAGATGCAAAAAATCATAGGCAAATTGGATTCTATGAAACTTTTCGAAATGCATGTTTCGGACAAAAATCATAGTATATAATACACAAGTTTCGGTCAAAAAAATCATATTTAATTGGGGACTATTTGAAATGATACGATACTTTTCAGATCATTTATATATGTTAAGAGGGAAGGTTATGATGGAAGTCCATGCAAAAATAATCATCTGAAAACCAGATTCTATGAAACTTTTCGAAATGCAAGTTTCGGCCAAAAAATCATAATATATTATACACTAGTTTATACAAATTTCGGTCAAAAATCAAATTAAATCGGGGACTGTTCGAAATGATACGAAACTTCACATATCATTTATATATTTTACAAGGGAAGGTTATGATTGAAGTAGATGCAAAAAATCATAGGCAAATTGGATTCTATGAAACTTTTCGAAATGCATGTTTCGGACAAAAATCATAGTATATAATACACAAGTTTCGGTCAAAAAAATCATATTGAATTGGGGACTATTTGAAATGATACGATACTTTTCAGATCATTTATATATGTTAAGAGGGAAGGTTATGATGGAAGTCCATGCAAAAATAATCATCTGAAAACTAGATTCTATGAAACATTTCGAAATGCAAGTTTCGGCCAAAAAATCATAATATATTATACACTAGTTTATACAAATTTCGGTCAAAAATCAAATTAAATCGAGGACTGTTCGAAATGATAAGAAACATCACATATCATTTATATATTTTACAAGGGAAGGTTATGATTGAAGTAGATGCAAAATATCATAGGAAAATTGGATTCTATGAAACTTTTCGAAATGCATGTTTCGGACAAAAATCATAGTATATAATACACAAGTTTCGGTCAAAAAATCATATTTAATTGGGGACTATTTGAAATGATACGATACTTTTCAGATCATTTATATATGTTAAGAGGGAAGGTTATGATGGAAGTCCATGCAAAAATAATCATCTGAAAACTAGATTCTATGAGACTTTTCGAAATTCAAGTTTCGGCCAAAAAATCATAATATATTATACACTAGTTTATACAAGTTTCGGTCAAAAATCAAATTAAATCGGGGACTGTTCGAAATGATACGAAACTTCTCATATCATTTATATATTTTACGAGGAAGGTTATGATTGAAGTACAGGCAAAAAATCAGTGGAAAATTGGATTCTATGAAACTTTTCGAAATGCAAGTTTCGGACAAAAATCATAATATATATAATACATAAGTTTCAGTCAAAAAAATCATATTTAATTGGGGACTATTCGAAATGATGCGATACTTTTCAGATCATTTATATATGTTAAGAGGGAAGGTTATGATGGAAGTCCATGCAAAAATAATCATCTGAAAACTAGATTCTATGAAACTTTTCGAAATGCAAGTTTCGGCCAAAAAATCATAATATATTATACACTAATTTATACAAGTTTCGGTCAAAAATCAAATTAAATCGGGGACTGTTCGAAATGATACGAAACTTCACATATCATTTATATATTTTACGAGGGAAGTTTATGATTGAAGTAGATGCAAAAAATCATAGGGAAATTGGATTCTATGAAACTTTTCGAAATGCATGTTTCGGACAAAAATCATAGTATATAATACACAAGTTTCGGTCAAAAAAATCATATTTAATTGGGGACTATTTGAAATGATACGATACTTTTCAGATCATTTATATATGTTAAGAGGGAAGGTTATGATGGAAGTCCATGCAAAAATAATCATCTGAAAACTAGATTCTATGAAACTTTTCGAAATGCAAGTTTCGGCCAAAAAATCATAATATATTATACACTAGTTTATACAAATTTCGGTCAAAAATCAAATTAAATCGAGGACTGTTCGAAATGATAAGAAACATCACATATCATTTATATATTTTACAAGGGAAGGTTATGATTGAAGTAGATGCAAAATATCATAGGAAAATTGGATTCTATGAAACTTTTCGAAATGCATGTTTCGGACAAAAATCATAGTATATAATACACAAGTTTCGGTCAAAAAATCATATTTAATTGGGGACTATTTGAAATGATACGATACTTTTCAGATCATTTATATATGTTAAGAGGGAAGGTTATGATGGAAGTCCATGCAAAAATAATCATCTGAAAACTAGATTCTATGAGACTTTTCGAAATTCAAGTTTCGGCCAAAAAATCATAATATATTATACACTAGTTTATACAAGTTTCGGTCAAAAATCAAATTAAATCGGGGACTGTTCGAAATGATACGAAACTTCTCATATCATTTATATATTTTACGAGGAAGGTTATGATTGAAGTACAGGCAAAAAATCAGTGGAAAATTGGATTCTATGAATCTTTTCGAAATGCAAGTTTCGGACAAAAATCATAATATATATAATACATAAGTTTCAGTCAAAAAAATCATATTTAATTGGGGACTATTCGAAATGATGCGATACTTTTCAGATCATTTATATATGTTAAGAGGGAAGGTTATGATGGAAGTCCATGCAAAAATAATCATCTGAAAACTAGATTCTATGAAACTTTTCGAAATGCAAGTTTCGGCCAAAAAATCATAATATATTATACACTAGTTTATACAAGTTTCGGTCAAAAATCAAATTAAATCGGGGACTGTTCGAAATGATACGAAACTTCACATATCATTTATATATTTTACGAGGGAAGTTTATGATTGAAGTAGATGCAAAAAATCATAGGGAAATTGGATTCTATGAAACTTTTCGAAATGCATGTTTCGGACAAAAATCATAGTATATAATACACAAGTTTCGGTCAAAAAAATCATATTTAATTGGGGACTATTTGAAATGATACGATACTTTTCAGATCATTTATATATGTTAAGAGGGAAGGTTATGATGGAAGTCCATGCAAAAATAATCATCTGAAAACTAGATTCTATGAAACTTTTCGAAATGCAAGTTTCGGCCAAAAAATCATAATATATTATACACTAGTTTATACAAGTTTCGATCAAAAATCAAATTAAATCGGGGACTGTTCAAAATGATACGAAACTTCACATATCATTTATATATTTTAGGAGGGAAGTTTATGATGGAAGTCCATGCAAAAATTCATTGGAAAATTGGATTCTATGAAACTTTTCGAATTGCAAGTTTCGGACAAAAATCATAGTATATAATACATAAGTTTCGGTCAAAAAAATCATATTTAATTGGGGACTATTTGAAATGATACGATACTTTTCAGATCATTTATATATGTTAAGAGGGAAGGTTATGATGGAACTCCATGCAAAAATAATCATCTGAAAACTAGATTCTATGAAACTTTTCGAAATTCATGTTTCGGCCAAAAAATCATAATATATTATACACTAGTTTATACAAGTTTCGGTCAAAAATCAAATTAAATCGGGGACTGTTCGAAATGATACGAAACTTCACATATCATTTATATATTTTACGAGGGAAGGTTATGATTGAAGTACAGGAAAAAAATCATTGGAAAATTGGATTCTATGAAACTTTTCGAAATGCAAGTTTCGGACAAAAATCATAGTATATAATACACTAGTTTCGTTCGAAAAATTCAAATTTAATTGGGGACTATTTGAAATGATACGATACGTTTCAGATCATTTATATATGTTAAGAGAGAAGGTTATGATGGAAGTCCATGCAAAAATAATCATCTGAAAATTAGATTCTATGAAACTTTTCGAAATGCAAGTTTCGGCCAAAAAATCATAATATATTATACACTAGTTTATAAAAGTTTCGGTCAAAAATCAAATTAAATCGGGGACTGTTCGAAATGATACGAAACTTCACATATCATTTATATATTTTACGAGGGAAGTTTATGATTGAAGTAGATGCAAAAAATCATAGGCAAATTGGATTCTATGAAACTTTTCGAAATGCATGTTTCGGACAAAAATCATAGTATATAATACACAAGTTTCGGTCAAAAAAATCATATTTAATTGGGGACTATTTGAAATGATACGATACTTTTCAGATCATTTATATATGTTAAGAGGGAAGGTTATGATGGAAGTCCATGCAAAAATAATCATCTGAAAACTAGATTCTATGAAACTTTTCGAAATGCAAGTTTCGGCCAAAAAATCATAATATATTATACACTAGTTTATACAAATTTCGGTCAAAAATCAAATTAAATCGGGGACTGTTCGAAATGATACGAAACTTCACATATCATTTATATATTTTACAAGGGAAGGTTATGATTGAAGTAGATGCAAAAAATCATAGGCAAATTGGATTCTATGAAACTTTTCGAAATGCATGTTTCGGACAAAAATCATAGTATATAATACACAAGTTTCGGTCAAAAAAATCATATTGAATTGGGGACTATTTGAAATGATACGATACTTTTCAGATCATTTATATATGTTAAGAGGGAAGGTTATGATGGAAGTCCATGCAAAAATAATCATCTGAAAACTAGATTCTATGAAACATTTCGAAATTCAAGTTTCGGCCAAAAAATCATAATATATTATACACTAGTTTATACAAATTTCGGTCAAAAATCAAATTAAATCGAGGACTGTTCGAAATGATACGAAACTTCACATATCATTTATATATTTTACAAGGGAAGGTTATGATTGAAGTAGATGCAAAATATCATAGGAAAATTGGATTCTATGAAACTTTTCGAAATGCAAGTTTCGGACAAAAATCATAATATATATAATACATAAGTTTCAGTCAAAAAAATCATATTTAATTGGGGACTATTCGAAATGATGCGATACTTTTCAGATCATTTATATATGTTAAGAGGGAAGGTTATGATGGAAGTCCATGCAAAAATAATCATCTGAAAACTAGATTCTATGAAACTTTTCGAAATGCAAGTTTCGGCCAAAAAATCATAATATATTATACACTAGTTTATACAAGTTTCGATCAAAAATCAAATTAAATCGGGGACTGTTCAAAATGATACGAAACTTCACATATCATTTATATATTTTAGGAGGGAAGTTTATGATGGAAGTCCATGCAAAAATTCATTGGAAAATTGGATTCTATGAAACTTTTCGAATTGCAAGTTTCGGACAAAAATCATAGTATATAATACATAAGTTTCGGTCAAAAAAATCATATTTAATTGGGGACTATTTGAAATGATACGATACTTTTCAGATCATTTATATATGTTAAGAGGGAAGGTTATGATGGAACTCCATGCAAAAATAATCATCTGAAAACTAGATTCTATGAAACTTTTCGAAATTCATGTTTCGGCCAAAAAATCATAATATATTATACACTAGTTTATACAAGTTTCGGTCAAAAATCAAATTAAATCGGGGACTGTTCGAAATGATACGAAACTTCACATATCATTTATATATTTTACGAGGGAAGGTTATGATTGAAGTACAGGAAAAAAATCATTGGAAAATTGGATTCTATGAAACTTTTCGAAATGCAAGTTTCGGACAAAAATCATAGTATATAATACACTAGTTTCGTTCGAAAAATTCAAATTTAATTGGGGACTATTTGAAATGATACGATACGTTTCAGATCATTTATATATGTTAAGAGGGAAGGTTATGATGGAAGTCCATGCAAACATAATCATCTGAAAACTAGATTCTATGAAACTTTTCGAAATGCAAGTTTCGGCCAAAAAATCATAATATATTATACACTAGTTTATAAAAGTTTCGGTCAAAAATCAAATTAAATCGGGGACTGTTCGAAATGATACGAAACTTCACATATCATTTATATATTTTACGAGGGAAGTTTATGATTGAAGTAGATGCAAAAAATCATAGGCAAATTGGATTCTATGAAACTTTTCGAAATGCATGTTTCGGACAAAAATCATAGTATATAATACACAAGTTTCGGTCAAAAAAATCATATTTAATTGGGGACTATTTGAAATGATACGATACTTTTCAGATCATTTATATATGTTAAGAGGGAAGGTTATGATGGAAGTCCATGCAAAAATAATCATCTGAAAACTAGATTCTATGAAACTTTTCGAAATGCAAGTTTCGGCCAAAAAATCATAATATATTATACACTAGTTTATACAAATTTCGGTCAAAAATCAAATTAAATCGAGGACTGTTCGAAATGATACGAAACTTCACATATCATTTATATATTTTACAAGGGAAGGTTATGATTGAAGTAGATGCAAAATATCATAGGAAAATTGGATTCTATGAAACTTTTCGAAATGCATGTTTCGGACAAAAATCATAGTATATAATACACAAGTTTCGGTCAAAAAATCATATTTAATTGGGGACTATTTGAAATGATACGATACTTTTCAGATCATTTATATATGTTAAGAGGGAAGGTTATGATGGAAGTCCATGCAAAAATAATCATCTGAAAACTATATTCTATGAAACTTTTCGAAATGCAAGTTTCGGCCAAAAAATCATAATATATTATACACTAGTTTATACAAGTTTCGATCAAAAATCAAATTAAATCGGGGACTGTTCAAAATGATACGAAACTTCACATATCATTTATATATTTTAGGAGGGAAATTTATGATGGAAATCCATGCAAAAATTCATTGGAAAATTGGATTCTATGAAACTTTTCGAATTGCAAGTTTCGGACAAAAATCATAGTATATAATACATAAGTTTCGGTCAAAAAAATCATATTTAATTGGGGACTATTTGAAATGATACGATACTTTTCAGATCATTTATATATGTTAAGAGGGAAGGTTATGATGGAACTCCATGCAAAAATAATCATCTGAAAACTAGATTCTATGAAACTTTTCGAAATTCATGTTTCGGCCAAAAAATCATAATATATTATACACTAGTTTATACAAGTTTCGGTCAAAAATCAAATTAAATCGGGGACTGTTCGAAATGATACGAAACTTCACATATCATTTATATATTTTACGAGGGAAGGTTATGATTGAAGTACAAGAAAAAAATCATTGGAAAATTGGATTCTATGAAACTTTTCGAAATGCAAGTTTCGGACAAAAATCATAGTATATAATACACTAGTTTCGTTCGAAAAATTCAAATTTAATTGGGGACTATTTGAAATGATACGATACGTTTCAGATCATTTATATATGTTAAGAGGGAAGGTTATGATGGAAGTCCATGCAAAAATAATCATCTGAAAACTAGATTCTATGAAACTTTTCGAAATGCAAGTTTCGGCCAAAAAATCATAATATATTATACACTAGTTTATACAAATTTCGGTCAAAAATCAAATTAAATCGGGGACTGTTCGAAATGATACGAAACTTCACATATCATTTATATATTTTACAAGGGAAGGTTATGATTGAAGTAGATGCAAAAAATCATAGGCAAATTGGATTCTATGAAACTTTTCGAAATGCATGTTTCGGACAAAAATCATAGTATATAATACACAAGTTTCGGTCAAAAAAATCATATTGAATTGGGGACTATTTGAAATGATACGATACTTTTCAGATCATTTATATATGTTAAGAGGGAAGGTTATGATGGAAGTCCATGCAAAAATAATCATCTGAAAACTAGATTCTATGAAACATTTCGAAATGCAAGTTTCGGCCAAAAAATCATAATATATTATACACTAGTTTATACAAATTTCGGTCAAAAATCAAATTAAATCGAGGACTGTTCGAAATGATACGAAACTTCACATATCATTTATATATTTTACAAGGGAAGGTTATGATTGAAGTAGATGCAAAATATCATAGGAAAATTGGATTCTATGAAACTTTTCGAAATGCATGTTTCGGACAAAAATCATAGTATATAATACACAAGTTTCGGTCAAAAAATCATATTTAATTGGGGACTATTTGAAATGATACGATACTTTTCAGATCATTTATATATGTTAAGAGGGAAGGTTATGATGGAAGTCCATGCAAAAATAATCATCTGAAAACTAGATTCTATGAGACTTTTCGAAATTCAAGTTTCGGCCAAAAAATCATAATATATTATACACTAGTTTATACAAATTTCGGTCAAAAATCAAATTAAATCGGGGACTGTTCGAAATGATACGAAACTTCTCATATCATTTATATATTTTACGAGGAAGGTTATGATTGAAGTACAGGCAAAAAATCAGTGGAAAATTGGATTCTATGAAACTTTTCGAAATGAAAGTTTCGGACAAAAATCATAATATATATAATACATAAGTTTCAGTCAAAAAAATCATATTTAATTGGGGACTATTCGAAATGATGCGATACTTTTCAGATCATTTATATATGTTAAGAGGGAAGGTTATGATGGAAGTCCATGCAAAAATAATCATCTGAAAACTATATTCTATGAAACTTTTCGAAATGCAAGTTTCGGCCAAAAAATCATAATATATTATACACTAGTTTATACAAGTTTCGATCAAAAATCAAATTAAATCGGGGACTGTTCAAAATGATACGAAACTTCACATATCATTTATATATTTTAGGAGGGAAATTTATGATGGAAATCCATGCAAAAATTCATTGGAAAATTGGATTCTATGAAACTTTTCGAATTGCAAGTTTCGGACAAAAATCATAGTATATAATACATAAGTTTCGGTCAAAAAAATCATATTTAATTGGGGACTATTTGAAATGATACGATACTTTTCAGATCATTTATATATGTTAAGAGGGAAGGTTATGATGGAACTCCATGCAAAAATAATCATCTGAAAACTAGATTCTATGAAACTTTTCGAAATTCATGTTTCGGCCAAAAAATCATAATATATTATACACTAGTTTATACAAGTTTCGGTCAAAAATCAAATTAAATCGGGGACTGTTCGAAATGATACGAAACTTCACATATCATTTATATATTTTACGAGGGAAGGTTATGATTGAAGTACAAGAAAAAAATCATTGGAAAATTGGATTCTATGAAACTTTTCGAAATGCAAGTTTCGGACAAAAATCATAGTATATAATACACTAGTTTCGTTCGAAAAATTCAAATTTAATTGGGGACTATTTGAAATGATACGATACGTTTCAGATCATTTATATATGTTAAGAGGGAAGGTTATGATGGAAGTCCATGCAAAAATAATCATCTGAAAACTAGATTCTATGAAACTTTTCGAAATGCAAGTTTCGGCCAAAAAATCATAATATATTATACACTAGTTTATAAAAGTTTCGGTCAAAAATCAAATTAAATCGGGGACTGTTCGAAATGATACGAAACTTCACATATCATTTATATATTTTACGAGGGAAGTTTATGATTGAAGTAGATGCAAAAAATCATAGGCAAATTGGATTCTATGAAACTTTTCGAAATGCATGTTTCGGACAAAAATCATAGTATATAATACACAAGTTTCGGTCAAAAAAATCATATTTAATTGGGGACTATTTGAAATGATACGATACTTTTCAGATCATTTATATATGTTAAGAGGGAAGGTTATGATGGAAGTCCATGCAAAAATAATCATCTGAAAACTAGATTCTATGAAACTTTTCGAAATGCAAGTTTCGGCCAAAAAATCATAATATATTATACACTAGTTTATACAAATTTCGGTCAAAAATCAAATTAAATCGGGGACTGTTCGAAATGATACGAAACTTCACATATCATTTATATATTTTACAAGGGAAGGTTATGATTGAAGTAGATGCAAAAAATCATAGGCAAATTGGATTCTATGAAACTTTTCGAAATGCATGTTTCGGACAAAAATCATAGTATATAATACACAAGTTTCGGTCAAAAAAATCATATTGAATTGGGGACTATTTGAAATGATACGATACTTTTCAGATCATTTATATATGTTAAGAGGGAAGGTTATGATGGAAGTCCATGCAAAAATAATCATCTGAAAACTAGATTCTATGAAACATTTCGAAATGCAAGTTTCGGCCAAAAAATCATAATATATTATACACTAGTTTATACAAGTTTCGATCAAAAATCAAATTAAATCGGGGACTGTTCAAAATGATACGAAACTTCACATATCATTTATATATTTTAGGAGGGAAGTTTATGATGGAAGTCCATGCAAAAATTCATTGGAAAATTGGATTCTATGAAACTTTTCGAATTGCAAGTTTCGGACAAAAATCATAGTATATAATACATAAGTTTCGGTCAAAAAAATCATATTTAATTGGGGACTATTTGAAATGATACGATACTTTTCAGATCATTTATATATGTTAAGAGGGAAGGTTATGATGGAACTCCATGCAAAAATAATCATCTGAAAACTAGATTCTATGAAACTTTTCGAAATTCATGTTTCGGCCAAAAAATCATAATATATTATACACTAGTTTATACAAGTTTCGGTCAAAAATCAAATTAAATCGGGGACTGTTCGAAATGATACGAAACTTCACATATCATTTATATATTTTACGAGGGAAGGTTATGATTGAAGTACAAGAAAAAAATCATTGGAAAATTGGATTCTATGAAACTTTTCGAAATGCAAGTTTCGGACAAAAATCATAGTATATAATACACTAGTTTCGTTCGAAAAATTCAAATTTAATTGGGGACTATTTGAAATGATACGATACGTTTCAGATCATTTATATATGTTAAGAGGGAAGGTTATGATGGAAGTCCATGCAAAAATAATCATCTGAAAACTAGATTCTATGAAACTTTTCGAAATGCAAGTTTCGGCCAAAAAATCATAATATATTATACACTAGTTTATAAAAGTTTCGGTCAAAAATCAAATTAAATCGGGGACTGTTCGAAATGATACGAAACTTCACATATCATTTATATATTTTACGAGGGAAGTTTATGATTGAAGTAGATGCAAAAAATCATAGGCAAATTGGATTCTATGAAACTTTTCGAAATGCATGTTTCGTGCAAAAATCATAGTATATAATACACAAGTTTCGGTCAAAAAAATCATATTTAATTGGGGACTATTTGAAATGATACGATACTTTTCAGATCATTTATATATGTTAAGAGGGAAGGTTATGATGGAAGTCCATGCAAAAATAATCATCTGAAAACTAGATTCTATGAAACTTTTCGAAATGCAAGTTTCGGCCAAAAAATCATAATATATTATACACTAGTTTATACAAATTTCGGTCAAAAATCAAATTAAATCGGGGACTGTTCGAAATGATACGAAACTTCACATATCATTTATATATTTTACAAGGGAAGGTTATGATTGAAGTAGATGCAAAAAATCATAGGCAAATTGGATTCTATGAAACTTTTCGAAATGCATGTTTCGGACAAAAATCATAGTATATAATACACAAGTTTCGGTCAAAAAAATCATATTGAATTGGGGACTATTTGAAATGATACGATACTTTTCAGATCATTTATATATGTTAAGAGGGAAGGTTATGATGGAAGTCCATGCAAAAATAATCATCTGAAAACTAGATTCTATGAAACATTTCGAAATGCAAGTTTCGGCCAAAAAATCATAATATATTATACACTAGTTTATACAAATTTCGGTCAAAAATCAAATTAAATCGAGGACTGTTCGAAATGATACGAAACTTCACATATCATTTATATATTTTACAAGGGAAGGTTATGATTGAAGTAGATGCAAAATATCATAGGAAAATTGGATTCTATGAAACTTTTCGAAATGCATGTTTCGGACAAAAATCATAGTATATAATACACAAGTTTCGGTCAAAAAATCATATTTAATTGGGGACTATTTGAAATGATACGATACTTTTCAGATCATTTATATATGTTAAGAGGGAAGGTTATGATGGAAGTCCATGCAAAAATAATCATCTGAAAACTAGATTCTATGAGACTTTTCGAAATTCAAGTTTCGGCCAAAAAATCATAATATATTATACACTAGTTTATACAAGTTTCGGTCAAAAATCAAATTAAATCGGGGACTGTTCGAAATGATACGAAACTTCTCATATCATTTATATATTTTACGAGGAAGGTTATGATTGAAGTACAGGCAAAAAATCAGTGGAAAATTGGATTCTATGAAACTTTTCGAAATGCAAGTTTCGGACAAAAATCATAATATATATAATACATAAGTTTCAGTCAAAAAAATCATATTTAATTGGGGACTATTCGAAATGATGCGATACTTTTCAGATCATTTATATATGTTAAGAGGGAAGGTTATGATGGAAGTCCATGCAAAAATAATCATCTGAAATCTAGATTCTATGAAACTTTTCGAAATGCAAGTTTCGGCCAAAAAATCATAATATATTATACACTAGTTTATACAAGTTTCGATCAAAAATCAAATTAAATCGGGGACTGTTCAAAATGATACGAAACTTCACATATCATTTATATATTTTAGGAGGGAAGTTTATGATGGAAGTCCATGCAAAAATTCATTGGAAAATTGGATTCTATGAAACTTTTCGAATTGCAAGTTTCGGACAAAAATCATAGTATATAATACATAAGTTTCGGTCAAAAAAATCATATTTAATTGGGGACTATTTGAAATGATACGATACTTTTTAGATCATTTATATATGTTAAGAGGGAAGGTTATGATGGAACTCCATGCAAAAATAATCATCAGAAAACTAGATTCTATGAAACTTTTCGAAATTCATGTTTCGGCCAAAAAATCATAATATATTATACACTAGTTTATACAAGTTTCGGTCAAAAATCAAATTAAATCGGGGACTGTTCGAAATGATACGAAACTTCACATATCATTTATATATTTTACGAGGGAAGGTTATGATTGAAGTACAAGAAAAAAATCATTGGAAAATTGGATTCTATGAAACTTTTCGAAATGCAAGTTTCGGACAAAAATCATAGTATATAATACACTAGTTTCGTTCGAAAAATTCAAATTTAATTGGGGACTATTTGAAATGATACGATACGTTTCAGATCATTTATATATGTTAAGAGGGAAGGTTATGATGGAAGTCCATGCAAAAATAATCATCTGAAAACTAGATTCTATGAAACTTTTCGAAATGCAAGTTTCGGCCAAAAAATCATAATATATTATACACTAGTTTATACAAGTTTCGGTCAAAAATCAAATTAAATCGGGGACTGTTCGAAATGATACGAAACTTCACATATCATTTATATATTTTACGAGGGAAGTTTATGATTGAAGTAGATGCAAAAAATCATAGGCAAATTGGATTCTATGAAACTTTTCGAAATGCATGTTTCGGACAAAAATCATAGTATATAATACACAAGTTTCGGTCAAAAAAATCATATTTAATTGGGGACTATTTGAAATGATACGATACTTTTCAGATCATTTATATATGTTAAGAGGGATGGTTATGATGGAAGTCCATGCAAAAATAATCATCTGAAAACTAGATTCTATGAAACTTTTCGAAATGCAAGTTTCGGCCAAAAAATCATAATATATTATACACTAGTTTATACAAGTTTCGATCAAAAATCAAATTAAATCGGGGACTGTTCAAAATGATACGAAACTTCACATATCATTTATATATTTTAGGAGGGAAGTTTATGATGGAAGTCCATGCAAAAATTCATTGGAAAATTGGATTCTATGAAACTTTTCGAATTGCAAGTTTCGGACAAAAATCATAGTATATAATACATAAGTTTCGGTCAAAAAAATCATATTTAATTGGGGACTATTTGAAATGATACGATACTTTTCAGATCATTTATATATGTTAAGAGGGAAGGTTATGATGGAACTCCATGCAAAAATAATCATCTGAAAACTAGATTCTATGAAACTTTTCGAAATTCATGTTTCGGCCAAAAAATCATAATATATTATACACTAGTTTATACAAGTTTCGGTCAAAAATCAAATTAAATCGGGGACTGTTCGAAATGATACGAAACTTCACATATCATTTATATATTTTACGAGGGAAGGTTATGATTGAAGTACAAGAAAAAAATCATTGGAAAATTGGATTCTATGAAACTTTTCGAAATGCAAGTTTCGGACAAAAATCATAGTATATAATACACTAGTTTCGTTCGAAAAATTCAAATTTAATTGGGGACTATTTGAAATGATACGATACGTTTCAGATCATTTATATATGTTAAGAGGGAAGGTTATGATGGAAGTCCATGCAAAAATAATCATCTGAAAACTAGATTCTATGAAACTTTTCGAAATGCAAGTTTCGGCCAAAAAATCATAATATATTATACACTAGTTTATACAAGTTTCGGTCAAAAATCAAATTAAATCGGGGACTGTTCGAAATGATACGAAACTTCACATATCATTTATATATTTTACGAGGGAAGTTTATGATTGAAGTAGATGCAAAAAATCATAGGCAAATTGGATTCTATGAAACTTTTCGAAATGCATGTTTCGGAAAAAAATCATAGTATATAATACACAAGTTTCGGTCAAAAAAATCATATTTAATTGGGGACTATTTGAAATGATACGATACTTTTCAGATCATTTATATATGTTAAGAGGGAAGGTTATGATGGAAGTCCATGCAAAAATAATCATCTGAAAACTAGATTCTATGAAACTTTTCGAAATGCATGTTTCGGCCAAAAAATCATAATATATTATACACTAGTTTATACAAATTTCGGTCAAAAATCAAATTAAATCGGGGACTGTTCGAAATGATACGAAACTTCACATATCATTTATATATTTTACAAGGGAAGGTTATGATTGAAGTAGATGCAAAAAATCATAGGAAAATTGGATTCTATGAAACTTTTCGAAATGCATGTTTCGGACAAAAATCATAGTATATAATACACAAGTTTCGGTCAAAAAATCATATTTAATCGGGGACTATTTGAAATGATACGATACTTTTCAGATCATTTATATATGTTAAGAGGGAAGGTTATTATGGAAGTCCATGCAAAAATAATCATCTGAAAACTAGATTCTATGAGACTTTTCGAAATTCAAGTTTCGGCCAAAAAATCATAATATATTATACACTAGTTTATACAAGTTTCGGTCAAAAATCAAATTAAATCGGGGACTGTTCGAAATGATACGAAACTTCTCATATCATTTATATATTTTACGAGGAAGGTTATGATTGAAGTACAGGCAAAAAATCAGTGGAAAATTGGATTCTATGAAACTTTTCGAAATGCAAGTTTCGGACAAACATCATAATATATATAATACATAAGTTTCAGTCAAAAAAATCATATTTAATTGGGGACTATTCGAAATGATACGATACTTTTCAGATCATTTATATATGTTAAGAGGGAAGGTTATGTTGGAAGTCCATGCAAAAATAATCATCTGAAAACTAGATTCTATGAAACTTTTCGAAATGCAAGTTTCGGCCAAAATATCATAATATATTATACACTAGTTTATACAAGTTTCAATCAAAAATCAAATTAAATCGGGGACTGTTCAAAATGATACGAAACTTCACATATCATTTATATATTTTAGGAGGGAAGGTTATGATGGAAGTCCATGCAAAAATTCATTGGAAAATTGGATTCTATGAAACTTTTCGAATTGCAAGTTTCGGACAAAAATCATAGTATATAATACATAAGTTTCGGTCAAAAAAATCATATTTAATTGGGGACTATTTGAAATGATACGATACTTTTCAGATCATTTATATATGTTAAGAGGGAAGGTTATGATGGAACTCCATGCAAAAATAATCATCTGAAAACTAGATTCTATGAAACTTTTCGAAATTCATGTTTCGGCCAAAAAATCATAATATATTATACACTAGTTTATACAAGTTTCGGTCAAAAATCAAATTAAATCGGGGACTGTTCGAAATGATACGAAACTTCACATATCATTTATATATTTTACGAGGGAAGGTTATGATTGAAGTACAGGAAAAAAATCATTGGAAAATTGGATTCTATGAAACTTTTCGAAATGCAAGTTTCGGACAAAAATCATAGTATATAATACACTAGTTTCGTTCGAAAAATTCAAATTTAATTGGGGACTATTTGAAATGATACGATACGTTTCAGATCATTTATATATGTTAAGAGGGAAGGTTATGATGGAAGTCCATGCAAAAATAATCATCTGAAAACTAGATTCTATGAAACTTTTCGAAATGCAAGTTTCGGCCAAAAAATCATAATATATTATACACTAGTTTATACAAGTTTCGGTCAAAAATCAAATTAAATCGGGGACTGTTCGAAATGATACGAAACTTCACATATCATTTATATATTTTACGAGGGAAGTTTATGATTGAAGTAGATGCAAAAAATCATAGGCAAATTGGATTCTATGAAACTTTTCGAAATGCATGTTTCGGACAAAAATCATAGTATATAATACACAAGTTTCGGTCAAAAAAATCATATTTAATTGGGGACTATTTGAAATGATACGATACTTTTCAGATCATTAATATATATTAAGAGGGAAGGTTATGATGGAAGTCCATGCAAAAATAATCATCTGAAAACTAGATTCTATGAAACTTTTCGAAATGCATGTTTCGGCCAAAAAATCATAATATATTATACACTAGTTTATACAAATTTCGGTCAAAAATCAAATTAAATCGAGGACTGTGCGAAATGATACGAAACTTCACATATCATTTATATATTTTACGAGGGAAGGTTATGTTTGAAGTACAGGCAAAAATCATTGGAAAATTGGATTCTATGAAACTTTTCGAAATGCAAGTTTCAGACAAAAATCATAGTATATAATACACAAGTTTCGGTCAAAAAAATCATATTTAATTGGGGACTATTTGAAATGATACGATACTTTTCAGATCATTTATATATGTTAAGAGGGAAGGTTATGATGGAAGTCCATGCAAAAATAATCATCTGAAAACTAGATTCTATGAAACTTTTCGAAATTCAAGTTTCGGCCAAAAAATCATAATATATTATACACTAGTTTATACAAGTTTCGGTCAAAAATCAAATTAAATCGGGGACTGTTCGAAATGATACGAAACTTCACATATCATTTATATATTTTACGAGGGAAGGTTATGATTGAAGTACAGGAAAAAAATCATTGGAAAATTTTTTTCTATGAAACTTTTCGAAATGCAAGTTTCGGACAAAAATCATAGTATATAATACACTAGTTTCGTTCGAAAAAATCAAATTTAATTGGGGACTATTTGAAATGATACGATACGTTTCAGATCATTTATATATGTTAAGAGGGAAGGTTATGATGGAAGTCCATGCAAAAATAATCATCTGAAAACTAGATTCTATGAAACTTTTCGAAATGCAAGTTTCGGCCAAAAAATCATAATATATTATACACTAGTTTATACAAGTTTCGATCAAAAATCAAATTAAATCGGGGACTGTTCAAAATGATACGAAACTTCACATATCATTTATATATTTTAGGAGGGAAGGTTATGATGGAAGTCCATGCAAAAAATCATTGGAAAATTGGATTCTATGAAACTTTTTGAATTGCAAGTTTCGGACAAAAATCATAGTATATAATACACTAGTTTCGTTCGAAAAAATCAAATTTAATTGGGGACTATTTGAAATGATACGATACGTTTCAGATCATTTATATATGTTAAGAGGTAAGGTTATGATGGAAGTCCATGCAAAAATAATCATCTGAAAACTAGATTCTATGAAACTTTTCGAAATGCATGTTTCGGCCAAAAAATCATAATATATTATACACTAGTTTATACAAATTTCGGTCAAAAATCAAATTAAATCGGGGACTGTTCGAAATGATACGAAACTTCACATATCATTTATATATTTTACAAGGGAAGGTTATGATTGAAGTAGATGCAAAAAATCATAGGCAAATTGGATTCTATGAAACTTTTCGAAATGCATGTTTCGGACAAAAATCATAGTATATAATACACAAGTTTCGGTCAAAAAATCATATTTAATCGGGGACTATTTGAAATGATACGATACTTTTCAGATCATTTATATATGTTAAGAGGGAAGGTTATTATGGAAGTCCATGCAAAAATAATCATCTGAAAACTAGATTCTATGAGACTTTTCGAAATTCAAGTTTCGGCCAAAAAATCATAATATATTATACACTAGTTTATACAAGTTTCGGTCAAAAATCAAATTAAATCGGGGACTGTTTGAAATGATACGAAACTTCTCATATCATTTATATATTTTACGAGGAAGGTTATGATTGAAGTACAGGCAAAAAATCAGTGGAAAATTGGATTCTATGAAACTTTTCGAAATGCAAGTTTCGGACAAACATCATAATATATATAATACATAAGTTTCAGTCAAAAAAATCATATTTAATTGGGGACTATTCGAAATGATACGATACTTTTCAGATCATTTATATATGTTAAGAGGGAAGGTTATGTTGGAAGTCCATGCAAAAATAATCATCTGAAAACTAGATTCTATGAAACTTTTCGAAATGCAAGTTTCGGCCAAAAAATCATAATATATTATACACTAGTTTATACAAGTTTCAATCAAAAATCAAATTAAATCGGGGACTGTTCAAAATGATACGAAACTTCACATATCATTTATATATTTTAGGAGGGAAGGTTATGATGGAAGTCCATGCAAAAATTCATTGGAAAATTGGATTCTATGAAACTTTTCGAATTGCAAGTTTCGGACAAAAATCATAGTATATAATACATAAGTTTCGGTCAAAAAAATCATATTTAATTGGGGACTATTTGAAATGATACGATACTTTTCAGATCATTTATATATGTTAAGAGGGAAGGTTATGATGGAACTCCATGCAAAAATAATCATCTGAAAACTAGATTCTATGAAACTTTTCGAAATTCATGTTTCGGCCAAAAAATCATAATATATTATACACTAGTTTATACAAGTTTCGGTCAAAAATCAAATTAAATCGGGGACTGTTCGAAATGATACGAAACTTCACATATCATTTATATATTTTACGAGGGAAGGTTATGATTGAAGTACAGGAAAAAAATCATTGGAAAATTGGATTCTATGAAACTTTTCGAAATGCATGTTTCGGACAAAAATCATAGTATATAATACACTAGTTTCGTTCGAAAAATTCAAATTTAATTGGGGACTATTTGAAATGATACGATACGTTTCAGATCATTTATATATGTTAAGAGGGAAGGTTATGATGGAAGTCCATGCAAAAATAATCATCTGAAAACTAGATTCTATGAAACTTTTCGAAATGCAAGTTTCGGCCAAAAAATCATAATATATTATACACTAGTTTATACAAGTTTCGGTCAAAAATCAAATTAAATCGGGGACTGTTCGAAATGATACGAAACTTCACATATCATTTATATATTTTACGAGGGAAGTTTATGATTGAAGTAGATGCAAAAAATCATAGGCAAATTGGATTCTATGAAACTTTTCGAAATGCATATTTCGGACAAAAATCATAGTATATAATACACAAGTTTCGGTCAAAAAAATCATATTTAATTGGGGACTATTTGAAATGATACGATACTTTTCAGATCATTTATATATGTTAAGAGGGAAGGTTATGATGGAAGTCCATGCAAAAATAATCATCTGAAAATTAGATTCTATGAAACTTTTCGAAATGCATGTTTCGGCCAAAAAATCATAATATATTATACACTAGTTTATACAAATTTCGGTCAAAAATCAAATTAAATCGGGGACTGTTCGAAATGATACGAAACTTCACATATCATTTATATATTTTACAAGGGAAGGTTATGATTGAAGTAGATGCAAAAAATCATAGGCAAATTGGATTCTATGAAACTTTTCGAAATGCATGTTTCGGACAAAAATCATAGTATATAATACACAAGTTTCGGTCAAAAAATCATATTTAATCGGGGACTATTTGAAATGATACGATACTTTTCAGATCATTTATATATGTTAAGAGGGAAGGTTATTATGGAAGTCCATGCAAAAATAATCATCTGAAAACTAGATTCTATGAGACTTTTCGAAATTCAAGTTTCGGCCAAAAAATCATAATATATTATACACTAGTTTATACAAGTTTCGGTCAAAAATCAAATTAAATCGGGGACTGTTCGAAATGATACGAAACTTCACATATCATTTATATATTTTACGAGGGAAGGTTATGATTGAAGTACAGGAAAAAAACCATTGGAAAATTGGATTCTATGAAACTTTTCGAAATGCAAGTTTCGGACAAAAATCATAGTATATAATACACTAGTTTCGTTCGAAAAAATCAAATTTAATTGGGGACTATTTGAAATGATACGATACGTTTCAGATCATTTATATATGTTAAGAGGTAAGGTTATGATGGAAGTCCATGCAAAAATAATCATCTGAAAACTAGATTCTATGAAACTTTTCGAAATGCAAGTTTCGGCCAAAAAATCATAATATATTATACACTAGTTTATACAAGTTTCAAACAAAAATCAAATTAAATCGGGGACTGTTCAAAATGATACGAAACATCACATATCATTTATATATTTTAGGAGGGAAGATTATGATGGAAGTCCATGCAAAAAATCATTGGAAAATTGGATTCTATGAAACTTTTCGAATTGCAAGTTTCGGACAAAAATCATGGTATATAAAACACTAGTTTCGTTCGAAAAAATCAAATTTAATTGGGGACTTTTTGAAATGATACGATACGTTTCATATCATTTATATATGTTAAGAGGGAAGGTTATTATGGAAGTCCATGCAAAAATAATCATCTGAAAACTAGATTCTATGAAACATTTCAAAATGCAAGTTTCGGCCAAAAAATCATAATATATTATACACTAGTTTATACAAGTTTCGGTCAAAAATCAAATTAAATCGGGGACTGTTCGAAATGATACGAAACTTCACATATCATTTATATATTTTACGAGGGAAGGTTATGTTTGAAGTACAGGCAAAGAATCATTGGAAAATTGGATTCTATGAAACTTTTCGAAATGCAAGTTTCGGACAAAAATCATAGTATATAATACATAAGTTTCGGTCAAAAAAATCATATTTAATTGGGGACTATTTGAAATGATACGATACTTTTCAGATCATTTATATATATTAAGAGGGAAGGTTATGATGGAAGTCCATGCAAAAATAATCATCTGAAAACTAGATTCTATGAAACATTTCAAAATGCAAGTTTCGGCCAAAAAATCATAATATATTATACACTAGTTTATACAAATTTCGGTCAAAAATCAAATTAAATCGAGGACTGTGCGAAATGATACGAAACTTCACATATCTTTTATATATTTTACGAGGGAAGGTTATGTTTGAAATACAGGCAAAAATCATTGGAAAATTGGATTCTATGAAACTTTTCGAAATGCAAGTTTCAGACAAAAATCATAGTATATAATACACAAGTTTCGGTCAAAAAAATCATATTTAATTGGGGACTATTTGAAATGATACGATACTTTTCAGATCATTTATATATGTTAAGAGGGAAGGTTATGATGGAAGTCCATGCAAAAATAATCATCTGAAAACTAGATTCTATGAAACTTTTCGAAATTCAAGTTTCGGCCAAAAAATCATAATATATTATACACTAGTTTATACAAGTTTCGGTCAAAAATCAAATTAAATCGGGGACTGTTCGAAATGATACGAAACTTCACATATCATTTATATATTTTACGAGGGAAGGTTATGATTGAAGTACAGGAAAAAAATCATTGGAAAATTTTTTTCTATGAAACTTTTCGAAATGCAAGTTTCGGACAAAAATCATAGTATATAATACACTAGTTTCGTTCGAAAAAATCAAATTTAATTGGGGACTATTTGAAATGATACGATACGTTTCAGATCATTTATATATGTTAAGAGGGAAGGTTATGATGGAAGTCCATGCAAAAATAATCATCTGAAAACTAGATTCTATGAAACATTTCAAAATGCAAGTTTCGGCCAAAAAATCATAATATATTATACACTAGTTTATACAAGTTTCGGTCAAAAATCAAATTAAATCGGGGACTGTTCGAAATGATACGAAACTTCACATATCATTTATATATTTTACGAGGGAAGGTTATGTTTGAAGTACAGGCAAAGAATCATTGGAAAATTGGATTCTATGAAACTTTTCGAAATGCAAGTTTCGGACAAAAATCATAGTATATAATACATAAGTTTCGGTCAAAAAAATCATATTTAATTGGGGACTATTTGAAATGATACGATACTTTTCAGATCATTTATATATATTAAGAGGGAAGGTTATGATGGAAGTCCATGCAAAAATAATCATCTGAAAACTAGATTCTATGAAACATTTCAAAATGCAAGTTTCGGCCAAAAAATCATAATATATTATACACTAGTTTATACAAATTTCGGTCAAAAATCAAATTAAATCGAGGACTGTGCGAAATGATACGAAACTTCACATATCTTTTATATATTTTACGAGGGAAGGTTATGTTTGAAATACAGGCAAAAATCATTGGAAAATTGGATTCTATGAAACTTTTCGAAATGCAAGTTTCAGACAAAAATCATAGTATATAATACACAAGTTTCGGTCAAAAAAATCATATTTAATTGGGGACTATTTGAAATGATACGATACTTTTCAGATCATTTATATATGTTAAGAGGGAAGGTTATGATGGAAGTCCATGCAAAAATAATCATCTGAAAACTAGATTCTATGAAACTTTTCGAAATTCAAGTTTCGGCCAAAAAATCATAATATATTATACACTAGTTTATACAAGTTTCGGTCAAAAATCAAATTAAATCGGGGACTGTTCGAAATGATACGAAACTTCACATATCATTTATATATTTTACGAGGGAAGGTTATGATTGAAGTACAGGAAAAAAATCATTGGAAAATTTTTTTCTATGAAACTTTTCGAAATGCAAGTTTCGGACAAAAATCATAGTATATAATACACTAGTTTCGTTCGAAAAAATCAAATTTAATTGGGGACTATTTGAAATGATACGATACGTTTCAGATCATTTATATATGTTAAGAGGGAAGGTTATGATGGAAGTCCATGCAAAAATAATCATCTGAAAACTAGATTCTATGAAACATTTCAAAATGCAAGTTTCGGCCAAAAAATCATAATATATTATACACTAGTTTATACAAGTTTCGGTCAAAAATCAAATTAAATCGGGGACTGTTCGAAATGATACGAAACTTCACATATCATTTATATATTTTACGAGGGAAGGTTATGTTTGAAGTACAGGCAAAGAATCATTGGAAAATTGGATTCTATGAAACTTTTCGAAATGCAAGTTTCGGACAAAAATCATAGTATATAATACATAAGTTTCGGTCAAAAAAATCATATTTAATTGGGGACTATTTGAAATGATACGATACTTTTCAGATCATTTATATATATTAAGAGGGAAGGTTATGATGGAAGTCCATGCAAAAATAATCATCTGAAAACTAGATTCTATGAAACATTTCAAAATGCAAGTTTCGGCCAAAAAATCATAATATATTATACACTAGTTTATACAAATTTCGGTCAAAAATCAAATTAAATCGAGGACTGTGCGAAATGATACGAAACTTCACATATCTTTTATATATTTTACGAGGGAAGGTTATGTTTGAAATACAGGCAAAAATCATTGGAAAATTGGATTCTATGAAACTTTTCGAAATGCAAGTTTCAGACAAAAATCATAGTATATAATACACAAGTTTCGGTCAAAAAAATCATATTTAATTGGGGACTATTTGAAATGATACGATACTTTTCAGATCATTTATATATGTTAAGAGGGAAGGTTATGATGGAAGTCCATGCAAAAATAATCATCTGAAAACTAGATTCTATGAAACTTTTCGAAATTCAAGTTTCGGCCAAAAAATCATAATATATTATACACTAGTTTATACAAGTTTCGGTCAAAAATCAAATTAAATCGGGGACTGTTCGAAATGATACGAAACTTCACATATCATTTATATATTTTACGAGGGAAGGTTATGATTGAAGTACAGGAAAAAAATCATTGGAAAATTTTTTTCTATGAAACTTTTCGAAATGCAAGTTTCGGACAAAAATCATAGTATATAATACACTAGTTTCGTTCGAAAAAATCAAATTTAATTGGGGACTATTTGAAATGATACGATATGTTTCAGATCATTTATATATGTTAAGAGGGAAGGTTATGATGGAAGTCCATGCAAAAATAATCATCTGAAAACTAGATTCTATGAAACTTTTCGAAATGCAAGTTTCGGCCAAAAAATCATAATATATTATACACTAGTTTATACAAGTTTCGATCAAAAATCAAATTAAATCGGGGACTGTTCAAAATGATACGAAACTTCACATATCATTTATATATTTTAGGAGGGAAGGTTATGATGGAAGTCCATGCAAAAAATCATTGGAAAATTGGATTCTATGAAACTTTTTGAATTGCAAGTTTCGGACAAAAATCATAGTATATAATACACTAGTTTCGTTCGAAAAAATCAAATTTAATTGGGGACTATTTGAAATGATACGATACGTTTCAGATCATTTATATATGTTAAGAGGTAAGGTTATGATGGAAGTCCATGCAAAAATAATCATCTGAAAACTAGATTCTATGAAACTTTTCGAAATGCAAGTTTCGGCCAAAAAATCATAATATATTATACACTAGTTTATACAAGTTTCAAACAAAAATCAAATTAAATCGGGGACTGTTCAAAATGATACGAAACATCACATATCATTTATATATTTTAGGAGGGAAGATTATGATGGAAGTCCATGCAAAAAATCATTGGAAAATTGGATTCTATGAAACTTTTCGAATTGCAAGTTTCGGACAAAAATCATGGTATATAAAACACTAGTTTCGTTCGAAAAAATCAAATTTAATTGGGGACTATTTGAAATGATACGATACGTTTCAGATCATTTATATATGTTAAGAGGGAAGGTTATTATGGAAGTCCATGCAAAAATAATCATCTGAAAACTAGATACTATGAAACTTTTCGAAATGCAAGTTTCAACCAAAAAATCATAATATATTATACACTAGTTTATACAAGTTTCGGTCAAAAATCAAATTAAATCGGGGACTGTTCGAAATGATACGAAACTTCACATATCATTTATATATTTTACGAGGGAAGGTTATGTTTGAAGTACAGGCAAAGAATCATTGGAAAATTGGATTCTATGAAACTTTTCGAAATGCAAGTTTCGGACAAAAATCATAGTATATAATACATAAGTTTCGGTCAAAAAAATCATATTTAATTGGGGACTATTTGAAATGATACGATACTTTTCAGATCATTTATATATATTAAGAGGGAAGGTTATGATGGAAGTCCATGCAAAAATAATCATCTGAAAACTAGATTCTATGAAACATTTCAAAATGCAAGTTTCGGCCAAAAAATCATAATATATTATACACTAGTTTATACAAATTTCGGTCAAAAATCAAATTAAATCGAGGACTGTTCGAAATGATACGAAACTTCACATATCTTTTATATATTTTACGAGGGAAGGTTATGTTTGAAGTACAGGCAAAAATCATTGGAAAATTGGATTCTATGAAACTTTTCGAAATGCAAGTTTCAGACAAAAATCATAGTATATAATACACAAGTTTCGGTCAAAAAAATCATATTTAATTGGGGACTATTTGAAATGATACGATACTTTTCAGATCATTTATATATGTTAAGAGGGAAGGTTATGATGGAAGTCCATGCAAAAATAATCATCTGAAAACTAGATTCTATGAAACTTTTCGAAATTCAAGTTTCGGCCAAAAAATCATAATATATTATACACTAGTTTATACAAGTTTCGGTCAAAAATCAAATTAAATCGGGGACTGTTCGAAATGATACGAAACTTCACATATCATTTATATATTTTACGAGGGAAGGTTATGATTGAAGTACAGGAAAAAAATCATTGGAAAATTTTTTTCTATGAAACTTTTCGAAATGCAAGTTTCGGACAAAAATCATAGTATATAATACTCTAGTTTCGTTCGAAAAAATCAAATTTAATTGGGGACTATTTGAAATGATACGATACGTTTCAGATCATTTATATATGTTAAGAGGGAAGGTTATGATGGAAGTCCATGCAAAAATAATCATCTGAAAACTAGATTCTATGAAACTTTTCGAAATGCAAGTTTCGGCCAAAAAATCATAATATATTATACACTAGTTTATACAAGTTTCGATCAAAAATCAAATTAAATCGGGGACTGTTCAAAATGATACGAAACTTCACATATCATTTATATATTTTAGGAGGGAAGGTTATGATGGAAGTCCATGCAAAAAATCATTGGAAAATTGGATTCTATGAAACTTTTTGAATTGTAAGTTTCGGACAAAAATCATAGTATATAATACACTAGTTTCGTTCGAAAAAATCAAATTTAATTGGGGACTATTTGAAATGATACGATACGTTTCAGATCATTTATATATGTTAAGAGGTAAGGTTATGATGGAAGTCCATGCAACAATAATCATCTGAAAACTAGATTCTATGAAACTTTTCGAAATGCAAGTTTCGGCCAAAAAATCATAATATATTATACACTAGTTTATACAAGTTTCAAACAAAAATCAAATTAAATCGGGGACTGTTCAAAATGATACGAAACATCACATATCATTTATATATTTTAGGAGGGAAGATTATGATGGAAGTCCATGCAAAAAATCATTGGAAAATTGGATTCTATGAAACTTTTCGAATTGCAAGTTTCGGACAAAAATCATGGTATATAAAACACTAGTTTCGTTCGAAAAAATCAAATTTAATTGGGGACTATTTGAAATGATACGATACGTTTCAGATCATTTATATATGTTAAGAGGGAAGGTTATTATGGAAGTCCATGCAAAAATAATCATCTGAAAACTAGATACTATGAAACTTTTCGAAATGCAAGTTTCAACCAAAAAATCATAATATATTATACACTAGTTTATACAAGTTTCGGTCAAAAATCAAATTAAATCGGGGACTGTTCGAAATGATACGAAACTTCACATATCATTTATATATTTTACGAGGGAAGGTTATGTTTGAAGTACAGGCAAAGAATCATTGGAAAATTGGATTCTATGAAACTTTTCGAAATGCAAGTTTCGGACAAAAATCATAGTATATAATACATAAGTTTCGGTCAAAAAAATCATATTTAATTGGGGACTATTTGAAATGATACGATACTTTTCAGATCATTTATATATATTAAGAGGGAAGGTTATGATGGAAGTCCATGCAAAAATAATCATCTGAAAACTAGATTCTATGAAACATTTCAAAATGCAAGTTTCGGCCAAAAAATCATAATATATTATACACTAGTTTATACAAATTTCGGTCAAAAATCAAATTAAATCGGGGACTGTTCGAAATGATACGAAACTTCACATATCTTTTATATATTTTACGAGGGAAGGTTATGTTTGAAGTACAGGCAAAAATCATTGGAAAATTGGATTCTATGAAACTTTTCGAAATGCATGTTTCGGACAAAAATCATAGTATATAATACACAAGTTTCGGTCAAAAAAATCATATTTAATTGGGGACTATTTGAAATGATACGATACTTTTCAGATCATTTATATATGTTAAGAGGGAAGGTTATGATGGAAGTCCATGCAAAAATAATCATCTGAAAACTAGATTCTATGAAACTTTTCGAAATGCAAGTTTCGGCCAAAAAATCATAATATATTATACACTAGTTTATACAAGTTTCGGTCAAAAATCAAATTAAATCGGGGACTGTTCGAAATGATACGAAACTTCACATATCATTTATATATTTTACGAGGGAAGGTTATGATTGAAGTACAGGAAAAAAATCATTGGAAAATTTTTTTCTATGAAACTTTTCGAAATGCAAGTTTCGGACAAAAATCATAGTATATAATACACTAGTTTCGTTCGAAAAAATCAAATTTAATTGGGGACTATTTGAAATGATACGATACGTTTCAGATCATTTATATATGTTAAGAGGGAAGGTTATGATGGAAGTCCATGCAAAAATAATCATCTGAAAACTAGATTCTATGAAACTTTTCGAAATGCAAGTTTCGGCCAAAAAATCATAATATATTATACACTAGTTTATACAAGTTTCGATCAAAAATCAAATTAAATCGGGGACTGTTCAAAATGATACGAAACTTCACATATCATTTATATATTTTAGGAGGGAAGGTTATGATGGAAGTCCATGCAAAAAATCATTGGAAAATTGGATTCTATGAAACTTTTTGAATTGCAAGTTTCGGACAAAAATCATAGTATATAATACACTAGTTTCGTTCGAAAAAATCAAATTTAATTGGGGACTATTTGAAATGATACGATACGTTTCAGATCATTTATATATGTTAAGAGGTAAGGTTATGATGGAAGTCCATGCAACAATAATCATCTGAAAACTAGATTCTATGAAACTTTTCGAAATGCAAGTTTCGGCCAAAAAATCATAATATATTATACACTAGTTTATACAAGTTTCAAACAAAAATCAAATTAAATCGGGGACTGTTCAAAATGATACGAAACATCACATATCATTTATATATTTTAGGAGGGAAGATTATGATGGAAGTCCATGCAAAAAATCATTGGAAAATTGGATTCTATGAAACTTTTCGAATTGCAAGTTTCGGACAAAAATCATGGTATATAAAACACTAGTTTCGTTCGAAAAAATCAAATTTAATTGGGGACTATTTGAAATGATACGATACGTTTCAGATCATTTATATATGTTAAGAGGGAAGGTTATTATGGAAGTCCATGCAAAAATAATCATCTGAAAACTAGATACTATGAAACTTTTCGAAATGCAAGTTTCAACCAAAAAATCATAATATATTATACACTAGTTTATACAAGTTTCGGTCAAAAATCAAATTAAATCGGGGACTGTTCGAAATGATACGAAACTTCACATATCATTTATATATTTTACGAGGGAAGGTTATGTTTGAAGTACAGGCAAAGAATCATTGGAAAATTGGATTCTATGAAACTTTTCGAAATGCAAGTTTCGGACAAAAATCATAGTATATAATACATAAGTTTCGGTCAAAAAAATCATATTTAATTGGGGACTATTTGAAATGATACGATACTTTTCAGATCATTTATATATATTAAGAGGGAAGGTTATGATGGAAGTCCATGCAAAAATAATCATCTGAAAACTAGATTCTATGAAACATTTCAAAATGCAAGTTTCGGCCAAAAAATCATAATATATTATACACTAGTTTATACAAATTTCGGTCAAAAATCAAATTAAATCGGGGACTGTTCGAAATGATACGAAACTTCACATATCTTTTATATATTTTACGAGGGAAGGTTATGTTTGAAGTACAGGCAAAAATCATTGGAAAATTGGATTCTATGAAACTTTTCGAAATGCATGTTTCGGACAAAAATCATAGTATATAATACACAAGTTTCGGTCAAAAAAATCATATTTAATTGGGGACTATTTGAAATGATACGATACTTTTCAGATCATTTATATATGTTAAGAGGGAAGGTTATGATGGAAGTCCATGCAAAAATAATCATCTGAAAACTAGATTCTATGAAACTTTTCGAAATGCAAGTTTCGGCCAAAAAATCATAATATATTATACACTAGTTTATACAAGTTTCGGTCATAAATCAAATTAAATCGGGGACTGTTCGAAATGATACGAAACTTCACATATCATTTATATATTTTACGAGGGAAGGTTATGATTGAAGTACAGGAAAAAAATCATTGGAAAATTTTTTTCTATGAAACTTTTCGAAATGCAAGTTTCGGACAAAAATCATAGTATATAATACACTAGTTTCGTTCGAAAAAATCAAATTTAATTGGGGACTATTTGAAATGATACGATACGTTTCAGATCATTTATATATGTTAAGAGGGAAGGTTATGATGGAAGTCCATGCAAAAATAATCATCTGAAAACTAGATTCTATGAAACTTTTCGAAATGCAAGTTTCGGCCAAAAAATCATAATATATTATACACTAGTTTATACAAGTTTCGATCAAAAATCAAATTAAATCGGGGACTGTTCAAAATGATATGAAACTTCACATATCATTTATATATTTTAGGAGGGAAGGTTATGATGGAAGTCCATGCAAAAAATCATTGGAAAATTGGATTCTATGAAACTTTTTGAATTGCAAGTTTCGGACAAAAATCATAGTATATAATACACTAGTTTCGTTCGAAAAAATCAAATTTAATTGGGGACTATTTGAAATGATACGATACGTTTCAGATCATTTATATATGTTAAGAGGTAAGGTTATGATGGAAGTCCATGCAACAATAATCATCTGAAAACTAGATTCTATGAAACTTTTCGAAATGCAAGTTTCGGCCAAAAAATCATAATATATTATACACTAGTTTATACAAGTTTCAAACAAAAATCAAATTAAATCGGGGACTGTTCAAAATGATACGAAACATCACATATCATTTATATATTTTAGGAGGGAAGATTATGATGGAAGTCCATGCAAAAAATCATTGGAAAATTGGATTCTATGAAACTTTTCGAATTGCAAGTTTCGGACAAAAATCATGGTATATAAAACACTAGTTTCGTTCGAAAAAATCAAATTTAATTGGGGACTATTTGAAATGATACGATACGTTTCAGATCATTTATATATGTTAAGAGGGAAGGTTATTATGGAAGTCCATGCAAAAATAATCATCTGAAAACTAGATACTATGAAACTTTTCGAAATGCAAGTTTCAACCAAAAAATCATAATATATTATACACTAGTTTATACAAGTTTCGGTCAAAAATCAAATTAAATCGGGGACTGTTCGAAATGATACGAAACTTCACATATCATTTATATATTTTACGAGGGAAGGTTATGTTTGAAGTACAGGCAAAGAATCATTGGAAAATTGGATTCTATGAAACTTTTCGAAATGCAAGTTTCGGACAAAAATCATAGTATATAATACATAAGTTTCGGTCAAAAAAATCATATTTAATTGGGGACTATTTGAAATGATACGATACTTTTCAGATCATTTATATATATTAAGAGGGAAGGTTATGATGGAAGTCCATGCAAAAATAATCATCTGAAAACTAGATTCTATGAAACATTTCAAAATGCAAGTTTCGGCCAAAAAATCATAATATATTATACACTAGTTTATACAAATTTCGGTCAAAAATCAAATTAAATCGGGGACTGTTCGAAATGATACGAAACTTCACATATCTTTTATATATTTTACGAGGGAAGGTTATGTTTGAAGTACAGGCAAAAATCATTGGAAAATTGGATTCTATGAAACTTTTCGAAATGCATGTTTCGGACAAAAATCATAGTATATAATACACAAGTTTCGGTCAAAAAAATCATATTTAATTGGGGACTATTTGAAATGATACGATACTTTTCAGATCATTTATATATGTTAAGAGGGAAGGTTATGATGGAAGTCCATGCAAAAATAATCATCTGAAAACTAGATTCTATGAAACTTTTCGAAATGCAAGTTTCGGCCAAAAAATCATAATATATTATACACTAGTTTATACAAGTTTCGGTCAAAAATCAAATTAAATCGGGGACTGTTCGAAATGATACGAAACTTCACATATCATTTATATATTTTACGAGGGAAGGTTATGATTGAAGTACAGGAAAAAAATCATTGGAAAATTTTTTTCTATGAAACTTTTCGAAATGCAAGTTTCGGACAAAAATCATAGTATATAATACACTAGTTTCGTTCGAAAAAATCAAATTTAATTGGGGACTATTTGAAATGATACGATACGTTTCAGATCATTTATATATGTTAAGAGGGAAGGTTATGATGGAAGTCCATGCAAAAATAATCATCTGAAAACTAGATTCTATGAAACTTTTCGAAATGCAAGTTTCGGCCAAAAAATCATAATATATTATACACTAGTATATACAAGTTTCGATCAAAAATCAAATTAAATCGGGGACTGTTCAAAATGATACGAAACTTCACATATCATTTATATATTTTAGGAGGGAAGGTTATGATGGAAGTCCATGCAAAAAATCATTGGAAAATTGGATTCTATGAAACTTTTTGAATTGCAAGTTTCGGACAAAAATCATAGTATATAATACACTAGTTTCGTTCGAAAAAATCAAATTTAATTGGGGACTATTTGAAATGATACGATACGTTTCAGATCATTTATATATGTTAAGAGGTAAGGTTATGATGGAAGTCCATGCAACAATAATCATCTGAAAACTAGATTCTATGAAACTTTTCGAAATGCAAGTTTCAGCCAAAAAATCATAATATATTATACACTAGTTTATACAAGTTTCAAACAAAAATCAAATTAAATCGGGGACTGTTCAAAATGATACGAAACATCACATATCATTTATATATTTTAGGAGGGAAGATTATGATGGAAGTCCATGCAAAAAATCATTGGAAAATTGGATTCTATGAAACTTTTCGAATTGCAAGTTTCGGACAAAAATCATGGTATATAAAACACTAGTTTCGTTCGAAAAAATCTAATTTAATTGGGGACTATTTGAAATGATACGATACGTTTCAGATCATTTATATATGTTAAGAGGGAAGGTTATTATGGAAGTCCATGCAAAAATAATCATCTGAAAACTAGATACTATGAAACTTTTCGAAATGCAAGTTTCAACCAAAAAATCATAATATATTATACACTAGTTTATACAAGTTTCGGTCAAAAATCAAATTAAATCGGGGACTGTTCGAAATGATACGAAACTTCACATATCATTTATATATTTTACGAGGGAAGGTTATGTTTGAAGTACAGGAAAAGAATCATTGGAAAATTGGATTCTATGAAACTTTTCGAAATGCAAGTTTCGGACAAAAATCATAGTATATAATACATAAGTTTCGGTCAAAAAAATCATATTTAATTGGGGACTATTTGAAATGATACGATACTTTTCAGATCATTTATATATATTAAGAGGGAAGGTTATGATGGAAGTCCATGCAAAAATAATCATCTGAAAACTAGATTCTATGAAACATTTCAAAATGCAAGTTTCGGCCAAAAAATCATAATATATTATACACTAGTTTATACAAATTTCGGTCAAAAATCAAATTAAATCGAGGACTGTTCGAAATGATACGAAACTTCACATATCTTTTATATATTTTACGAGGGAAGGTTATGTTTGAAGTACAGGCAAAAATCATTGGAAAATTGGATTCTATGAAACTTTTCGAAATGCAAGTTTCAGACAAAAATCATAGTATATAATACACAAGTTTCGGTCAAAAAAATCATATTTAATTGGGGACTATTTGAAATGATACGATACTTTTCAGATCATTTATATATGTTAAGAGGGAAGGTTATGATGGAAGTCCATGCAAAAATAATCATCTGAAAACTAGATTCTATGAAACTTTTCGAAATGCAAGTTTCGGCCAAAAAATAATAATATATTATACACTAGTTTATACAAGTTTCGGTCAAAATTCAAATTAAATCGGGGACTGTTCGAAATGATACGAAACTTCACATATCATTTATATATTTTACGAGGGAAGGTTATGTTTGAAGTACAGGCAAAAAATCATTGGAAAATTGGATTCTATATAACTTTTCGAAATGCAAGTTTCGGACAAAAATCATAGTATATAATACATAAGTTTCGGTCAAAAAAATCATATTTAATTGGGGACTATTTGAAATGATACGATACTTTTCAGATCATTTATATATATTAAGAGGGAAGGTTATGATGGAAGTCCATGCAAAAATAATCATCTGAAAACTAGATTCTATGAAACATTTCGAAATGCAAGTTTCGGCCAAAAAATCATAATATATTATACACTAGTTTATACAAATTTCGGTCAAAAATCAAATTAAATCGAGGACTGTTCGAAATGATACGAAACTTCACATATCATTTATATATTTTACAAGGGAATATTATGATTGAAGTAGATGCAAAAAATCATAGGCAAATTGGATTCTATGAAACTTTTCGAAATGCATGTTTCGGACAAAAATCATTGTATATAATACACAAGTTTCGGTCAAAAAAATCATATTTAATTGGGGACTATTTGAAATGATACGATACTTTTCAGATCATTTATATATGTTAAGAGGGAAGGTTATGATGGAAGTCCATGCAAAAATAATCATCTGAAAACTAGATTCTATGAAACTTTTCGAAATTCAAGTTTTGGCCAAAAAATCATAATATATTATACACTAGTTTATACAAGTTTCGGTCAAAAATCAAATTAAATCGGGGACTGTTCGAAATGATACGAAACTTCACATATCATTTATATATTTTACGAGGGAAGGTTATGATTGAAGTACAGGAAAAAAATCATTGGAAAATTAGATTCTATGAAACTTTTCGAAATGCAAGTTTCGGACAAAAATCATAGTATATAATACACTAGTTTCTTTCGAAAAATCAAATTTAATTGGGGACTATTTGAAATGATACGATACGTTTCAGATCATTTATATATGTTAAGAGGGAAGGTTATGATGGAAGTCCATGCAAAAATAATCATCTGAAAACTAGATTCTATGAAACTTTTCGAAATGCAAGTTTTGGCCAAAAAATCATAATATATTATACACTAGTTTATACAAGTTTCGATCAAAAATCAAATTAAATCGGGGACTGTTCAAAATGATACGAAACTTCACATATCATTTATATATTTTAGGAGGGAAGGTTATGATGGAAGTCCATGCAAAAAATCATTGGAAAATTGGATTCTATGAAACTTTTTGAATTGCAAGTTTCGGACAAAAATCATAGTATATAATACACTAGTTTCGTTCGAAAAAATCAAATTTAATTGGGGACTATTTGAAATGATACGATACGTTTCAGATCATTTATATATGTTAAGAGGAAGGTTATTATGGAAGTCCATGCAAAAATAATCATCTGAAAACTAGATTCTATGAAACATTTCGAAATGCAAGTTTCGGCCAAAAAATCATAGTATATTATACACTAGTTTATACAAGTTTCGATCAAAAATCAAATTAAATCGGGGACTGTTCAAAATGATACGAAACTTCACATATCATTTATATATTTTAGGAGGGAAGGTTATGATGGAAGTCCATGCAAAAAATCATTGGAAAATTGGATTCTATGAAACTTTTTGAATTGCAAGTTTCGGACAAAAATCATAGTATATAATACACTAGTTTCGTTCGAAAAAATCAAATTTAATTGGGGACTATTTGAAATGATACGATACGTTTCAGATCATTTATATATGTTAAGAGGGAAGGTTATTATGGAAGTCCATGCAAAAATAATCATCTGAAAACTAGATACTATGAAACTTTTCGAAATGCATGTTTCGGCCAAAAAATCATAGTATATTATACACTAGTTTATACAAGTTTCGGTCAAAAATCAAATTAAATCGGGGACTGTTCGAAATGATACGAAACTTCACATATCATTTATATATTTTACGAGGGAAGGTTATGAATGAAGTAGATGCAAAAAATCATAGGCAAATTGGATTCTATGAAACTTTTCGAAATGCATGTTTCGGACAAAAATCATAGTATATAATACACAAGTTTCGGTCAAAAAAATCATATTTAATTGGGGACTATTTGAAATGATACGATACTTTTCAGATCATTTATATATGTTAAGAGGGAAGGTTATGATGGAAGTCCATGCAAAAATAATCATCTGAAAACTAGATTCTATGAAACTTTTCGAAATGCAAGTTTCGGCCAAAAAATAATAATATATTATACACTAGTTTATACAAGTTTCGGTCAAAAATCAAATTAAATTGGGGACTGTTCGAAATGATACGAAACTTCACATATCATTTATATATTTTACGAGGGAAGGTTATGTTTGAAGTACAGGCAAAAAATCATTGGAAAATTGGATTCTATATAACTTTTCGAAATGCAAGTTTCGGACAAAAATCATAGTATATAATACATAAGTTTCGGTCAAAAAAATCATATTTAATTGGGGACTATTTGAAATGATACGATACTTTTCAGATCATTTATATATATTAAGAGGGAAGGTTATGATGGAAGTCCATGCAAAAATAATCATATGAAAACTAGATTCTATGAAACATTTCGAAATGCAAGTTTCGGCCAAAAAATCATAATATATTATACACTAGTTTATACAAATTTCGGTCAAAAATCAAATTAAATCGAGGACTGTTCGAAATGATACGAAACTTCACATATCATTTATATATTTTACAAGGGAATATTATGATTGAAGTAGATGCAAAAAATCATAGGCAAATTGGATTCTATGAAACTTTTCGAAATGCATGTTTCGGACAAAAATCATTGTATATAATACACAAGTTTCGGTCAAAAAAATCATATTTAATTGGGGACTATTTGAAATGATATGATACTTTTCAGATCATTTATATATGTTAAGAGGGAAGGTTATGATGGAAGTCCATGCAAAAATAATCATCTGAAAACTAGATTCTATGAAACTTTTCGAAATTCAAGTTTTGGCCAAAAAATCATAATATATTATACACTAGTTTATACAAGTTTCGGTCAAAAATCAAATTAAATCGGGGACTGTTCGAAATGATACGAAACTTCACATATCATTTATATATTTTACGAGGGAAGGTTATGATTGAAGTACAGGAAAAAAATCATTGGAAAATTAGATTCTATGAAACTTTTCGAAATGCAAGTTTCGGACAAAAATCATAGTATATAATACACTAGTTTCTTTCGAAAAATAAAATTTAATTGGGGACTATTTGAAATGATACGATACGTTTCAGATCATTTATATATGTTAAGAGGGAAGGTTATGATGGAAGTCCATGCAAAAATAATCATCTGAAAACTAGATTCTATGAAACTTTTCGAAATGCAAGTTTTGGCCAAAAAATCATAATATATTATACACTAGTTTATACAAGTTTCGGTCAAAAATCAAATTAAATCGGGGACTGTTCGAAATGATACGAAACTTCACATATCATTTATATATTTTACGAGGGAAGGTTATGATTGAAGTACAGGAAAAAAATCATTGGAAAATTAGATTCTATGAAACTTTTCGAAATGCAAGTTTCGGACAAAAATCATAGTATATAATACACTAGTTTCTTTCGAAAAATCAAATTTAATTGGGGACTATTTGAAATGATACGATACGTTTCAGATCATTTATATATGTTAAGAGGGAAGGTTATGATGGAAGTCCATGCAAAAATAATCATCTGAAAACTAGATTCTATGAAACTTTTCGAAATGCAAGTTTTGGCCAAAAAATCATAATATATTATACACTAGTTTATACAAGTTTCGATCAAAAATCAAATTAAATCGGGGACTGTTCAAAATGATACGAAACTTCACATATCATTTATATATTTTAGGAGGGAAGGTTATGATGGAAGTCCATGCAAAAAATCATTGGAAAATTGGATTCTATGAAACTTTTTGAATTGCAAGTTTCGGACAAAAATCATAGTATATAATACACTAGTTTCGTTCGAAAAAATCAAATTTAATTGGGGACTATTTGAAATGATACGATACGTTTCAGATCATTTATATATGTTAAGAGGGAAGGTTATTATGGAAGTCCATGCAAAAATAATCATCTGAAAACTAGATTCTATGAAACATTTCGAAATGCAAGTTTCGGCCAAAAAATCATAATATATTATACACTAGTTTATACAAATTTCGGTCAAAAATCAAATTAAATCGAGGACTGTTCGAAATGATACGAAACTTCACATATCATTTATATATTTTACAAGGGAATATTATGATTGAAGTAGATGCAAAAAATCATAGGCAAATTGGATTCTATGAAACTTTTCGAAATGCATGTTTCGGACAAAAATCATTGTATATAATACAAAAGTTTCGGTCAAAAAAATCATATTTAATTGGGGACTATTTGAAATGATACGATACTTTTCAGATCATTTATATATGTTAAGAGGGAAGGTTATGATGGAAGTCCATGCAAAAATAATCATCTGAAAACTAGATTCTATGAAACTTTTCGAAATTCAAGTTTCGGCCAAAAACTCATAATATATTATACACTAGTTTATACAAGTTTCGGTCAAAAATCAAATTAAATGGGGGACTGTTCGAAATGATACGAAACTTCACATATCATTTATATATTTTACGAGGGAAGGTTATGATTGAAGTACAGGAAAAAAATCATTGTAAAATTGGATTCTATGAAACTTTTCGAAATGCATGTTTCGGACCAAAATCATAGTATATAATACACTAGTTTCTTTCGAAAAATCAAATTTAATTGGGGACTATTTGAAATGATACGATACGTTTCAGATCATTTATATATGTTAAGAGGGAAGGTTATGATGGAAGTCCATGCAAAAATAATCATCTGAAAACTAGATTCTATGAAACTTTTCGAAATGCAAGTTTTGGCCAAAAAATCATAATATATTATACACTAGTTTATACAAGTTTCGATCAAAAATCAAATTAAATCGGGGACTGTTCAAAATGATACGAAACTTCACATATCATTTATATATTTTAGGAGGGAAGGTTATGATGGAAGTCCATGCAAAAAATCATTGGAAAATTGGATTCTATGAAACTTTTTGAATTGCAAGTTTCGGACAAAAATCATAGTATATAATACACTAGTTTCGTTCGAAAAAATCAAATTTAATTGGGGACTATTTGAAATGATACGATACGTTTCAGATCATTTATATATGTTAAGAGGGAAGGTTATTAGTGAAGTCCATGCAAAAATAATCATCTGAAAACTAGATACTATGAAACTTTTCGAAATGCAAGTTTCGGCCAAAAAATCATAGTATATTATACACTAGTTTATACAAGTTTCGGTCAAAAATCAAATTAAATCAGGGACTGTTCGAAATGATACGAAACTTCACATATCATTTATATATTTTACGAGGGAAGGTTATGAATGAAGTAGATGCAAAAAATCATAGGCAAATTGGATTCTATGAAACTTTTCGAAATGCATGTTTCGGACAAAAATCATAGTATATAATACACAAGTTTCGGTCAAAAAAATCATATTTAATTGGGGACTATTTGAAATGATACGATACTTTTCAGATCATTTATATATGTTAAGAGGGAAGGTTATGATGGAAGTCCATGCAAAAATAATCATCTGAAAACTAGATTCTATGAAACTTTTCGAAATGCAAGTTTCGGCCAAAAAATAATAATATATTATACACTAGTTTATACAAGTTTCGGTCAAAAATCAAATTAAATCGGGGACTGTTCGAAATGATACGAAACTTCACATATCATTTATATATTTTACAAGGGAATATTATGATTGAAGTAGATGCAAAAAATCATAGGCAAATTGGATTCTATGAAACTTTTCGAAATGCATGTTTCGGACAAAAATCATTGTATATAATACAAAAGTTTCGGTCAAAAAAATCATATTTAATTGGGGACTATTTGAAATGATACGATACTTTTCAGATCATTTATATATGTTAAGAGGGAAGGTTATGATGGAAGTCCATGCAAAAATAATCATCTGAAAACTAGATTCTATGAAACTTTTCGAAATTCAAGTTTCGGCCAAAAACTCATAATATATTATACACTAGTTTATACAAGTTTCGGTCAAAAATCAAATTAAATGGGGGACTGTTCGAAATGATACGAAACTTCACATATCATTTATATATTTTACGAGGGAAGGTTATGATTGAAGTACAGGAAAAAAATCATTGGAAAATTGGATTCTATGAAACTTTTCGAAATGCATGTTTCGGACCAAAATCATAGTATATAATACACTAGTTTCTTTCGAAAAATCAAATTTAATTGGGGACTATTTGAAATGATACGATACGTTTCAGATCATTTATATATGTTAAGAGGGAAGGTTATGATGGAAGTCCATGCAAAAATAATCATCTGAAAACTAGATTCTATGAAACTTTTCGAAATGCAAGTTTTGGCCAAAAAATCATAATATATTATACACTAGTTTATACAAGTTTCGATCAAAAATCAAATTAAATCGGGGACTGTTCAAAATGATACGAAACTTCACATATCATTTATATATTTTAGGAGGGAAGGTTATGATGGAAGTCCATGCAAAAAATCATTGGAAAATTGGATTCTATGAAACTTTTTGAATTGCAAGTTTCGGACAAAAATCATAGTATATAATACACTAGTTTCGTTCGAAAAAATCAAATTTAATTGGGGACTATTTGAAATGATACGATACGTTTCAGATCATTTATATATGTTAAGAGGGAAGGTTATTAGTGAAGTCCATGCAAAAATAATCATCTGAAAACTAGATACTATGAAACTTTTCGAAATGCAAGTTTCGGCCAAAAAATCATAGTATATTATACACTAGTTTATACAAGTTTCGGTCAAAAATCAAATTAAATCAGGGACTGTTCGAAATGATACGAAACTTCACATATCATTTATATATTTTACGAGGGAAGGTTATGAATGAAGTAGATGCAAAAAATCATAGGCAAATTGGATTCTATGAAACTTTTCGAAATGCATGTTTCGGACAAAAATCATAGTATATAATACACAAGTTTCGGTCAAAAAAATCATATTTAATTGGGGACTATTTGAAATGATACGATACTTTTCAGATCATTTATATATGTTAAGAGGGAAGGTTATGATGGAAGTCCATGCAAAAATAATCATCTGAAAACTAGATTCTATGAAACTTTTCGAAATGCAAGTTTCGGCCAAAAAATAATAATATATTATACACTAGTTTATACAAGTTTCGGTCAAAAATCAAATTAAATCGGGGACTGTTCGAAATGATACGAAACTTCACATATCATTTATATATTTTACGAGGGAAGGTTATGTTTGAAGTACAGGCAAAAAATCATTAGAAAATTGGATTCTATATAACTTTTCGAAATGCAAGTTTCGGACAAAAATCATAGTATATAATACATAAGTTTCGGTCAAAAAAATCATATTTAATTGGGGACTATTTGAAATGATACGATACTTTTCAGATCATTTATATATATTAAGAGGGAAGGTTATGATGGAAGTCCATGCAAAAATAATCATCTGAAAACTAGATTCTATGAAACATTTCGAAATGCAAGTTTCGGCCAAAAAATCATAATATATTATACACTAGTTTATACAAATTTCGGTCAAAAATCAAATTAAATCGAGGACTGTTCGAAATGATACGAAACTTCACATATCATTTATATATTTTACAAGGGAATATTATGATTGAAGTAGATGCAAAAAATCATAGGCAAATTGGATTCTATGAAACTTTTCGAAATGCATGTTTCGGACAAAAATCAATGTATATAATACACAAGTTTCGGTCAAAAAAATCATATTTAATTGGGGACTATTTGAAATGATACGATACTTTTCAGATCATTTATATATGTTAAGAGGGAAGGTTATGATGGAAGTCCATGCAAAAATAATCATCTGAAAACTAGATTCTATGAAACTTTTCGAAATTCAAGTTTTGGCCAAAAAATCATAATATATTATACACTAGTTTATACAAGTTTCGGTCAAAAATCAAATTAAATCGGGGACTGTTCGAAATGATACGAAACTTCACATATCATTTATATATTTTACGAGGGAAGGTTATGATTGAAGTACAGGAAAAAAATCATTGGAAAATTAGATTCTATGAAACTTTTCGAAATGCAAGTTTCGGACAAAAATCATAGTATATAATACACTAGTTTCTTTCGAAAAATCAAATTTAATTGGGGACTATTTGAAATGATACGATACGTTTCAGATCATTTATATATGTTAAGAGGGAAGGTTATGATGGAAGTCCATGCAAAAATAATCATCTGAAAACTAGATTCTATGAAACTTTTCGAAATGCAAGTTTTGGCCAAAAAATCATAATATATTATACACTAGTTTATACAAGTTTCGATCAAAAATCAAATTAAATCGGGGACTGTTCAAAATGATACGAAACTTCACATATCATTTATATATTTTAGGAGGGAAGGTTATGATGGAAGTCCATGCAAAAAATCATTGGAAAATTGGATTCTATGAAACTTTTTGAATTGCAAGTTTCGGACAAAAATCATAGTATATAATACACTAGTTTCGTTCGAAAAAATCAAATTTAATTGGGGACTATTTGAAATGATACGATACGTTTCAGATCATTTATATATGTTAAGAGGGAAGGTTATTATGGAAGTCCATGCAAAAATAATCATCTGAAAACTAGATTCTATGAAACATTTCGAAATGCAAGTTTCGGCCAAAAAATCATAATATATTATACACTAGTTTATACAAATTTCGGTCAAAAATCAAATTAAATCGAGGACTGTTCGAAATGATACGAAACTTCACATATCATTTATATATTTTACAAGGGAATATTATGATTGAAGTAGATGCAAAAAATCATAGGCAAATTGGATTCTATGAAACTTTTCGAAATGCATGTTTCGGACAAAAATCATTGTATATAATACAAAAGTTTCGGTCAAAAAAATCATATTTAATTGGGGACTATTTGAAATGATACGATACTTTTCAGATCATTTATATATGTTAAGAGGGAAGGTTATGATGGAAGTCCATGCAAAAATAATCATCTGAAAACTAGATTCTATGAAACTTTTCGAAATGCAAGTTTTGGCCAAAAAATCATAATATATTATACACTAGTTTATACAAGTTTCGATCAAAAATCAAATTAAATCGGGGACTGTTCAAAATGATACGAAACTTCACATATCATTTATATATTTTAGGAGGGAAGGTTATGATGGAAGTCCATGAAAAAAATCATTGGAAAATTGGATTCTATGAAACTTTTTGAATTGCAAGTTTCGGACAAAAATCATAGTATATAATACACTAGTTTCGTTCGAAAAAATCAAATTTAACTGGGGACTATTTGAAATGATACGATACGTTTCAGATCATTTATATATGTTAAGAGGGAAGGTTATTATGGAAGTCCATGCAAAAATAATCATCTGAAAACTAGATTCTATGAAACATTTCGAAATGCAAGTTTCGGCCAAAAAATCATAATATATTATACACTAGTTTATACAAATTTCGGTCAAAAATCAAATTAAATCGAGGACTGTTCGAAATGATACGAAACATCACATATCATTTATATATTTTACAAGGGAATATTATGATTGAAGTAGATGCAAAAAATCATAGGCAAATTGGATTCTATGAAACTTTTCGAAATGCATGTTTCGGACAAAAATCATTGTATATAATACAAAAGTTTCGGTCAAAAAAATCAAATTTAATTGGGGACTATTTGAAATGATACGATACTTTTCAGATCATTTATATATGTTAAGAGGGAAGGTTATGATGGAAGTCCATGCAAAAATAATCATCTGAAAACTAGATTCTATGAAACTTTTCGAAATGCAAGTTTCGGCCAAAAAATCATAATATATTATACACTAGTTTATACAAGTTTCGATCAAAAATCAAATTAAATCGGGGACTGTTCAAAATGATACGAAACTTCACATATCATTTATATATTTTAGGAGGGAAGGTTATGATGGAAGTCCATGCAAAAAATCATTGGAAAATTGGATTCTATGAAACTTTTTGAATTGCAAGTTTCGGACAAAAATCATAGTATATAATACACTAGTTTCGTTCGAAAAAATCAAATTTAATTGGGGACTATTTGAAATGATACGATACGTTTCAGATCATTTATATATGTTAAGAGGGAAGGTTATGATGGAAGTCCATACAAAAATAATCATCTGAAAACTATATTCTATGAAACTTTTCGAAATTCAAGTTTCTGCCAAAAAATCATAATATATTATACACTAGTTTATACAAATTTCGGTTAAAAATCAAATTAAATCGAGGACTGTTCGAAATGATACGAAACTTCACATATCATTTATATATTTTACGAGGGAAGGTTATGTTTGAAGTACAGGCAAAAAATCATTGGAAAATTGGATTCTATGAAACTTTTCGAAATGCAAGTTTCGGACAAAAATCATAGTATATAATACATAAGTTTCAGTCAAAAAAATCATATTTAATTGGGGACTATTTGAAATGATACGATACTTTTCAGATCATTTATATATGTTAAGAGGGAAGGTTATGATGGAAGTCCATGCAAAAATAATCATCTGAAAACTAGATTCTATGAAACTTTTCGAAATTCAAGTTTCGGCCAAAAAATCATAATATATTATACACTAGTTTATACAAGTTTCGGTCAAAAATCAAATTAAATCGGGGACTGTTCGAAATGATACGAAACTTCACATATCATTTATATATTTTACGAGGGAAGGTTATGATTGAAGTACAGGCAAAAAATCCTTGGAAAATTGGATTCTATGAAACTTTTCGAAATGCAAGTTTCGGACAAAAATCATAGTATATAATACACTAGTTTCTTTCGAAAACATCAAATTTAATTGGGGACTATTTGAAATGATACGATACGTTTCAGATCATTTATATATGTTAAGAGGGAAGGTTATGATGGAAGTCCATGCAAAAATAATCATCTGAAAACTAGATTCTATGAAACTTTTCGAAATGCAAGTTTCGGCCAAAAAATCATAATATATTATACACTAGTTTATACAAGTTTCGATCAAAAATCAAATTAAATAGGGGACTGTTCAAAATGATACGAAACTTCACATATCATTTATATATTTTAGGAGGGAAGGTTATGATGGAAGTGCATGCAAAAAATCATTGGAAAATTGGATTCTTTGAAACTTTTCAAAATGCAAGTTTCGGATAAAAATCATAGTATATAATACACTAGTTTCGTTCGAAAAAATCAAATTTAATTGGGGACTATTTGAAATGATACGATACGTTTCAGATCATTTGTATATGTTAAGAGGGAAGGTTATTATGGAAGTCAATGCACAAATAATCATCTGAAAACTAGATACTATGAAACTTTTCGAAATGCAAGTTTCGGCCAAAAAATCATAATATATTATACACTAGTTTATACAAGTTTCGGTCAAAAATCAAATTAAATCGGGGACTGTTCAAAATGATACGAAACTTCACATATCATTTATATATTTTACGAGGAAGGTTATGATTGAAGTACAGGCAAAAAATCATTGGAAAATTGGATTCTATGAAACTTTTCGAAATGCAAGTTTCGGACAAAAATCATAGTATATAATACATAAGTTTCGGTCAAAAAAATCATATTTAATTGGGGACTATTTGAAATGATACGATACTTTTCAGATCATTTATATATGTTAAGAGGGAAGGTTATGATGGAAGTCCATGCAAAAATAATCATCTGAAAACTAGATTCTATGAAACTTTTCGAAATTCAAGTTTCGGCCAAAAAATCATAATATATTATACACTAGTTTATACAAGTTTCGGTCAAAAATCAAATTAAATCGGGGACTGTTCGAAATGATACGAAACTTCACATATCATTTATATATTTTACGAGGGAAGGTTATGATTGAAGTACAGGCAAAAAATCCTTGGAAAATTGGATTCTATGAAACTTTTCGAAATGCAAGTTTCGGACAAAAATCATAGTATATAATACACTAGTTTCTTTCGAAAACATCAAATTTAATTGGGGACTATTTGAAATGATACGATACGTTTCAGATCATTTATATATGTTAAGAGGGAAGGTTATGATGGAAGTCCATGCAAAAATAATCATCTGAAAACTAGATTCTATGAAACTTTTCGAAATGCAAGTTTCGGCCAAAAAATCATAATATATTATACACTAGTTTATACAAGTTTCGATCAAAAATCAAATTAAATAGGGGACTGTTCAAAATGATACGAAACTTCACATATCATTTATATATTTTAGGAGGGAAGGTTATGATGGAAGTGCATGCAAAAAATCATTGGAAAATTGGATTCTTTGAAACTTTTCAAAATGCAAGTTTCGGATAAAAATCATAGTATATAATACACTAGTTTCGTTCGAAAAAATCAAATTTAATTGGGGACTATTTGAAATGATACGATACGTTTCAGATCATTTGTATATGTTAAGAGGGAAGGTTATTATGGAAGTCAATGCACAAATAATCATCTGAAAACTAGATACTATGAAACTTTTCGAAATGCAAGTTTCGGCCAAAAAATCATAATATATTATACACTAGTTTATACAAGTTTCGGTCAAAAATCAAATTAAATCGGGGACTGTTCAAAATGATACGAAACTTCACATATCATTTATATATTTTACGAGGAAGGTTATGATTGAAGTACAGGCAAAAAATCATTGGAAAATTGGATTCTATGAAACTTTTCGAAATGCAAGTTTCGGACAAAAATCATAGTATATAATACATAAGTTTCGGTCAAAAAAATCATATTTAATTGGGGACTATTTGAAATGATACGATACTTTTCAAATCATTTATATATGTTAAGAGGGAAGGTTATGATGGAAGTCCATGCAAAAATAATCATCTGAAAACTAGATTCTATGAAACATTTCGAAATGCAAGTTTCGGCCAAAAAATCATAATATATTATACACTAGTTTATACAAGTTTCGGTCAAAAATCAAATTAAATCGGGGACTGTTCGAAATGATACGAAACTTCACATATCATTTATATATTTTACGAGGGAAGATTATGTTTGAAATACAGGCAAAGAATCATTGGAAAATTGGATTCAATGAAAATTTTCGAAATGCAAGTTTCGGACAAAAATCATAGTATATAATACATAAGTTTCGGTCAAAAAAATCATATTTAATTGGGGACTATTTGAAATGATACGATACTTTTCAGATCATTTATATATGTTAAGAGGGAAGGTTATGATGGAAGTCCATGCAAAAATAATCATCTGAAAACTAGATTCTATGAAACTTTTCGAAATGCAAGTTTCGGCCAAAAAATCATAATATATTATACACTAGTTTATACAAGTTTCGGTCAAAAATCAAATTAAATCGGGTACTGTTCGAAATGATACGAAACTTCACATATCATTTATATATTTTACGAGGGAAGGTTATGTTTGAAGTACAGGAAAAAAATCATTGGAAAATTGGATTCTATGAAACTTTTCGAAATTCAAGTTTCGGACAAAAATCATAGTATATAATACATAAGTTTCGGTCAAAAAAATCATATTTAATTGGGGCCTATTTGAAATGTTACGATACTTTTCAGATATTTTATATGTTATGAGGGAAGTTTATGATGGAAGTCCATGCAAAAATAATCATCTGAAAACTAGATTCTATGAAACATTTCGAAATGCAAGTTTCGGCCAAAAAGTCATAATATATTATACACTAGTTTATACAAATTTCGGTCAAAAATCAAATTAAATCGAGGACTGTTCGAAATGATACGAAACTTCACATATCATTTATATATTTTACAAGGGAAGGTTATGATTGAAGTAGATGTAAAAAATCATAGGAAAATTGGATTCTATGAAACTTTTCGAAATGCATGTTTCGGACAAAAATCATAGTATATAATACACAAGTTTCGGTCAAAAAAATCATATTTAATTGGGGACTATTTGAAATGATACGATACTTTTCAGATTATTTATATATGTTAAGAGGGAAGGTTATGATGGAAGTCCATGCAAAAATAATCATCTGAAAACTAGATTCTATGAAACTTTTCGAAATTCAAGTTTCGGCCAAAAAATCATAATATATTATACACTAGTTTATACATGTTTCGGTAAAAAATCAAATGAAATCGGGGATTGTTCGAAATGATACGAAACTTCACATATCATTTATATATTTTACGAGGGAAGGTTATGATTGAAGTACAGGCAAAAAAACATTGGAAAATTGGATTCTATGAAACTTTTCGAAATGCAAGTTTCGGACAAAATTCATAGTATATAATACACTAGTTTCGTTCGAAAAAATCAAATTTAATTGGGGACTATTTGAAATGATACGATACGTTTCAGATCATTTATATATGTTAAGAGGGAAGGTTATTATGGAAGTCCATGCAAAAAAAATCATCTGAAAACTAGATACTATGAAACTTTTCGAAATGCAAGTTTCCGCCAATAAATCATAATATATTATACACTAGTTTATACAAGTTTCTGTCAAAAATTAAATTAAATCGGGGACTGTTCGAAATGATACGAAACTTCACATATCATTTATATATTTTACGAGGAAGGTTATGATTGAAGTACAGGCAAAAAATCATTGGAAAATTGGATTCTATGAAACTTTTCGAAATGCAAGTTTCGGACAAAAATCATAGTATATAATACATAAGTTTCAGTCAAAAAAATCATATTTAATTGGTTACTATTTGAAATGATACGATACGTTTCAGATCATTTATATATGTTAAGAGGGAAGGTTATGATGGAAGTCCATGCAAAAATAATCATCTGAAAACTAGATTCTATGAAACATTTCGAAATGCAAGTTTCGGCCAAAAAATCATAATATATTATACACTAGTTTATACAAGTTTCGATCAAAAATCAAATTAAATCGGGGACTGTTCAAAATGATACGAAACTTCACATATCATTTATATATTTTAGGAGGGAAGGTTATGATGGAAGTCCATGCAAAAAATCATTGGAAAATTGGATTCTATGAAACTTTTTGAATTGCAAGTTTCGGACAAAAATCATAGTATATAATACACTAGTTTCGTTCGAAAAAATAAATTTAATTGGGGACTATTTGAGATGATACGATACGTTTCAGATCATTTATATATGTTAGGAGGGAAGGTTATTATGGAAGTCCATGCAAAAATAATCATCTGAAAACTCGATACTATGAAACTTTTCGAAATGCAAGTTTCGGCCAAAAAATCATAATATATTATACACTAGTTTATACAAGTTTCGGTCAAAAATCAAATTAAATCGGGGACTGTTCGAAATGATACGAAACTTCACATATCATTTATATATTTTACGAGGGAAGGTTATGAATGAAGTAGATGCAAAAAATCATAGGCAAATTGGGTTCTATGAAACTTTTCGAAATGCATGTTTCGGACAAAAATCATAGTATATAATACACAAGTTTCGGTCAAAAAAATCATATTTAATTGGGGAATATTTGAAATGATACGATACTTTTCAGATCATTTATATATGTTAAGAGGGAAGGTTATGATGGAAGTCCATGCAAAAAAAAATCATCTGAAAACTAGATTCTATGAAACTTTTCGAAATGGAAGTTTCGGCCAAAAAATAATAATATATTATACACTAGTTTATACAAGTTTCGGTCAAAAATCAAATTAAATCGGGGACTGTTCGAAATGATACGAAACTTCACATATCATTTATATATTTTACGAGGGAAGGTTATGTTTGAAGTACAGGCAAAAAATCATTGGAAAATTGGATTCTATGAAACTTTTCGAAATGCAAGTTTCGGACAAAAATCATAGTATATAATACATAAGTTTCGGTCAAAAAAATCATATTTAATTGGGGACTATTTGAAATGATACGATACTTTTCAGATCATTTATATATGTTAAGAGGGAAGGTTATGATGGAAGTCCATGCAAAAATAATCATCTGAAAACTAGATTCTATTAAACTTTTCGAAATTCAAGTTTCAGCCAAAATATCATAATATATAATACACTAGTTTATACAAGTTTCGGTCAAAAATCAAATTAAATCGGGGACTGTTCGAAATGATACGAAACTTCACATATCATTTATATAT
>CAWYPZ010000048.1:5000-7500 GCA_963966055.1 Lathyrus aphaca
TTGAGAAGTGAATTTGCCTTCACTTCTCACAATCTCTCTTCATCTCTCTTATGCATCATTGCTGCATTTTATCTTTGTATTAGAGTGAGCTTGCTCATTCATGCTCTTTCCTACTTTCTTCCTTCAGGCAACTTGTCTTCTTAAGTGAAGCAAGTTGTTTTGCTTCTCTCTGCTTCTTTTTCCTTTCATCTGCTTCTCTCCTTGGTGGCTCTTTGAAGATTCCTTCTCTCTTAAGCCTCACAAACCCCAGGAACAACTAAGCATGATAACAATTAGGGTTTGATTAGTCCCCCATTAGTTTCACCTTTGTGTCATCTTTGAGTCTTCTCTTCTCATCTCATAATCAAGGACTAAACCCTAAAGGTTTTAAGGCTTTGTGATTAAGCTTATACCTGCATCCTTCTATTAGGATGGAGTGTATAACTTTAATCCTAAGTGTTAGACCCTTAATGTGTTTAAATCCTTTAATAAATCCACTTAATAATCACTAATACATCAAGCTTGTAACTTGGGCCTTGCATTAGGGTTCTAATTCTTCCTTAACTGGTTAAGAAGGACTAACTCTAGTGTTAATGGACAAGTCCCCCTCAAGTTGTCTTACAAACCATAAAAATCACTTCTTCATCTTATCATTAACTAAAATCCATTTAATAAAGGCTTTGTTTTGTCATGAGGTTAATCCCTAATCATGGATTAAGTTGAGGAGCCTTCCTCAGCTTAAATGTTCTCATCTATTATCCTTCTATTAAGATGGTGTAATGAGTCCATTAAATCCTTGATTATGGCTTAAACTCATTACTTAACACTAAACAAAAAAAGCACCAAAAACATCTAAATAATACAAGTAGGTTAATGATCTTAATCCTATACCATGGTGATTAAGTGTGAGGTGCTTACTTCATACTTAAGGTATTCTCATTACCCCTAATCAGAGGGAGGATGTGATGAGTTTACTAACCCTTGGTTTAGGCTTAAGCTCATTTTCTTATGACAAACACAAAAAGCAATAAAAGGCTAAAAACATCAAAAACAAACAATAATCGCCTCCTCCGGGATTCTTTTATCATCTCATTCACTCACAAACGAGAACTTTCTTCTTCCGTCTAATGCAAGATAGATAGCACCTGAGCCAGACAGGTCATACACTTGAGCATAGACAAGCAAGCAGTTCACAAGTCAATTTACCTTTCAGTCTCTTTGAGTCGAACTACGGAGTTCTGACTTCCTCATTGCACGAGAGGATACGTAGGCATAACTTAACAGTTATCGAACAAAAGTCTCTATATATTCCCCCTCTTTCCAGCATTATTCTTTAAGCCTCATAGTCATGAGCATTTCACTCTTGTTCTTACACTGACACTTCTCTTATACACTTCACTTTTCTTTTACACTGACACTTGCATTCTTTCCAGCTTTGATGCACAAATTGCACTGACATTACCCCTTTAAAACACAAATCTTTTAAGCATGGATCCCGTCGAGTACGGCGGACAATCTGGGTGCTGATACCTTCCCAGGTTGTAACCAACCCCCTTTCTCAGTCTCTCTGGTTCGCAACCGTCTTATCCATTCTTTTCTAGGTTTATGCAGCATTACCTTTCCTCCGGGATAAAAATGCCTAGCTGGCGACTCTTGTCTTTTGAGTTCACCCTTGTGTGTCCTCTCTCTTTTCGCAGACCATTCGCGTCTGTACCGCTTCTGACTCGGGTGTCATTTGGTGGGAGCGATAGCTTGGCGACTCTGCTGGGGACCCTTATACTATAACCAGGGCTTCTGGTTCTTTTTTTTGTGGGTTCCTCCTAGCGCTTGTTTGATTTGTGTTTACTGGGGTGTTATGTGCTATGTGTGTTATTTATTGTGCTTTATTTATTGCTTTATGTACAACTTTATTTATTGCTTTCCATTACAGTTTTTCTTATTTCATACTGTCATTATCATTTCTGGATCTGGTTTCTGTTTTTGTGGGTGGGGTTTCATTGAGAGTTTAAGGTCCTATACCTGGGACCTGAGTGACACCTAGGCTAGAGTGGTTCATGTTCTTTCCCATTCCATTTCGGTCTGGTGCGGGAATATGAAACACGGTTCAGATGTGGGTTTCTTCTTGAGAACTCTGTGCTACAGATTTCCTGTAGTGCTAAGGCTATCTGGGAAGCCTGCTAAGTCTGGATGACCTTTACTATGACCTTCAGAAACTGAGGTGAATTAGAGGAGGATCTTTTATGGTTATTGTAAACACTGTACCTCCGGGTTAGAAGTGTTCACACTTCTCATAACTGATCCAAGTCTGAGGATCCTTGTTTTAGAACATCACCTGTGAGGGGGTTGGGCTGTTTACAGGTTTGCAGGTACCTTTGGCCACATCATACCCTGCTACTTGTTTGATTAAGAGTACCTCACTTTGGACAGTTATTGCGATTTAACCCTGGACATGTGACTCTTTATTTGAGTCCCCCACCCTGGTTACTGGTTTTCTAAACCTCCATCTGGACTTCTTGAACAC
>CAWYPZ010000049.1:0-24860 GCA_963966055.1 Lathyrus aphaca
ACAATGCATCGATAGCAGCAGCATTGCTTCATCATTCCCAGCTGCTCTGAATCTCTTGATGTTCTCATCTTTGTGAATGGAGCATTGCAATACATAGCATCACGGGCAGTACAAGATCCACTAAGCAAGCGCCGCCACACCAACAGCCCACAGCGCTCTGCAGTACTACAGGCGTGTACGCTAGCAAGGCAAACGGCAGTGTCGAGCTACCGAGTACGTGATAATCCCACAGTGCACCGTCTAGCAATCTGCGTGCCAAGCTTACGTCTGGACATGCGCTGCCCTGCAGTCCTAGCCCGACGAGCAGGGGGCGAAGCGAGGTGGGTAGTGCGGGGAGTAGAGAGCGATCACATGCTTCGCTGAAACTTGCGAGTAGCAGTAAGAGGGCAGCTGGATGTAAGCCGAGCAGTGCAAATGAGCGAAGTAGCGTCCCAATCCGAGCGATGGTGCTTGTCGAGTGTGCAGAGTCGGTGCCAGAGCCAGATGGACTGGCTGGTAGATGCAAGTTGACGAGCGGGATGGCAAAGAGCAGAGCCGAGAGAGCAGCGAGGGAAAAGTTGAGCGTGCATACGGCTGCCGTTAGCATACCTGCGTTGAGCAGTGTGAATGCTTGTAGTGTACGCGCTAATGCCAAAGCTCTGCCTCTTCGCTCTTGCGCCGTCGTAGCTGCAAGTAGCCCGCCTGCATCCGTGACTGAGCTGCGCATGACGCGCGCAGCGAAGAGTGCAATAAGCGGAGCAGCTCCAACTGCAAGTGCAAGTACACCCTGCATCTCTTTACAAGCGAGCAATCCCTGCGCCGCACAATCGACGGGAACCTTGGTAGCCAGCGCGAACGACGCAGCTCCAACTACGTTTGCAAGCAGCATGACTACAAGTGCAGCAACTACAGGTCTACCTCTTACGTCCAGCGCTCTACGTAGTGCCGCAAGACGAGCAGGACTAAGCATACTACCCTTCGCCAACGCTCCCTTTACCAGACTATCGAACAGCTGTGCCTGTGTAGGTTTGCGCAACGGCGTATCATCTGTACTCTCCAGCCCTGATGCCGAAGCTAGTGCAACGCCACGCGAAAGTGCAAGACGTCCTTCCGCTTGCCAGATTGCAAGACCACGGAACGTTAGCGCTAAGGAAGGAAGTAGAGCGACGGGTAGGAAGGTGCCGATTTGAACGAAGCGGAACGGGTCGGTTAGAAGGTAGAAGTACTGCGAGTGATGCAGTCGTTCGAGAAGGTTGGAGAAGGAACGAACGAGTGACTCTGTGATTCTGCGCGGGGAAGAAGAGAAGTCAGCTTGCAGCACGCACTCGGCACGGAGTAGAGGAACGACAAACTCACTTGCCAAGGTGCAAAAAGCCATAAGGCCCCTGCGCAGGCACCGCGAAGATGGTAAACGCATCGATGTGATACCTATGCAGCAGTCCATGTACGCCACTCGGATGACCCGCTGCAGCTCTAGCCATCTGACCCTGCGATATTTCTCCAACCCGCCAAGAACTTTGCCACTCCACCATGACCCCAACTCTTCTCTTCGAGGAACTTGCCCAGCTTGCCCAACGCATGTTCAGCCTCGGGCGGCGCCCATGCAGGCGCGTCCAAGTGTACAGGAACGTTTTCCGTCTGTTGTGCGATACGAACGAGTGCGTTTAGCGCGTCCATATTGGGCGCTGATCCGTCCAAGCCTTCATGCAGAACCTGCACGGACGCAAAGCTATCGGCGGGATAATCGAGTGCGAAAGCGTTCCAAATCTGCGCGCGTGCCAGTTGTAAGGCATCGGAGGCTAGGTTGGATTGCGCACGACCGTAGTAGGCTGATGCCCAGGCTTGCATGCCTTCGAGTTCGCCATCGCTGATCACAAAGATGAAGTCTTTGCTCCAATAGTTGGACTGCGCAAGCCACTTTGCGAGCGTTAGCGTGGTTGCTATACCGCGCACATTCAAAGCTCGTTTTGTGGCGCGCTCGTAGGCGGTGGGTGCGCCTTCGGGCTGCTGCTGCGAGGATGAAGTGTCGGCGCCCGACCAACGTGATCTCCAGGGAGCAGCAATGAGGATGGCTTCTCGACCATCTGCACGTGCAGCACGTAAGTTGCCGTATGCGTTTGCACCTGTAAGTTGACGACCTGAAGGAAGAGTAAAGGTGTACGTCTGCACCGAGGCAGCCAAACCTGCAGCTCGAAGTTCAGCAGCTGCAAACTTTGCTCGTCTGCGCGAAAGTAAGCTTGCATCAGCATGACTCTACCGCACTTGAACAGCTAAAGTACTCACGCTAAGCTGCTCAACTCGCTCGCGTTTCCCACTCTAGCAGCAATCTTATCGGCCCATTCCACCTGCGTCCAATCCCACCTCACGTCGCCTGCGCCCGGCTGCAGTGCATTCTCATCCACGTACGTTTTGCGAATGAAGGGCGGCCTAGGTGAGGGTAAGCAAACTAGCAGAACCAACGAAGCCAGAATGAGCAGTGGTGGAAGAAGGTGTGCCTTGCGTGCTAGTGGAGCAAAGAGGGAGAGTAACTTTGCTCGTCGGGCTGCGGCTTTCGATTGCTTTGGCGCGCCGGTGGTGGAAGGTGGAGCTGGACTTGAAGTTTGCGTACGAGGGGGCGTTTCGGAAGGCGTGCTGTTGATCGAGACTAAGGCACTGCCTGCATGACCGCGACGTGACTTTGAAGCACGTCGATTTCGAAGTGTCGATGCTGCTTCGCCTTCATCGTCGCCTGCGTTGCTCATGCGTGGTGGAGGTGGTAGAGCTGCAGGGCTTGGTAGCGTAGCGATGAGTAACTCTCCATCTTCTCCTCTTCTTGAACTTCGGGTACGGGATCAGGCGTGATTGCTGCTGCTGCCTTGCCTCGACGAGGAGGTGGTGGACTTGCAATGCTCTGCACCTCTGATGCATCGTCTTCCTCCTCCTCCTCGGTTGCTGCATCGAGCGTAGGCGCACGTGTCGAACGACGCGCACTGCCGCCTCGCTTGGATGATGGCGTGGGTGGCTCCAGCTCAGCAGGCGCAGGCGAGGCTGATAAACGTGCACTACGTCGAGGTGCCATGACTTGGAGAGTGTGAGGATGGGAAGGTGAAGTGAGAGAGAGAGAGCGGCCGTGCGGCGTTGCTCTCACGAAGGCACGCACGCTTCGGAAATGCCGGCCGACGCTGCCTGAAAAAAGTTGGCCAAAGGGTGCAGCCGCTGACAGACTCACCTTCTCACTTCTCACTCTCGCATCGTCTTCAAGCAAGCATGCGTAGACCAACTCCACGTACGCCCGTAGCATCGCTACTTGGTCTCTACAGCGTATGCACTCGAGCACGCTCCACGCCCAGCACGCTCTACTCAGCAGCAGCCTCGCTACACACCACCTCTTCAACGCTCGACTTTCGCAACCGAGATGTACGATCTTCACGCGATGGTGGCGTCTATTCATCATCTCGCAAAGGCTCGGATCAGTACATGAGCAAGCATCAACGCTCCGCCGAGCGACTCTTCGACGTGCATAAGATGGCTCGTTCGCCACCCTCTACGCCGCGAAGAGGCGATGATCGCAATGCCAACCTGGAGCGTCACGCAACGACCAAGTTCGGCAGCAGCAGTGGCGGCGGCGGAGGAGGGGCGGGAAGTAGACAAGGTGGCTTTGATGGGATACAGCATGGAACGAGACAGACTCGAGCTGCGCCTATCAAGCGAGACGAACGCGCAGCAAAAAGGTTGCGCGAAGAGGCAAAGTTGGTTGCGCAAACTTCGCAGAACTTAGAGGCGCACATTCTGTCGCTGCCCGTGGAGATCAGAAGACCTTTGCAGCCGGGAGATGCGATTGAAGTGAGAAGGTGAGTTGTATATGCGCATATAGTTGGGGTTGGAGTAGGCTCGTCAAGGGCTCACACGAGGTGCCTCTGCACGACAGTTCGTTTCCTCAGCTGGGCGTCGTTCTCTCTACGCCTCCTTCAAGTTCAGCGACGCCCGAAGAGCTAGCCAGCGGTTATCAATCCTCGGCCGTAGGTCAAGAAGTAGCCGTCCTTTCGCCCTCCGGCAACGTTGAACTTTGGCGTCAGACAGACGTGATGCTCGTCTTGCCCACGCTAGGCTCGCCCGCTTTGGCGCAGAAGAGTACGCCTAGCAGTGATATCTACATACTCGCTCCACCCGTCACGGCCGATCAGCACGAGACGGAACGACTGGAAGAACCCGTAGATGTAGAGCGCTTCGAAGCGCGCAGTACGCTTTGCGCACGCCTACGTGCACTTGCACGAATGGCCGAACGCGAAATGCAACGTCTCCTACCTGCGTTTCGAAGTATCTGCCTCGAAGATGACGCAGAGGAGTCAGAAGCGCTAGTCAACAAGGGCACCAACACGTTCAGTACAGCCTACGTAGCCAAGCTACTCGAAGAGCGTACGCTTGCGCACGAGGGCGGAAAGAAGGCAGCGCGTGGATGGATCAAACTCACGCAACCCAAACTACTGGCAACGCATCAGTTGCTCATGCAACATCCCTCGCGCTTCCTAGCCGATCCACTCTCGCACGTCAAAACGCAACTCTTCACGCTTCGCCTGCCTGCCGAACGACGGGCTTTGCAGCACATCAATGCGTGGCTTAAAGCGCCTGCCGGGAGCGAGGGGGCCTTGATACTGGAAGGCTTCAGCCAAAGGGCACGCAAGGTGCTTGAATGGCGCAAGCAAGGTTGCTCAGGCTTGATCGAACAGTCAGAAGTGGCGAATGAAGGTCAACCTACGCTTCAGCGCGCTACGCAGGCTCAAGGACCCGGCGTAAAGTGGACCGAAGAAGACGTGGAGATTCTGCGCTACCTACGCACGACGCTTGGCGTTCGTAGAGGACTGCAGGGAAACGCACATGGAGCGGCAGCTATGGCGTTGCTCAAGCGTTGCGGCGCACACGTCAGCATTGAGCCGGCGCGCACAGAGACGGAAACCATCACTGTGCCCGAAGAGCTGATGCCGTATGGAACGGATACGGCTCATGCAGGAATCTCGATTCAACATGCGCTTGTAGGTCGCTTCTTGGAAGAGTTGGGCGCGCTGGCGCCTTGGCAAAACTTGACGCTGGCAGAGGCTGGCTTTGAGCAAATCACGGGTGGCGCAGAGGGCGTGGCGGGTGGTGGTGCAAGTGCAGCAGCAGCAGCAGCAGCAGCTGAGGCGGAAAAAGTAGCTGTGCCTGCGCTATTGCCGCGCGAGATGGAGCAGCGTAGGGATTTTGGCGCACTGCCAGTGTACGTGATGGACGATGCAACGGCGTACGAGCTAGACGACGGAGTCTCGCTCGAAGCAGCTGATAAAGCAGGCGAGAGTTGGATTCACATTCACGTTGCAGATCCAACGGCTGTCATTTCGCCAAACGACGCTTATGCGGCCGTGGCAAAGCGTCAGTATACAAGCTTGTATCTGCCCGAAGCTCGTTGGCCACTGCTGCCGGATACGCTCATCAACGCAGGCAAGCTTGGCTTGGGGTCGAAGTTGGAAGATGAACGAGCAAAGGAGGAACGCTTGAAGCAAGGCTTACGCGCACTTACGTTCAGCGCGCGCGTACAGGATGCGACGGGTAGGATACTGGACTACAAGGTTAGCCCTTCACTGTTGCGCGACGTGCGTATCACGACGTACGAAGCCGTCAACGAGATGCTCGCTGGACCACCCAGCACGGACGCCACGAGCACGACGGGGCAACTGCAAACGCTCGAGCGCATCACGACTGCGCTACTTCGACGACGTGTAGATCGCGGAGCCTTTCAAGCCAGCGGTCCACGACCCGCAATCAGTATCTCGCCCTTGCCACTCCCGCTCCCGCCCGCTTACTCGGCGCCAAACGCACACGACGTCTTCAGTGGCTTCCCGAGTATCACGCTAGCGATGCAGGAGGAACATCTGCTTACGCCCAAGGAAGCAGCGCAGCGCAAACGATCGCAAACGCTAGTGGCCGAATGCATGGTGCTTGCGGGTCGTATTGCCGGCGCAACGGCTGTTGATCGTGATATTCCACTCGTATGGCGTATGCAGGAAGCTCCTTCGCCTATCGACGCTGCGAAACTACACGCACTGCGCGATGAGAATGGCGATGTGGCGTACAAGGAGTTGCTCAAGGGCGACATCAACTTGATGTCGGGTGGTTCGTCGCCTGTTGCAGCGGTGCACTTTGCAATGGGCTTAGGTGCACGAGCAACTACTTCGTCGGATGACGCAACTGCACACGGAGGCTATGCTCGCGCAACGAGTCCGTTACGTCGTTATCCCGATATGCTAGCGCACTGCAGCTCAAAGCTTCGCTACGCGGTGAAGCACTACCGTGGGATCGTCAAGCTCTCATGCGTGACTTGCCACGCTTCGTACGCATGGACGCCTGGGCTCGTTCCATCGAAAAATCAACGGCTACCTTCTGGGCTACAGCTAGACTGGCACAAGTACTAGCGAAGAAACGTACGGGCTCGGCAAGTGCAGACGATCTGGCGCTGCTGGGTCCGCATGAAGCGGTAGTGACGTTGCCGCGATTTGAGACATAGCCACACGAGGATGGACGTGCGTGTGCGTATCATGATGCCTGCGCTGGGCCTTAGCGCCGAGTGCGAGTGGGACGTCAAGTTGGGCAGACCTGAGGCGGCTCAGAGCTTTAACGTTGAGGTTGTGGATGTGCTCAGGACGGGCATGCAGACGGGTGTAGTTGTTAGACGCGTCGACGCGTGAGCAGCGCGAGCACTTGGATGAGAGAGAGAGAGATGAGGAATGTATTTAGATCACTACTCTGTACATCTTGTATTCTAGTGTGGTCGATGCAACGTGTATTTTGAAGATGCCAAAAAGATTCGAGGTGATTGGTAAGCCTCACTGCCCCGTGAGGAGGCTCGCGAAAGGCGACGGCGCCAAGGTCGCTGAGAACCATACGACAGACACAGGAACCATTTCTGGAATTAAGCTGCCCGTGTGGAAATATTCCAGGCCCCGACGCTAACTTACTCGCATCGTAGATCGAGCCTACCAATGTAGACATAAAGGATGAAGCAATGCTGCTGCTATCGATGCACTGTGAGCCGAATCGAGCTTCGCGTACGCGCGCGTGCGACACGCCCGATCGGGTCAAGCATTCCACGCCAGCCGGCAGTAAGCAGTCGCACTCACGCCTGACGATGCATACGAGAGCCTTTGAGATGATCATTCATTCATTGTCGATGAGATTACATATGTGATGCAGCTTCTTCTTCTTCAAGTAAGATGCGAGCAGCACTTTTGAAATCTTCATCTGGTGCTGCCTCCTTTCAATGCCTCGACTCAACAACACACAAAGATGCAAAAAGGCAAAAATGTTGTCTGTGAGGTGGCTCATGGTAGGCTTCACCTTCCAGCGGTTGCCACGGTTGTGGCGATCGCGTGGTCGCCAAGCAGCCATACCCAGACAGCAGGCACCAATCGAGTGGATATTGCCCCGCCCGGAATGGGGACTTACGCAAGATCTCCAATCGCACGATGACTCGCATCATTGACGGCTGTGCCGCTTACCCCTAGACCAAGGGTATGGTCTTCATTAGGGCGGTGGTGTCAATGGCCTGATAACCATTGACGCACGCCTACCATTGCGCGTGAGCCACCTCACAGACATCCATAGAGCATAGCCTTCGACACGCCAGCCTGTGGTCCATCCGCGCCAGCTTTGCATGACACTCGAAGACAATCACTGCTTGTAGATACGCTCTCTCAGTACATACTTTGCGTCAGAGTACGGCAAACGAATGCGGCTTGCAAGACACGTCGAGGCCAACTCAAACGGGCTCGCAGGCATGCCGTTCGGCTGCGCGTCGAGAACATTCGGAGCAGACTCTTTGTGGGTTTCACTTTTCGCGCGACTTCGTCCTCGCCTCCTGCCTCTCTTCTCTCATCATCCGCCGCTTCAAGCAGGTCTCCGCCTTCTCTCGGACGTCAAAGTCTCCCGAGGGAAGCCGTCGATGGAAAGCAACGCTCAGGAGACGGGCAAAAGCATGCTGTGCTGTGCCAGGCCAGCGCGCGCACCTTGACGCGCTGCTCTGCTTCCTTGCGTCGTTTGGGCTGCTGGCACGCAGTTGCTCGTACGTGCAAAGTAAGCTTTGCCGGCCGGCGCTCTGAAATCTGCGATACGTTCCATCTAGCAGTATACAAAGAGTGCATGAACGGGTTTGACGCAGGCGAGGCGTGCAGCCTCGCGGTGCTGCAAGGCTGGCACACGGCGCACGACGATGCTCACCTGGCATTCATTCTGGTGCGGAGCTAGCCTTGATCTGCTGGCGTGTGGTGACTGTATGGGAAAATAGCGCTGGGCATCGCGAGCTGCGCAAGCTTCTCAGTGTCTCGCGACTTGTTGCGGCGTGAACCGTGAACAGAGTCTCTCTCAGCTAGGCAGTCAAGCAATGTAGAAGCGAACTTGACCTTTGATGCTTCGCTATCAGACTAACTTTCAGTCTGGCTTTTCGATGTACTGCAAAAGTGGCTCGAAACTGCCGTCATCTACTTACTCGATCTCTTACGCTCCAACAACAGCGACAAGATCCTCGCCATACACCAGCAAGTCATCTCAGTCAGCCGAATCTCATTCTTTCTATCCGTACATTGTTCGAGAAAAGGCAGCGTGCGTGCGTGGGGGTGCGTTCCTCGTATAGCGAAGGTAGCGCATTTAGTGAGCGTGTGGTGTGGTGTGGTGTGGTGTAGCGAACGAGAAGAGAGAGAGCGTGTGTGTGTGTGTGTGTGAGTAAAGAAAGGAGTCAAGAGAAGAGCGAGTAACGTGTGCGCGAGATATGTACGTTGTGCCTATCGAAGAGATAGGTGGGATGGATGACTTGTGTGGGTGGAGCGAGAGAGAGAGAGAAACAAACGCCAACGCCAGATTGAGCATGCGTGCACTTGAGGGGTGGTAAGCTAGTCCTTCTTTCCATGCTAGCCGAAGCGAAATGAACGACGAGATGAGGGCAAGAAAGGACCGAGGGTGCGAAGCGCGAGGCGTTGGTTGTTTGAGTGTTGATTTAGTGAGAGCGACTTTCGGATTGGGCGGGAATAGATAGAGCGAGCGAGGGTGTGGGCAAATAACGAAAGGATGAGAGCGAGCAGGGCGACTTTGAATGTTCGTTTGATCCGTGATCGACTTGCGTGCACGATGAGGCGGACTAGATGGAAGCAAGATGTATGCGAAGGTTTGGACCAGCCAGATACGCAAGTAGTGAGGCCAAAGTTTGAACGCTCTAGTACGGGTTGTGCATGGGTGGTGCGCCGTATGCGGCTGCAGCTTGAGGCGGGCTAGGTCCACGAGCGTACGGGTCGTTTGGTGGAGCTACGCCAGCGGCAGCATACGGGTCTGAGTCGGTGTACGGAGCAGCGGCGTGTGGGTCTTGCGAGTAAGCGGCGCTGGATGGGTCAGTGTAGCCTACTACGCTGCTACCCTGATGCGTTCCGCCCTGCTGTTCCGCGTAGAAAGCCTGACCCTGCGACCCGTAAGCGCCGTAGCCATTGTCGTAGTAGCCCTGCACGTTACCCTGATGCGCGCCTGCTCCGTACGCGCCCTCGTCGTGATAGCCCGTGCTACTCATACCTGCGCCGTACGCACCTGCACCCGTAAGCGCAGCCGTTGAACCGCCAAAGCTATCGTGCGCCTTCATGCCGTACTCGGTCATGCTGTGCGCATCGTTGTCGTGACCCAAATCGGAGCCTTCGCCCATGTCAAAGCCTGCGCCACCCCGTCCTTCGCGCGGGCAAGGGCTGCATGGCCGCCGAGTTTTCATCAGCCTTGAGCTCGGGCCACTTGATATCGGCTGCGTGGAACAGAGAATGGAGAAGCGTAAGCATCATGTATGCGCATGTCTGTCTAGCAGAAGAAAGACTCACCGTCATCTTCGTTGTAGTCGCTGAAGCGCCGTCCGCCGAACTTCATGTAGAGGAAGATGGCCGCGCCAAGCAGAATGACACCACCAACGACGCTGACACCAATGATGAGCGGCGTGTGGTTGCTGCCCCCATCGTCGTCGGGGTTGCTCGTTGCGCTGGGTGCCGTTTCGGTAGGCTGCAGCGTGCTGGTTTGCGTGAGGGTAGTGCCAGCTGCCGAGGCGGAAGCCTGTGCAGCCGAGAGTGAGGCTGCAGCTGAAGCAGCAGAAACGCTGGAAGCGCTGGCAGACGCCCTCGAGGCAGAGGCAGCCGACCTGGACGCTTCGGCTGACTGACTTGCATCGGCGGCAGACTGACTGGCTGCGCCGGCCGATGAGAGTGAAGCTGCGATTTGGCTCGACAGTGAGGCCAACGAGGCGCCCGAAGCAGAAGCAGCCGACTCGCTTGCAACTGAAGCAAGCGATGATTCTGAAGCTACCGAAGCTGACGACACGGATGAACGACTGGAAGCGGCTGCTCCGATGCCAAAGATGTCGTCAATCTGCCTCTTCTCGGCATCGTCGTTGAACAGCTGTCGCTTGTGCACAGCTTGCGCGCCGTGCATGTCGGCACTTGGATACGGCGCTGGCGTTCGTCGATGAACCAGAGGTGCTGGCGTTGGCCTGGGGTCGGCTGCTGCTACGGCAGCCAAGACCAAGGTGGCGCAAACAAGCTGAGGGGCACGCATTGTAGAGGTGGAGCGAGAGCGAGGGGCGGCGAAGAGACGGCAGCGGCGACGGCGGAGATGCTGAAGACGTGCAAAGGTTGACTAGGCAAACGAGTACAAGTGTAGGCAGTGACTGCAAACAATGCTCAACGTGATCCGCAGAAAGGCTGACCGAGGCGATGCGAGCTTGATGAGGTGTTGCAGCAAAGGGAGGCAGAGGGGCGCGTTGGCTGCTGCGTGCTGCTTGTAGGTAACGCTAAGTACTTGCAACCGTGTTTTGTCGTCTAGACGTTACGAGTAGTTGAGATTGTCGATGTGAAGAGGATGAGCAGGTGTAAGGTGTGAGGAGGAGGAGATGCAGAAAGGAGGCAAGTTGTGAATCCGGCGCGCGCTGCGAGCGAGAGTGGGGATGCTTGCTTGCACGCACGCCTGTCAGTCGAGCCGCCGCACGCACGCCGATCATTCGTCCTCAGCTTGCTGTGCGAAACGAGGGCATACAAACTCTCGCTTCCATCATTCTCAGTGGCGCTCCTCAGCAGCGCGAAACAAGCTGCGGCGTCGCTTGGCCTTTCACCCCTGTCAACTTGACGCCCGACGTGTCTCACTGAGAGAGCGCGAAGGTGTCCGCTCGCCTTGCCACCGCACCGAGAAACAAACGTTCACCGCGTCTCATCATCTCATCAGTGTCACAGTTTCATGCTTTCCTTTGTCCACTTCGCTTGCACTTCGTCAGCGCTCTAGAGAGGGCACTCTGAGCAGCGGCGCAGATAGACTTCCGTAAATAGCGCCAGCCAGCGAGCGTAGCGTTCAATCTCCGCATGCCGCACGTGAAGCAGTCTCAAATACTCGGCGACGTCATGCTGAGGAGGGGTGTGAGGTGGGTGTGCAGTCACAACAATGGTGATCAAGTCTCTGATGAATCTGGCCAAGCCTCGTCTATGCCACTGCGAGGCTTGCAGGGCGTGTGGATGAGTGAGGGCCTCTGCGGCGAGGCGCTTGCGCGCGTGAGGCTGTGCTGTCGCGCGTCAATCGATGATGGCTTTGGCTGCTGCGCTGGTCAGACGACCCGCACTCACAAAGCAGCTCCTCTTCATCTTTCCCTCTCTCTCTCGTCCCCACACAGCAGTTCGTATAAAAGGCTTCCACTCAACGGGCAAGGTATGCAACCCAACCCACCTGGCGTCTCATCGTACATCGATCCTTCTTCTTCTTCGTCTTCTCACACCACCACCTGGCCAGCTCGACAACAGCAGCATCGCGCACAAGCATCGCGCCACACCATCGAGTCACTTCGTCAACCCACGTCGCACGATCTAGATCTAGCCGAGTATCCCTCTTCTGCCGATCTACACACCCCACTCACTGGCGGCGCACACGCTTTCTCACGAGACTCCTTTGCACCCACGCGTAGAAGCAGCATGAGCGCCTACGCCAACGCACGCCCACACCAAACGTCAGGCTCAGGCAGGTTCAATGCAGCTCCGAATAGCTTCATGGGCCCAGTGCTTCAGCCTGCAAGGAATTGGTTTGATGAAATGAGGTGGGGCGAGGGGAAGCCAAAGGTGCAGAAGCGAAGGAGGTTACAGGTGAGTGTGAAGGTCGATAGGGGGGCTGCATCTGTGTGAGAGAGAGAGGAGAAGCTGATGCTCAAGCTCGTACCAACAGCTCTTGGCATCATACGCACCTGATTGGATCATCACGCTAGTCTTGGCAGGCGGCCTAGCTTTCGTCGACACGATCAACGGCTTTCAGCGCGAGTTCTCACTCACCGATACGAGCTTGCAGCATACGCATGCTCTTCAGGAGCGAGTCACAGTGGGCGAGTTGGTCGTGTATAGCGTTGCTATTCCAGCTATTCTGGTCATTCTGTTCGCGCTGGTGATTCATCGTAGCGTTTGGGATCTACACGCTGGCTTGCTTTGTCTGTTTCTTACGCATGCTTTGAACGTCACGGCCACTACGTTGCTCAAGGTGAGCTACGCAATGCTAGTCCGCTGCAGCACATATTCTGACGCCCTCTCACTCGCAACAGGTCAGCGTAGGCAGGCCCAGGCCAGACGTAATTGATCGTTGTCGTCCTCGCGAGGGCTCCATGAACGCCATGCCGTACGGTCTCGTCACGTCAGCCATCTGTACGGCCGATCCCACCACGCACGCAATGAAGGACGGCTGGAAGAGCTTCCCTTCTGGACACGCTAGCACTGCCTTTGCAGGCCTTACCTTCTTGGCGCTCTACTTTGCCGGAAAGTTGCATCTGATGAATCGAAGAGGTCATGCTGCGTCAGCTGTGAGTAGCTCATCTGGCTTGCTGTTGAGGCGCAGAGCTGATAAATAGCACTTCTTTTTTTGACAGTGGATCGTCTTCTTCCCGCTCATTGGTGCTGCACTCATTGCAGTCTCAAGGACTATGGGACTACAGGTGAGGGTGCCGTCTCATTTCAAGTCGCTGGGTATGCTGACTCCTCTCTGCCCGTCCAGGCATCACGCGACCGACGTAATCGCAGGTGGTCTACTAGGTTTCCTCGTCGCCATTGGCACATACGGACGCTACTATCCCTCTCTCTACGATCCGCGTTGTCACAAGCCGTACGCGCCTCGTATTTCACGCGAAGACGCAAACGAAGAAGGAGGCGAAGCGTACGACATTGAAGAACGCGCAGCCACGCGTGATTCGTCCAATGCTCGTGTACTCAACGCTGCGCAGGGCGTCGTACACGAAGCACCGCCGCATGGGTACGAACATGCTCGGTCCAAGAGCGTGGCGGAGGCGGAGATGGAACGCCAGACGGTACAGCCGCCGGAAATCTAAGCGAAACAGCTCGAGTGGAAGTATCGTGAGGGCAGCGCTGTATACAGCACTGCGCTCCCTCGATAGCCTCATATGTACATACTTTTAACTGTCTTCTCTAATCTCACCAGATAATAACAGACTCTCTCGGGCGCTGTTGCTGGCGGTCGAGAGGCAGAGTGAAGTGGACAGTGACGGGCAGCTGCTTCGCTTCGCCGCCAGTTAGTCGCACTCAAGTTTCACTCGAGTCTTCATCCTGCCTAGCTGCTCCTCTTCAAACTCCATGCTCTCCTTCTTCACTTGACCAGGAATCAGATTCACGCTTTCAGCCTTCTCCAGATTCATAATAGTGAGGCTCGCGTGGTAAAGCATCGTCTCGGCAGTGGCAGCGAGGCTGATCAAACAGAAGCATCAAAGCACATCGACTCTCAAATTGTGTTGATGCCCTCATGCAGAGAAGCTTGCACCGACGATCGTTCTTGTGCTCACACTTTGCGTAGCGCTACGTCTATGACAGTGGTAATGAAACCGCGAGGTCAGGCTGCATGAAAAGAAGATGCTGTGCCTGAACAGGCGTGACTCGCTCGGCTTTGCATGAAAGAACTGAACGTTCTGTCACCAACACTGCTGTGCTTGCTTCAAAGCTGCATACCTACTTGGAGTGAACGTGTGCGAAGACCTCGTGGTCGTGAAGGCTGCAGGTCCAAATATGGATCGAGGACTGCTTTGTCGGGAGCCTGGGAACAGTTTTGATTGCGCCCACCAGGATCGACACTCCGACGCCTCCTCGCGCCGCCGCAGCCATCTGTTCTTCTGGCTTGGCTTGGCTTGCGCCAGCGTCTGCGAGGGTGAGAGGAGGCCACAAGGTCGAGGCTCGATGCTGGGCAACGGCGAGCGAGTCATCAGTCATGCAACCTCGGGCTGTGGTTAGCGTTGTAGCGACTGCGCAACTGCGCATTCGAGAGAGGGGTGTCTGACCAGTCATGCACAGGCTGTTGCATGTCCCACCTGCTCCATTTGACTCTGTCGGTAGCTCGCGAGTAGCACTGCAAGCGAGACTTGCTGGTTGCTGCCTTCGCTTGGCTCACCTACCTTCGCTTCAAGCTGACTGACGGTTTGAGATCGTCGCTTCATCAAACGACTGAAAAGAGCGAGCGACGAGGTTGGCGCGTCGTCGAAGAGGACCCTCGAACTCGGTCCCCTTTTGGACCGCTGATCCCCACGCGAGCCCATGTGATGCCAGGTGCAGGACTAGTGGCGTTGCTGCATTTGCCACTCGCTTTGAGACACACTTTGGTGTGCGAAGAAGCTGCGCAAGAGTGCTGCGCAAGACTGCAAATGGAAGCATGCAGCAGCGCGATCTTGCAGGCGCACCAAGCTGCTGCAACCGGGCGGCAAGGCGCAAGGGCGGGCAGGTCTAGCCATGCACACGGCAACACCGCCTCCCGTCCTCTCTCACATCGACGACGAGAAGGAGAGCCCTCGAACTTGCGTTGATCGCCCCTTCCTGCTTCACTTCCACTCACTCACTTCTCACTCACAGCCTACACTACCTACTCCAGCCTCCCTCCTTCGTCACTCTCGCGCGCGTGCTTGCACCCAGACGACGCTCTAGACTAAAAGCAGCTGCAGCGTCCTGCAGCAACAAGCACTCTCGCGCTCGCACGGCTCTTCCCTCTCCGGCGGCGGCTGCGTTCCGCGTCGAACGGCCAAGCAGCTCTCTTTGCCTCACGCCTCCCCCTTCCTTTGCGCTCCCTTCTCGCTTCGCCCGACACACCACGCACAAGGTGCAAGGTCAACAAAGGCTACGCACGCACACACAGCGCAACTCTGCTGTTGACTTTCAGGCACATCTTGCCGCGCGACGCCAAGCCAAACCGCCGCGTCGCACCTCCTCCCCTTCAAGGCACCTCGTGCCGCTCCCCGCTAGCCTACCCGCCGGCTTCATACAGCAGCACTGCTACAGACTGCAAGACTGAGGGATAGCAGAGCAAAGACAGGCAGTAGGTAGTCGTTACGCCAAGGGGTGCTTCATAGAGCAGCTTCGGAACCGTACCGCGCCGGAGGTGCTCTCCTTCGGAATCTAGGCTTCGCAGCAGGTGAGTGATGGTGCTTCAGGATCAGGTATAGGGTTGGCCATGTGTAGCTAGAGCGCAGCCTCGTATGCAGCTTCGTAGCTGTAGCTGGGCTGCTACGGCGACACAGGCGGTACGCCGACAGCTCGTGACGTAAGGGCCCGTTGCTCATTGGAGGCCGTTGGGCAAGCCTGCTCACACACGCAAGTCCTGCGGCCTCTTGTACGGCGAATTGTGCATCTCAACTTCCGGTGTCCTGAATTTCAGTTAGATTTGGCGCCCGGAATCGGAGGAGCAAAGGAACTGCTGCTCCGGCGCTAGCCTTTCGTTGTCCCAAGGAGACTCTAGGTTACTCTCGTGTTGACGCAACTTCACTCCACTCCTCTCACAGCATACCCTACACTACACACTCGCCCTCAGCATGAACAAGGGCCTTCAATCTCTCGTTGCGCCCGAGCGCAGCGACACGGGCTCTAGTCAACGAACTCTGGTAGCTTCTTCAGCTGCTGCTGCTCTGCGTCGCTCGCCTTCGCCTCGCAGCAATGGCGTCGAGCCAGTAGATCTGCGTCGCTGGGCAACCGAAGCCATGTCTGCAGATCCGCCTGCCACGGGTGGAGATCGATCAGACTATCACTCATCTTCAAGGTTGCAGCTCGTCGATGGACGTGCTACGATGCCTCGTTCGCGCGGATCGCCAGCTCCGGACTCCTTTGAGAGAAGCACAGCAAGGCGACACGAGCCAAACGCAAAAGACCCACTTGCGCTTCGTCCAGCCTCCATGTATGCGCATTCGCCAACACGGGAACCTCTCATCGAGTATCAGTTCCCTGCGCCGCACGACGCAGGCGAGAGCTCTGCCTCGCACGCCAGCTCTTCGTCAGGAGACAACCTCAGTGCACTTGCGCGATACAGCTCAACTGGACGCAAGTCATGTCGCAAGGGCTTCGGTGCGGCTGAGCCTGCCACTTCTGATGCGCCGGCAAAGTCAGTTCACATGGCCGAGGACCTTCCACGTCGCTCTGACTCTCCGGACGAGGCAGAAGCTTGGGCTAGCTCTTCGCGCGTTCTTACGGCAGGCCGTCTGCGAGGCACAGGCGCTGCCATGCGTGGAGCTTCGAATCACTCCATGGGCAAGCACGGCGAAGAACCAACAACGCCACGCACACGTCCGCCGCTTCGTACGCGAGAGCGATCTCGCTCGCCAACTTCACTCGATAGCGAAGACGACTACGGCATGCTGGGTACGCCGGTAGATGATCAAGCTCCTCCGCTTTCCTTCTCGCGCAGCGCTTCTTCTCTCGCTCAATCCTACACGGCAGAAGGTAACACGCCTCCCATGGACACGCTCGACGACTTGCCAGCCACGCGAACTGGCATGGGCTATGGCCTTGGCTCGCTCGGAGCAGGAGCTGATGCCACGGGTCACTTGAGTGGTCTTGGACTCTCTACGCGGCGCGGCAGTGTTCCTGATGTTTCGCGAAAGGCAATAGCGAGGCAAGGATCGGCAGACATGCCATCGCCAGGCAGTCGTGGCGGCGAAGATCTCGTTCCGCCCTTTTCTCACTCTACGCTGCTCAGTATCGGCATGGTCGAAGGCATTACGCCTCCTACGTCGGGCGTCATGAGCGGTAACATGGAGAGTCGTCATGTCGTCAGTGCGGGCCTTGAGATGGGCTTGGGCGTGCATCTCGCTACGCACGCGCTGGCCAACTGCTTGCCCGCAGGCTCGTCAGGTCTAAAGCAATCTCACCGAGCCTCGATTCGCACGCACTAGCTTCAGTGGAGCGTCGGGAGCGTCGGGTGCATCCAGTGCCATGGATCTCAGCGCAATGGCCATGAATCTCAAGGTCACGGAGTCGCAACTTGGCACTAGCTCCGAGGCGCCCAGCCCACTCGACACGCACGTATCGGATCGCATCCCGCAAGATCACCCACTCAGTCAGCTTGCTGAAGCGGAACTTGCACGTCGTCGTACTACGGGTGGCATGGCTGGCAGAGATCGTGGTCGTACTAGCGCTGCAGGTCTTCCGGACTCGCTAGCTTCGCGTCGCCATCAGCGTTCCGGCACACACGACGCATACAGCATGCCTCGTGGCGTTCTGGATGCAATGGGTGCTGCGGCTCCTTCAAGTGCACATGCTTCTCCATTCGCTGCAGCGTCAGGCGCCATGGAGGAGGAGAACTCGTATGTGCCTTCGTTGCACTTTGCTGCTACTGCGTACGCAAGTCACAGTTCGGAAAGCAGCTATAGTCACGGCGCTTATGCATCAGGACGCGGCAGTACGCAAGCTGATACGCCAAGTTTGGGCGGCACAAAGGCTATGCTCTCGCCGGACGTGCAGAGTCAGTCTAGAGGCTCTTACCTGGGCGATGGGCACGTTGGCGGAGGTGGAGAGGCTAACGCACACCAAGCAGCGGGAGAGTATCCGACGCGCGATAACGCTGCACAGTTGGGCGCTGTAGGCGCGCTTGTGGGCATGAGTGGAGGCGGACACTTTGCGCCACAAGTTCGCGCAATGGTAGCTGAAGTACTGCACGTGCTCATCCCTACCATTCCGCTCAGCGGCGCAGAGGGCGAGACGATTCACATTGCCGAATACGGTAGCTTGAACTCACGCTCTACGGTACTGCTGCCAGCTATCATCTCGCGCTTCACGGAGCGTGCTCATGCTCGTCTGCCGCAGCTTGCCGCTCAGGGATTGGATCAAGAGTTGGGCTACTTTGGCTCTGCCTTGCCAGGCGTTCAGGGAGCGCCTACGATTGTCGGAGCAGGAGCAGCGCCAGGCGAGGCGAGTCGCGTAAACTTTTCCATCGTACACGAAGACTCACCACAGGCAGACTTTCGTCCACTCATGCAGCTGCTCGAGACCACCTCTGACTCGTACCTCGACGCGCACTGGCAGTCGAAGCATCAACCTACGCTTCAGCATCGCATCTTTCCGTCCTTTGTCAGTCGTCCCTTTGCATCGCGCATCGCGCCGCCGGGCACGCATCATCTAGGCTTCTCGCTCATGGATCTGCACTGGGCACACACGCCTCGCGACCAGTCCGTTTCGCTGGCTACAACTGCGCATGCCGAGTTGACTGCCTTTCTCACCGCTCGCGCACACGAGTTCCGCCCTGGCGGCATCTTTGCCATGGCGTTCATCGCGCGCAGCGAGGACGATGCTCCGCCCATGTCACGTCAGCGTTCGGCGCACAGTCTGCACACTTCTGCAGATGCAGATGGCGCTTCGACTTCGCTTGGTCGTTCGCCTTCTAACTCGTCTGTGCGTCAGGATGGCGAGTTGCCCAAGAAGCCGCGCGGCGATATGTGGACTGCGCTCAGCAATACCCTCACGCCGTGCATTCGTGAGTAGTGAAAGCGTTCACATATGCATTGTCTTGCCTTTACTTACCTTTGCTTGCTCTCACAGAACGCCTCGTTTCATGCCAAATGATCAAGACGGAAGTAGCGCGTGCACTCATGGCCATTCCCATGCACCCACGCAGGCCTCGTGAGACGCTAGCCGTGCTCAAGAGCGTGCGTCACTTGTGGCAGGTAGACTGGAGCTGCGGTTTGGGACTGGATGATAATCCCAACTCGGCCGCTGCTCGTGCGTTGCAGTCGCAGCCCGGCAGTACTGCTGGCTCGCCCGTAGCTGGTTCGCGCCCCCCACCGCCGCGCAAGATGTCGATTGGCGAAAACTTGCCCAGCGAGCCCGAGCCTCTTCGCTTGCCGCACCCTGCGTTCAAGGCTTATCAGGCGGGTACACTACCTCGCGTCGTCTTCATCGAGCACCTACTGGCCTTGTTCAAGAGCCTCTATGAAGGACACATGCGTCTCGTTCTCAAGGAGAAGGGAAAGCTGTCCACAGGTGAGTTTGATGCGCTGCAGCTCTAGTCCCGCATTCGCTGACACATTCTCCCTTCAGGTGCCATTGGCTTTGTACTCGACTCGCTCTGGGACACGCTAGCCAATCGCTTGCTGGATTACGCCTCGCCAATCGAGGAGATTGAGGTAGAAGTCACCATTTGCGCCCTCAAGCGCCTTTAGATTAGAACTCACACACATCGTAGATCGTTCAACATTACTTCAGCATTTTTCTTCGTCAACACTCGCCAAACACACTCAGCAGCATCTTCATGAAGTCTGGATTTGCGCTACACCATAAACGATTGCCTCAAAGGCTGCACCGACGTATACTCGGAGCGCCTTTCTTGCCGTTCCGCATTCTTTTCTGCCACACCTCACCTGCACTGCTGCAACTCTTTCAGCCCCACATCATACAGCCTCGTCCACTCTCTCACTCACCCAACTCAAACCGCCTTACTCGTCGTCTCCCCATCTCTACACTACCCGGTAGAACCAACTTAGTCACCCAAACCACATCCCTCTTTCGCATCTTCAGCAAACTTGCACTCCTCTCTCTCACTCCATCTCAGCACCTCCTCCCATGCACTTTACCCAAATCTGTAGCAAAAGAAGAACGTCACGTCGAGGTTCGAGTATCCCCCCTTGTCACGCACACCCCTCGCACACAAGCATCAAACACCTCTTGCGAGCCAAGGCGCGCTGGGAGCGCCGGTGGAGTTCCAAGGGAAGCTTGTCTAGTCAACTCAAACTCATAGGGCTCTTCACGAAGAGTCTGTTTCAGCGTGCCTAGATAGTGTGTTGTGCGGTTTTCCGAGCTATTTGTACATGTCCGTGACGTGTCCTTGGCGAGTGAGATGCGGGGTGCGTTTATATGTGTGAGGCTGTGAGATGTGGGAAGGGGAACGAAAGGGAATCTCGAGATGGAAAGCAAGTACTTGAGATGCTGAAGCTTAAGCCTTGCTCTCTGACTCTCTACCATCGTAAGCGGAAGCTGGCGTAATGGCACCCTTTTCAGCGTCCATCGTAGCCGGTGAGGTGTCTGTTGAAGCGTCAAGTGATGAATCGGCTCTGGCTTGAGCATCGGCTGCTGTGGCGTTGATCATGGGAGCTGGGTACCAGATGGCGTGAACTGCAAGGAGGAAGGTGATGAGAGGTCGAATCGAGAGGGGGTTGGAAGACGACTTTACTCACCTCCGACGGAAATGATCAAGGGAAGACCATCTAACGTGAATGTGTAAATCTCGCCCGAGTAGAGCTTACCTCCGTAGCCCTGGTTCATTTCGATGATACTACAAGGTAGCAACGTAAGAATCTAGGCGCGACACAAGACGATTGTGAGACTGCTCACCGATAGATGCTTCGCCAGATGATGCCCATGCTGCTGATGCCGAGCAGAACAAAGAGCCTCGCCGTCTTGTTGCGCAGGCAGTTTTGCGGCAGGTAAGCTCGATCCTCGCGACATAGTCGTACGTACGCTACGATGGTGAGTGCAGAGAAGAGAAAGTAACTCGCTCCTTGACCTGATACACCGGCTAGGAAGAGCTGATAGCGTTGTCGAGCGTCAGATGGAAGTGGAGGAGAGGGTTGAGAAGAAGGCTGACTCACCTTATCGCCAAGTCTTGTGTTCTCAAGATTGTCTCCAGTTTGCAGCCCACCACCCGCCGCTTGCAAGATGAACGTGCAGATATCCGAAATGATGAAGATCCTCGCTGTAAGTCTCGGTGGGATGAACGAGTAGCGACTCTTGGCCGTAAGACCTTGACGTGAATGAAGGTCCGTATCTACAGCGCTGATTATCCGGCCGTAGGTGAGGTAGTTGAACGCTAGGAAACCACTTGGAGCGACGACGAGGAAGAGATAGTAGCAGATGTAGCTGGGTGGGAGAAGGGCTTGTCAGTATTGTCCTTAGCAAGGTCACCATGAGGAGCAGCACTCACAGCGCTCGGTTGGCCTGATTCCCTTCAGGTCGCATTGCCACTCTGATCCACCAGCCCAGCGACTCAAACGTGACTGCAATAGGCAATACGAGACCCCACTTGCCCGTCTTGAGACTCCAATACCATAGCGAAACGGCAGCGAGTAGATAAAGCACGGCAAACGTAACGTTGCCGCCTAGATTGGGCACGTAGGCCAAGTAGCTCTCCGGCGTAAGCGCTGGAGCAGCCGCTACGAGTGTCGGCAGGGCTAAGCTGAGCACCAGGGAGAGGCTGAGTGTGCTGAGCATGTTGAAGGGTGGAGTGAGGGTTAGAGAAGCAAGGTAGCGAGGGCAGGAGTGGGACGACCAAAGGCAACGTCGAAACTTGGCTGACATGCAACCATCTTCCGCGGGTTCCTCTCACAGTGACCAAAAAAGCACGACGCCGAGACGTCCAAATCGAATGCAGGGACGCCCAGGAACGGGGCAATGAATCGTCCTCGGCGTCATCGGCGACGCAGGGCGACGCTCGGCTTGAGTAAGGCAGAGTGAGGCGCACGCCGCGCCTGTCTGCTCGACTCTCTTGCTCTGCTTGAAGGTCAGCAAGCTACACCTACCTACAACGATCAGACGTGCAACGAGAGAGGCTTGAATGGTGTGTGGAAGGGTCGGCGTACATAATCGCGAAACGCGTCACGCATCTCACGGCACCGAACGCGCCGCGGATTGCCGAACGTGTGGCTGAAAGCTGAAAAAGGCCTCCTCTCGAAAGTCGTTCCACTTCTCTCCTTCCAACCCTCTCATCGTTTGGTAGGATGCATAGATAGACGAGCAAGGTGTTGTATGGCATGGTCAGTCAGACAGCTCGAGAGCTGGCGCCTCGACTCGGTAGCGAGAGGAACGTTTACTGAGCAGCTGTGAACAGCATCGGGCTCAGGACCACACACCGAGGTAGCCTAACGCGTGGATTGACTGCGGCTTGGGTGTGTACGAACTACGTGAGTGAGAGACGTGAGATGGTGGTGGTGGTGGTGAGACAAGATGGGAACACAGGAGAGTGAGTGATCTAGTCTCAGGGGTGTCTGCGCATATTGCGCGTGCATGGAATGACGTGGAAGGACGTGGAATGCCAAGACCTGTGGAAGGTGAGCGAAGCTACTTCCAACACAAGGCTGGATGGTGCGTTGCCAGTAGCACAAGAAGAACGGCACAGAGGTGGCTGTGCGAGAGGCGAGTGCTGGTGGTGAGCAAGGCTCAGCTGGTGCGCAGGTCGTGATAGGCACTCGAGCTGGTAGTCGTCTTTCTATCGTTCTTCAGACTTGGTGAGTAGACGTGAAGCACAGCTATATGCGTAAGCTCGGAGTGCTGCTGCTGCACTGCTCAGGGGCTAAGGCAGCATCTGTGTGGCACGACTTGTGGTCAGAGCTCACCGCTCAGAGGCACGCCCCTCGAACCAACTGAGCATCGAGCATGTCTCCTTGACCCTCATGCAGCAGGATGCCGAGCGCTCGTGTCGATGTTGTAAACGTGGTGGTGGTAGTACGATGATGAGATGCTGAGGGCTTGCGGAATGTCAAGTGTCAAGTGCTATGGCTGCGCATAGAGTGCTTGAGCCTCGTCGTGTCCTTGACACCTCTGCAGACATGCTTCCATTGAGGTGCGCTCAGTATCTTACTTGGCAATCGTCATGGAGTGGCCGAGTGATACGGTGCCGTGGTACGTGTCTCGTAGAGACCTCAATCCATCGAAAGCAGAGTCGAGGCTCAGCGAACGGCCCCAGCATCAAGATGTGTTGCAGACGCGCGGTGATCGTATAAAGTCGAAGCTCGTTCTGTCGACAGTGACTCAAAAATCAAGACACTTGTCACCTAAGAAATGAATCACAATGATGAGCAACATGGCGGCACGGGGCCGCATAGAGTCGGTCCAGGAGGTGCGCTCTGACCTCCGCAAGCCTCTCGAGTCGGTCTCGACAGCAGTGGTCAAGTCACGAGAGATGAATGTACAGTGAAGCTCGGACGCTCCGTTGCATCAAATGCCCTACAAAGCTGCTGATCAGTCATATCAATCAAGCTGTTGATGTTGATGTTGTCGTAGAGTTCGAGGCCGGCTCGAGCACCGTGGCGGGAATCCATCTGCCTGAGTTGTTTCGCACATCAGAGCATCACCGGATTACATCACGACTTGGCTCCCACTTCATTTTCCTCAGCCAACCAGTTTCTAGGTCAGGATGACACAGGACGGTCGAAGTTACGGCCTCTCCTCCAAAGTGAACCCGAGCTGCAGAGAGTGTCTCACCACGCTGTTCATCACACCTGTCGCCGCTGCCGCCGCCGTCACGGTCGGACAAACTCAAGACGCAGCTTTGATTCACCACAACGGCTCTGAAGCGCAAGTCGAGTGATCAGCTTCACAAGTCGACTCAAAGAGCGAGAGTGTACAGTCTACGCTGACATTCCTGAGCTTCCCGCGGATCCGACGGCGACCAGCAGAGCCTCGAAAATGGCCAGATTCGCGCCCCTCAATCTTGCTTCCCTACCACAACATCCAAGCACCCCTCGCACTTTCCTCCCTCCTCAGTGCACTCCTCTCGACTCTGATCCTCTCACTTCAAGTCGAGAAAGCAAGCAAGCAAGTCACCGCCTGCCTTCTAACGAACATCACATCGTCACCGCCGCGCTACCATCGTGCCCGCTGTCAAGATGAACCTCCTCAAGCTCACTCTACTCCCTGGTCTCCTCGCCAGCTTTGCCGTCGTGGCAGCACTCCCCTCGCCCGCCGTGAGCATGCGCAATACGTGCGCACATGGCTACTGCTCAACCACTGACATCATCCTTCTACTATACAGAACTCGAGTCTCAGTGAGCAGAGCTTGGACGCAAGAGGTCCGCTGGGCGTCGGATGCGGAACTCCCATATCGGAGAATCTCGACGGCTACGCTCAGGGCTGGGGCTGCCCTTCCAAAGGGGGCCAGAAGTACAAGTGCCACACTTTCAACGGACGGGATAGCTTTGGCGTCGTGCACGGCCACTGCTGGCACATTAGGTGAGTCACGTAGCAGGGTCAAGTGCTATGGAAAAAGAGCATTGCTGAAGTGGCTTCGTTGTCAGTGTCTGCTGCGCTGCTATTGGTCACAACGGCCAATGCCACGACCGCAATGGCGCGGAGTATCACCCGACAAAGCAGGGCCACGACCTTTGCAACACGGACTCGCTCAGCCACTGATAAAGCGATGGACCCTGGCATCTGCTTTGCGTGCACCAACGTACGCTCTCGAAACACGAGATGTCGCTAGGCGTGCTCAGGTCCGTTCCAACCCGGCTTCATCACTACGCTCGAAATATTCCACTACTCAATACGTAGACAACTTTATGCCTTCACCTTACAGACTTAGAGCGACTGAGAGAATACGATGACACGTTCATCTGAGAAGTGACGTGAGCAGCGGGTGTCGATCGAATGCGACTCGCAAGTGTACGTGTATCGTCCTCTTCATCGCAGGTAAGCAACAGTCAGAGATTACGTTGAGCTGTTACACTGAAGCGAACGAGCGACGAAAGGCTCGCGTCATGAATGTCGTCATGAATGTGACGAGAACGAGGCTTGCCCTAGCAGTACGCTGAGTACGACCAGACGCGAAGCAGCAAACATTGACTGCAGCTTGAGCTCTGAGCCTCCTACACTAAGCTCATA
>CAWYPZ010000050.1:0-51000 GCA_963966055.1 Lathyrus aphaca
GTTTCATAGAATGTAATTTTCAGATGATTTTTTTGCATGGACTTCCATCATAACCTTTCCTCTTAACATATATACATGATATGTAAAGTATCGTTTCATTTCAAATAGTCCCCAATTAAATTTGATTTTTTTTACCGAAACTAGTGTATAATATACTATGATTTTTGACCGATATTTGCATTTCGAAAAGTTTCATAGAATGTAATTTTCAGATGAATTTTTGCATGGAATTCCATCATAACCTTCCCTCGTAAAACATATAAACGATATGTGAAGTTTCGTATCATTTCGAACAGTCCATAATTAAATTTGATTTTTGACCGAAACTAGTATAAACTTGTGTATAATATACTATGATTTTTGACCGAAACTTGCATTTCCAAAAGATTCATAGAATCTAATTTTCAGATGATTTTTTGAATGGACTTCCATCATAACCTTCCCTCGTAAAATATATAAATGATATGTAAGATCTTGTATCATTTCGAATAGCCCCCGATTAAATTTGATTTTTTTGACCGAAACTTGTGTATAATATACTATGATTTTGTACCGAAATTCGCATTTTGAAAAGTTTCATAGAATGTAATTTTCAGATTATTTTTTTGCATGGACTTTCATCATAACCTTCCCTCTTAACATAGATAAATGATATGTGAAATATCGTATCATTTCAAATAGTCCTCAATTAAATTTGATTTTTTTGACCGAAACTAGTGTATAATATACTATGATTTTTGACCGAAACTTGCATTTCGAAAATTTTCATAGAATCTAATTTCCGGATGATTTTTTGCATGGACTTCCATCATAACAATCCCTCGTAAAATATATAAGCGATATGTGAAGTTTCTTATCATTTCGAATAGTCCACAATTAAATTTAATTTTTGACTGAAACTAGTATAAACTAGTGTATAATATACTATGATTTTTGACCGAAACATGCATTTCCAAAAGTTTCATAGAATCTAATTTTCCAATGATTTTTTGAATGGACTTCCATCATAACCTTCCCTCGTAAAATATATAAATGATATGTGAAGTCTCGTATCATTTCGAATAGCCCCTGATTAAATTTGATTTTTTTGACCGAAACTTGTGTATAATATACTATGATTTTGTACCGAAATTGGCATTTCGAAAATTTTCATAGAATGTAATTTTCAGATGATTTTTTTGCATGGACTTTCATCATAACCTCCCCTCTTAACATATATACATGATATTTGAAGTATCGTATCATTTCAAATAGTCCCCAATTAAATTTGATTTTTTTGACCGAAACTAGTGTATAATATACTATGATTTTTGACCGAAACTTGCATTTCGAAAAGTTTCATAGAATCTATTTTCCGGATGATTTTTTGCATGGAATTCCATCATAACCATCCCTCGTAAAATATATAAGCGATATGTAAAGTTTCTTATCATTTCGAACAGTCCACAATTAAATTTGATTTTTGACCGAAACTAGTATAAACTAGTGTATAATATACTATGATTTTTGACCGAAACTTGCATTTCGAAAAGTTTCATAGAATCTAATTTTCCTATGATTTTTTAAATGGACTTCCATCATAACCTTCCCTCGTAAAATATATAAATGATATGTGAAGTCTCGTATCATTTCGAATAGTCCCCGATTAAATTTGAATTTTTTGACCGAAACTTGAGTATAATATACTACGATTTTTGGCCGAAACTGGAATTTCGAAAAGTTTCATAGAATGTAATTTTCAGATGATTTTTTTGCATGGACTTTCATCATAACCTTCCCTCTTAACATATATACATGATATTTGAAGTATCGTATCATTTCAAATAGTCCCCAATTAAATTTGATTTTTTTGACCGAAACTAGTGTATAATATACTATGATTTTTGACCGAAACTTGCATTTCGAAAAGTTTCATAGAATCTATTTTCCGGATGATTTTTTGCATGGAATTCCATTATAACCATCCCTCGTAAAATATATAAGCGATATGTAAAGTTTCTTATCATTTCGAACAGTCCACAATTAAATTTGATTTTTGACCGAAACTAGTATAAACTAGTGTATAATATACTATGATTTTTGACCGAAACTTGCATTTCGAAAAGTTTCATAGAATCTAATTTTCCTATGATTTTTTAAATGGACTTCCATCATAACCTTCCCTCGTAAAATATATAAATGATATGTGAAGTCTCGTATCATTTCGAATAGTCCCCGATTAAATTTGAATTTTTTGACCGAAACTTGAGTATAATATACTACGAATTTTGGCCGAAACTGGAATTTCGAAAAGTTTCATAGAATGTAATTTTCAGATGATTTTTTTGCATGGACTTCCATCATAACCATCCCTCTTAACATATATACATGATATGTGAAGTATCGTTTCATTTCAAATAGTCCCCAATTAAATTTGATTTGTTTTACCGAAACTAGTGTATAATATCCTATGATTTTTGACCGATATTTGCATTTCGAAAAGTTTCATAGAATGTAATTTTCAGATGAATTTTTGCATGGAATTCCATCATAACCTTCCCTTGTAAAACATATAAACGATATGTGAAGTTTCGTATCATTTCGAACAATCCATAATTAAATTTGATTTTTGACCGAAACTAGTATAAACTTGTGTATAATATACTATGATTTTTGACCGAAACTTGCATTTCCAAAAGTTTCATAGAATCTAATTTTCAGATGATTTTTTGAATGGACTTCCATCATAACCTTCCCTCGTAAAATATATAAATGATATGTAAGATCTTGTATCATTTCGAATAGCCCCCGATTAAATTTGATTTTTTTGACCGAAACTTGTGTATAATATACTATGATTTTGTACCGAAATTCGCATTTTGAAAAGTTTCATAGAATGTAATTTTCAGATGATTTTTTTGCATGGACTTTCATCATAACCTTCCCTCTTAACATATATACATGATATGTGAAATATCGTATCATTTCAAATAGTCCTCAATTAAATTTGATTTTTTTGACCGAAACTACTGTATAATATACTATGATTTTTGACCGAAACTTGCATTTCGAAAAGTTTCATAGAATCTAATTTCCGGATGATTTTTTTGCATGGACTTCCATCATAACAATCCCTCGTAAAATATATAAGCGATATGTGAAGTTTCTTATCATTTCGAACAGTCCACAATTAAATTTAATTTTTGACCGAAACTAGTATAAACTAGTGTATAATATACTATGATTTTTGACCGAAACATGCATTTCCAAAAGTTTCATAGAATCTAATTTTCCAATGATTTTTTGAATGGACTTTCATCATAACCTTCCCTCGTAAAATATATAAATGATATGTGAAGTCTCGTATCATTTCGAATAGCCCCCGATTAAATTTGATTTTTTTAACCGAAACTTGTGTATAATATACTATGATTTTGTACCGAAATTGTCATTTCGAAAAGTTTCATTGAATGTAATTTTCAGATGATTTTTTTGCATGGACTTTCATCATAACCTTCCCTCTTAATATATATACATGATATTTGAAGTATCGTAAAATTTCAAATAGTCCCCAATAAAATTTGATTTTTTTGACCGAAACTAGTGTATAATATACTATGATTTTTGACCGAAACTTGCATTTCGAAAAGTTTCATAGAATCTATTTTCCGGATGATTTTTTGCATAGAATTCCATCATAACCATCCCTCGTAAAATATATAAGCGATATGTAAAGTTTCTTATCATTTCGAACAGTCCACAATTAAATTTGATTTTTGACCGAAACTAGTATAAACTAGTGTATAATATACTATGATTTTTGACCGAAACTTGCATTTCGAAAAGTTTCATAGAATCTAATTTTCCTATGATGTTTAAAATGGACTTCCATCATAACCTTCCCTCGTAAAATATATAAATGATATGTGAAGTCTCGTAACATTTCGAATAGTCCCCGATTAAATTTGAATTTTTTGACCGAAACTTGAGTATAATATAGTACGATTTTTGGCCGAAACTGGAATTTCGAAAAGTTTCATAGAATGTAATTTTCAGATGATTTTTTTGCATGGACTTCCATCATAACCATCCCTCTTAACATATATACATGATATGTGAAGTATCGTTTCATTTCAAATAGTCCCCAATTAAATTTGATTTGTTTTACCGAAACTAGTGTATAATATACTATGATTTTTGACCGATATTTGCATTTCGAAAAGTTTCATAGAATGTAATTTTCAGATGAATTTTTGCATGGACTTCCATCATAACCTTCCCTCGTAAAACATATAAACGATATGTGAAGTTTCGTATCATTTCGAACAGTCCACAATTAAATTTAATTTTTGACCGAACCTAGTATAAACTAGTGTATAATATACTATGATTTTTGACCGAAACATGCATTTCCAAAAGTTTCATAGAATCTAATTTTCCGATGATTTTTTGAATGGACTTCCATCATAACCTTCCCTCGTAAAATATATAAATGATATGTGAAGTCTCGTATCATTTCGAATAGCCCCCGATTAAATTTGTTTTTTTGACCGAAACTTGTGTATAATATACTATGATTTTGTACCGAAATTGTCATTTCGAAAAGTTTCATTGAATGTAATTTTCAGATGATTTTTTTGCATGGACTTTCATCATAACCTTCCCTCTTAACATATATACATGATATTTGAAGTATCGTAAAATTTCAAATAGTCCCCAATAAAATTTTATTTTTTTGACCGAAACTAGTGTATAATATACTATGATTTTTGACCGAAACTTGCATTTCGAAAAGTTTCATAGAATCTATTTTCCGGATGATTTTTTGCATGGAATTCCATCATAACCATCCCTCGTAAAATATATAAGCGATATGTAAAGTTTCTTATCATTTCGAACAGTCCACAATTAAATTTGATTTTTGACCGAAACTAGTATAAACTAGTGTATAATATACTATGATTTTTGACCGAAACTTGCATTTCGAAAAGTTTCATAGAATCTAATTTTCCTATGATGTTTAAAATGGACTTCCATCATAACCTTCCCTCGTAAAATATATAAATGATATGTGAAGTCTCGTAACATTTCGAATAGTCCCCGATTAAATTTGAATTTTTTGACCGAAACTTGAGTATAATATAGTACGATTTTTGGCCGAAACTGGAATTTCGAAAAGTTTCATAGAATGTAATTTTCAGATGATTTTTTTGCATGGACTTCCATCATAACCATCCCTCTTAACATATATACATGATATGTGAAGTATCGTTTCATTTCAAATAGTCCCCAATTAAATTTGATTTTTTTTACCGAAACTAGTGTATAATATACTATGATTTTTGACCGATATTTGCATTTCGAAAAGTTTCATAGAATGTAATTTTCAGATGAATTTTTGCATGGAATTCCATCATAACCTTCCCTCGTAAAACATATAAACGATATGTGAAGTTTCGTATCATTTCGAACAGTCCACAATTAAATTTAATTTTTGACCGAAACTAGTATAAACTAGTGTATAATATACTATGATTTTTGACCGAAACATGCATTTCCAAAAGTTTCATAGAATCTAATTTTCCGATGATTTTTTGAATGGACTTCCATCATAACCTTCCCTCGTAAAATATATAAATGATATGTGAAGTCTCGTATCATTTCGAATAGCCCCCGATTAAATTTGTTTTTTTGACCGAAACTTGTGTATAATATACTATGATTTTGTACCGAAATTGTCATTTCGAAAAGTTTCATTGAATGTAATTTTCAGATGATTTTTTTGCATGGACTTTCATCATAACCTTCCCTCTTAACATATATACATGATATTTGAAGTATCGTAAAATTTCAAATAGTCCCCAATAAAATTTTATTTTTTTGACCGAAACTAGTGTATAATATACTATGATTTTTGACCGAAACTTGCATTTCGAAAAGTTTCATAGAATCTATTTTCCGGATGATTTTTTGCATGGAATTCCATCATAACCATCCCTCGTAAAATATATAAGCGATATGTAAAGTTTCTTATCATTTCGAACAGTCCACAATTAAATTTGATTTTTGACCGAAACTAGTATAAACTAGTGTATAATATACTATGATTTTTGACCGAAACTTGCATTTCGAAAAGTTTCATAGAATCTAATTTTCCTATGATGTTTAAAATGGACTTCCATCATAACCTTCCCTCGTAAAATATATAAATGATATGTGAAGTCTCGTATCATTTCGAATAGTGCCCGATTAAATTTGAATTTTTTGACCGAAACTTGAGTATAATATACTACGATTTTTGGCCGAAACTGGAATTTCGAAAAGTTTCATAGAATGTAATTTTCAGATGATTTTTTTGCATGGACTTCCATCATAACCATCCCTCTTAACATATATACATGATATGTGAAGTATCGTTTCATTTCAAATAGTCCCTAATTAAATTTGATTTTTTTTACCGAAACTAGTGTATAATATACTATGATTTTTGACCGATATTTGCATTTCGAAAAGTTTCATAGAATGTAATTTTCAGATGAATTTTTGCATGGAATTCCATCATAACCTTCCCTCGTAAAACATATAAACGATATGTGAAGTTTCGTATCATTTCGAATAGTCCATAATTAAATTTGATTTTTGACCGAAACTAGTATAAACTTGTGTATAATATACTATGATTTTTGACCGAAACTTGCATTTCCAAAAGATTCATAGAATCTAATTTTCAGATGATTTTTTGAATGGACTTCCATCATAACCTTCCCTCGTAAAATATATAAATGATATGTAAGATCTTGTATCATTTCGAATAGCCCCCGATTAAATTTGATTTTTTTGACCGAAACTTGTGTATAATATACTATGATTTTGTACCGAAATTCGCATTTTGAAAAGTTTCATAGAATGTAATTTTCAGATGATTTTTTTATATGGACTTTCATCATAACCTTCCCTCTTAACATAGATAAATGATATGTGAAATATTGTATCATTTCAAATAGTCCTCAATTAAATTTGATTTTTTTGACCGAAACTAGTGTATAATATACTATGATTTTTGACCGAAACTTGCATTTCGAAAAGTTTCATAGAATCTAATTTCCGGATGATTTTTTGCATGGACTTCCATCATAACAATCCCTCGTAAAATATATAAGCGATATGTGAAGTTTCTTATCATTTCGAATAGTCCACAATTAAATTTAATTTTTGACCGAAACTAGTATAAACTAGTGTATAATATACTATGATTTTTGACCGAAACATGCATTTCCAAAAGTTTCATAGAATCTAATTTTCCAATGATTTTTTGAATGGACTTCCATCATAACCTTCCCTCGTAAAATATATAAATGATATGTGAAGTCTCGTATCATTTCGAATAGCCCCCGATTAAATTTGATTTTTTTGACCGAAACTTGTGTATAATATACTATGATTTTGTACCGAAATTGGCATTTCGAAAAGTTTCATAGAATGTAATTTTCAGATGATTTTTTTGCATGGACTTTCATCATAACCTTCCCTCTTAACATATATACATGATATTTGAAGTATCGTATCATTTCAAATAGTCCCCAATTAAATTTGATTTTTTTGACCGAAACTAGTGTATAATATACTATGATTTTTGACCGAAACTTGCATTTCGAAAAGTTTCATAGAATCTATTTTCCGAATGATTTTTTGCATGGAATTCCATCATAACCATCCCTCGTAAAATATATAAGCGATATGTAAAGTTTCTTATCATTTCGAACAGTCCACAATTAAATTTGATTTTTGACCGAAACTAGTATAAACTAGTGTATAATATACTATGATTTTTGACCGAAACTTGCATTTCGAAAAGTTTCATAGAATCTAATCTTCCTATGATTTTTTAAATGGACTTCCATCATAACCTTCCCTCGTAAAATATATAAATGATATGTGAAGTCTCGTATCATTTCGAATAGTCCCCGATTAAATTTGAATTTTTTGACCGAAACTTGAGTATAATATACTACGATTTTTGGCCGAAACTGGAATTTCGAAAAGTTTCATAGAATGTAATTTTCAGATGATTTTTTTGCATGGACTTCCATCATAACCTTTCCTCTTAACATATATACCAGATATGTGAAGTATCGTTTCATTTCAAATAGTCCCCAATTAAATTTGATTTTTTTTACCGAAACTAGTGTATAATATACTATGATTTTTGACCGATATTTGCATTTCGAAAAGTTTCATAGAATGTAATTTTCAGATGAATTTTTGCATGGAATTCCATCATAACCTTCCCTCGTAAAACATATAAACGATATGTGAAGTTTCGTATCATTTCGAACAGTCCATAATTAAATTTGATTTTTGACCGAAACTAGTATAAACTTGTGTATAATATACTATGATTTTTGACCGAAACTTGCATTTCCAAAAGATTCATAGAATCTAATTTTCAGATGATTTTTTGAATGGACTTCCATCATAACCTTCCCTCGTAAAATATATAAATGATATGTAAGATCTTGTATCATTTCGAATAGCCCCCGATTAAATTTGATTTTTTTGACCGAAACTTGTATATAATATACTATGATTTTGTACCGAAATTCGCATTTTGAAAAGTTTCATAGAATGTAATTTTCAGATGATTTTTTTGCATGGACTTTCATCATAACCTTCCCTCTTAACATAGATAAATGATATGTGAAATATCGTATCATTTCAAATAGTCCTCAATTAAATTTGATTTTTTTGACCGAAACTAGTGTATAATATACTATGATTTTTGACCGAAACTTGCATTTCGAAAAGTTTCATAGAATCTAATTTCCGGATGATTTTTTGCATGGACTTCCATCATAACAATCCCTCGTAAAATATATAAGCGATATGTGAAGTTTCTTATCATTTCGAATAGTCCACAATTAAATTTAATTTTTGACCGAAACTAGTATAAACTAGTGTATAATATACTATTATTTTTGACCGAAACATGCATTTCCAAAAGTTTCATAGAATCTAATTTTCCAATGATTTTTTGAATGGACTTCCATCATAACCTTCCCTCGTAAAATATATAAATGATATGTGAAGTCTCGTATCATTTCGAATAGCCCCCGGTTAAATTTGATTTTTTTGACCGAAACTTGTGTATAATATACTATGATTTTGTACCGAAATTGGCATTTCGAAAATTTTCATAGAATATAATTTTCAGATGATTTTTTTGCATGGACTTTCATCATAACCTCCCCTCTTAACATATATACATGATATTTGAAGTATCGTATCATTTCAAATAGTCCCCAATTAAATTTGATTTTTTTGACCGAAACTAGTGTATAATATCTATGATTTTTGACCGAAACTTGCATTTCGAAAAGTTTCATAGAATCTATTTTCCGGATGATTTTTTGCATGGAATTCCATCATAACCATCCCTCGTAAAATATATAAGCGATATGTAAAGTTTCTTATCATTTCGAACAGTCCACAATTAAATTTGATTTTTGACAGAAACTAGTATAAACTAGTGTATAATATACTATGATTTTTGACCGAAACTTGCATTTCGAAAAGTTTCATAGAATCTAATTTTCCTATGATTTTTTAAATGGACTTCCATCATAACCTTCCCTCGTAAAATATATAAATGATATGTGAAGTCTCGTAACATTTCGAATAGTCCCCGATTAAATTTGAATTTTTTGACCGAAACTTGAGTATAATATACTACGATTTTTGGCCGAAACTGGAATTTCGAAAAGTTTCATAGAATGTAATTTTCAGATGATTTTTTTGCATGGACTTCCATCATAACCATCCCTCTTAACATATATACATGATATGTGAAGTATCGTTTCATTTCAAATAGTCCCCAATTAAATTTGATTTGTTTTACCGAAACTAGTGTATAATATACTATGATTTTTGACCGATATTTGCATTTCGAAAAGTTTCATAGAATGTAATTTTCAGATGAATTTTTGCATGGACTTCCATCATAACCTTCCCTCGTAAAACATATAAACGATATGTGAAGTTTCGTATCATTTCGAACAGTCCACAATTAAATTTAATTTTTGACCGAAACTAGTATAAACTAGTGTATAATATACTATGATTTTTGACCGAAACATGCATTTCCAAAAGTTTCATAGAATCTAATTTTCCGATGATTTTTTGAATGGACTTCCATCATAACCTTCCCTCGTAAAATATATAAATGATATGTGAAGTCTCGTATCATTTCGAATAGCCCCCGATTAAATTTGTTTTTTTGACCGAAACTTGTGTATAATATACTATGATTTTGTACCGAAATTGTCATTTCGAAAAGTTTCATTGAATGTAATTTTCAGATGATTTTTTTGCATGGACTTTCATCATAACCTTCCCTCTTAACATATATACATGATATTTGAAGTATCGTAAAATTTCAAATAGTCCCCAATAAAATTTGATTTTTTTGACCGAAACTAGTGTATAATATACTATGATTTTTGACCGAAACTTGCATTTCGAAAAGTTTCATAGAATCTATTTTCCGGATGATTTTTTGCATGGAATTCCATCATAACCATCCCTCGTAAAATATATAAGCGATATGTAAAGTTTCTTAACATTTCGAACAGTCCACAATTAAATTTGATTTTTGACCGAAACTAGTATAAACTAGTGTATAATATACTATGATTTTTGACCGAAACTTGCATTTCGAAAAGTTTCATAGAATCTAATTTTCCTATGATGTTTAAAATGGACTTCCATCATAACCTTCCCTCGTAAAATATATAAATGATATGTGAAGTCTCGTATCATTTCGAATAGTCCCCGATTAAATTTGAATTTTTTGACCGAAACTTGAGTATAATATACTACGATTTTTGGCCGAAACTGGAATTTCGAAAAATTTCATAGAATGTAATTTTCAGATGATTTTTTTGCATGGACTTCCATCATAACCATCCCTCTTAACATATATACATGATATGTGAAGTATCGTTTCATTTCAAATAGTCCCTAATTAAATTTGATTTTTTTTACCGAAACTAGTGTATAATATACTATGATTTTTGACCGATATTTGCATTTCGAAAAGTTTCATAGAATGTAATTTTCAGATGAATTTTTGCATGGAATTCCATCATAACCTTCCCTCGTAAAACATATAAACGATATGTGAAGTTTCGTATCATTTCGAATAGTCCATAATTAAATTTGATTTTTGACCGAAACTAGTATAAACTTGTGTATAATATACTATGATTTTTGACCGAAACTTGCATTTCCAAAAGTTTCATAGAATCTAATTTTCCGATGATTTTTTGAATGGACTTCCCTCATAACCTTCCCTCGTAAAATATATAAATGATATGTGAAGTCTCTTATCATTTCGAATAGCCCCCGATTAAATTTGATTTTTTTGACCGAAACTTGTGTATAATATACTATGATTTTGTACCGAAATTCGCATTTTGAAAAGTTTCATAGAATGTAATTTTCAGATGATTTTTTTATATGGACTTTCATCATAACCTTCCCTCTTAACATAGATAAATGATATGTGAAATATTGTATCATTTCAAATAGTCCTCAATTAAATTTGATTTTTTTGACCGAAACTAGTGTATAATATACTATGATTTTTGACCGAAACTTGCATTTCGAAAAGTTTCATAGAATCTAATTTCCGGATGATTTTTTGCATGGACTTCCATCATAACAATCCCTCGTAAAATATATAAGCGATATGTGAAGTTTCTTATCATTTCGAATAGTCCACAATTAAATTTAATTTTTGACCGAAACTAGTATAAACTAGTGTATAATATACTATGATTTTTGACCGAAACATGCATTTCCAAAAGTTTCATAGAATCTAATTTTCCAATGATTTTTTGAATGGACTTCCATCATAACCTTCCCTCGTAAAATATATAAATGATATGTGAAGTCTCGTATCATTTCGAATAGCCCCCGATTAAATTTGATTTTTTTGACCGAAACTTGTGTATAATATACTATGATTTTGTACCGAAATTGGCATTTCGAAAAGTTTCATAGAATGTAATTTTCAGATGATTTTTTTGCATGGACTTTCATCATAACCTTCCCTCTTAACATATATACATGATATTTGAAGTATCGTATCATTTCAAATAGTCCCCAATTAAATTTGATTTTTTTGACCGAAACTAGTGTATAATATACTATGATTTTTGACCGAAACTTGCATTTCGAAAAGTTTCATAGAATCTATTTTCCGAATGATTTTTTGCATGGAATTCCATCATAACCATCCCTCGTAAAATATATAAGCGATATGTAAAGTTTCTTATCATTTCGAACAGTCCACAATTAAATTTGATTTTTGACCGAAACTAGTATAAACTAGTGTATAATATACTATGATTTTTGACCGAAACTTGCATTTCGAAAAGTTTCATAGAATCTAATCTTCCTATGATTTTTTAAATGGACTTCCATCATAACCTTCCCTCGTAAAATATATAAATGATATGTGAAGTCTCGTATCATTTCGAATAGTCCCCGATTAAATTTGAATTTTTTGACCGAAACATGAGTATAATATACTACGATTTTTGGCCGAAACTGGAATTTCGAAAAGTTTCATAGAATGTAATTTTCAGATGATTTTTTTGCATGGACTTCCATCATAACCTTTCCTCTTAACATATATACATGATATGTGAAGTATCGTTTCATTTCAAATAGTCCCCAATTAAATTTGATTTTTTTTACCGAAACTAGTGTATAATATACTATGATTTTTGACCGATATTTGCATTTCGAAAAGTTTCATAGAATGTAATTTTCAGATGAATTTTTGCATGGAATTCCATCATAACCTTCCCTCGTAAAACATATAAACGATATGTGAAGTTTCGTATCATTTCGAACAGTCCATAATTAAATTTGATTTTTGACCGAAACTAGTATAAACTTGTGTATAATATACTATGATTTTTGACCGAAACTTGCATTTCCAAAAGATTCATAGAATCTAATTTTCAGATGATTTTTTGAATGGACTTCCATCATAACCTTCCCTCGTAAAATATATAAATGATATGTAAGATCTTGTATCATTTCGAATAGCCCCCGATTAAATTTGATTTTTTTGACCGAAACTTGTGTATAATATACTATGATTTTGTACCGAAATTCGCATTTTGAAAAGTTTCATAGAATGTAATTTTCAGATGATTTTTTTGCATGGACTTTCATCATAACCTTCCCTCTTAACATAGATAAATGATATGTGAAATATCGTATCATTTCAAATAGTCCTCAATTAAATTTGATTTTTTTGACCGAAACTAGTGTATAATATACTATGATTTTTGACCGAAACTTGCATTTCGAAAAGTTTCATAAAATCTAATTTCCGGATGATTTTTTGCATGGACTTCCATCATAACAATCCCTCGTAAAATATATAAGCGATATGTGAAGTTTCTTATCATTTCGAATAGTCCACAATTAAATTTAATTTTTGACCGAAACTAGTATAAACTAGTGTATAATATACTATTATTTTTGACCGAAACATGCATTTCCAAAAGTTTCATAGAATCTAATTTTCCAATGATTTTTTGAATGGACTTCCATCATAACCTTCCCTCGTAAAATATATAAATGATATGTGAAGTCTCGTATCATTTCGAATAGCCCCCGGTTAAATTTGATTTTTTTGACCGAAACTTGTGTATAATATACTATGATTTTGTACCGAAATTGGCATTTCGAAAATTTTCATAGAATATAATTTTCAGATGATTTTTTTGCATGGACTTTCATCATAACCTCCCCTCTTAACATATATACATGATATTTGAAGTATCGTATCATTTCAAATAGTCCCCAATTAAATTTGATTTTTTTGACCGAAACTAGTGTATAATATACTATGATTTTTGACCGAAACTTGCATTTCGAAAAGTTTCATAGAATCTATTTTCCGGATGATTTTTTGCATGGAATTCCATCATAACCATCCCTCGTAAAATATATAAGCGATATGTAAAGTTTCTTATCATTTCGAACAGTCCACAATTAAATTTGATTTTTGACCGAAACTAGTATAAACTAGTGTATAATATACTATGATTTTTGACCGAAACTTGCATTTCGAAAAGTTTCATAGAATCTAATTTTCCTATGATTTTTTAAATGGACTTCCATCATAACCTTCCCTCGTAAAATATATAAATGATATGTGAAGTCTCGTAACATTTCGAATAGTCCCCGATTAAATTTGAATTTTTTGACCGAAACTTGAGTATAATATACTACGATTTTTGGCCGAAACTGGAATTTCGAAAAGTTTCATAGAATGTAATTTTCAGATGATTTTTTTGCATGGACTTCCATCATAACCATCCCTCTTAACATATATACATGATATGTGAAGTATCGTTTCATTTCAAATAGTCCCCAATTAAATTTGATTTGTTTTACCGAAACTAGTGTATAATATACTATGATTTTTGACCGATATTTGCATTTCGAAAAGTTTCATAGAATGTAATTTTCAGATGAATTTTTGCATGGAATTCCATCATAACCTTCCCTCGTAAAACATATAAACGATATGTGAAGTTTCGTATCATTTCGAACAGTCCACAATTAAATTTAATTTTTGACCGAAACTAGTATAAACTAGTGTATAATATACTATGATTTTTGACCGAAACATGCATTTCAAAAAGTTTCATAGAATCTATTTTTCCGATGATTTTTTGAATGGACTTCCATCATAACCTTTCCTCGTAAAATATATAAATGATATGTGAAGTCTCGTATCATTTCGAATAGCCCCCGATTAAATTTGATTTTTTTGACCGAAACTTGTGTATAATATACTATGATTTTGTACCGAAATTGGCATTTCGAAAAGTTTCATTGAATGTAATTTTCAGTTGATTTTTTTGCATGGACTTTCATCATAACCTTCCCTCTTAACATATATACATGATATTTGAAGTATCGTATCATTTCAAATAGTCCCTAATTAAATTTGATTTTTTTGACCGAAACTAGTGTATAATATACTACGATTTTTGACCGAAACTTGCATTTCGAAAAGTTTCATAGAATCTATTTTCCGGATGATTTTTTGCATGGAATTCCATCATAACCATCCCTCGTAAAATATATAAGCGATATGTAAAGTTTCTTATCATTTCGAACAGTCCACAATTAAATTTGATTTTTGACCGAAACTAGTATAAACTAGTGTATAATATACTATGATTTTTGACCGAAACTTGCATTTCGAAAACTTTCATAGAATCTAATTTTCCTATGATTTTTTAAATGGACTTCCATCATAACCTTCCCTCGTAAAATATATAAATGATATGTGAAGTCTCGTATCATTTCGAATAGTCCCCGATTAAATTTGAATTTTTTGACCGAAACTTGAGTATAATATACTACGATTTTTGGCCGAAACTGGAATTTCGAAAAGTTTCATAGAATGTAATTTTCAGATGATTTTTTTGCATGGACTTCCATCATAACCATCCCTCTTAACATATATACATGATATGTGAAGTATCGTTTCATTTCAAATAGTCCCCAATTAAATTTGATTTGTTTTACCGAAACTAGTGTATAATATACTATGATTTTTGACCGATATTTGCATTTCGAAAAGTTTCATAGAATGTAATTTTCAGATGAATTTTTGCATGGAATTCCATCATAACCTTCCCTCGTAAAACATATAAACGATATGTGAAGTTTCGTATCATTTCGAACAGTCCATAATTAAATTTGATTTTTGACCGAAACTAGTATAAACTTGTGTATAATATACTATGATTATTGACCGAAACTTGCATTTCCAAAAGTTTCATAGAATCTAATTTTCAGATGATTTTTTGAATGGACTTCCATCATAACCTTCCCTCGTAAAATATATAAATGATATGTGAAGTCTCGTATCATTTTGAATAGCCCCCGATTAAATTTGATTTTTTTGACCGAAACTTGTGTATAATATACTATGATTTTGTACCGAAATTGGCATTTCGAAAAGTTTCATTGAATGTAATTTTCAGATGATTTTTTTGCATGGACTTTCATCATAACCTTCCCTCTTAACATATATACATGATATTTGAAGTATCGTATCATTTCAAATAGTCCCTAATTAAATTTGATTTTTTTGACCGAAACTAGTGTATAATATACTATGATTTTTGACCGAAACTTGCATTTCGAAAAGTTTCATAGAATCTATTTTCCGGATGATTTTTTGCATGGAATTCCATCATAACCATCCCTCGTAAAATATATAAGCGATATGTAAAGTTTCTTATCATTTCGAACAGTCCACAATTAAATTTGATTTTTGACCGAAACTAGTATAAACTAGTGTATAATATACTATGATTTTTGACCGAAACTTGCATTTCCAAAAGTTTCATAGAATCTAATTTTCCGATGATTTTTTGAATGGACTTCCCTCATAACCTTCCCTCGTAAAATATATAAATGATATGTGAAGTCTCGTATCATTTCGAATAGCCCCCGATTAAATTTGATTTTTTTGACCGAAACTTGTGTATAATATACTATGATTTTATACCGAAATTGGCATTTCGAAAAGTTTCATAGAATGTAATTTTCAGATGATTTTTTTGCATGGACTTTCATCATAACCTTCCCTCTTAACATATATACATGATATGTGAAGTATTGTATCATTTCAAATGGTCCCCAATTAAATTTGATTTTTTTGACCGAAACTAGTGTATAATATACTATGATTTTTGACCGAAACTTGCATTTCAAAAGTTTCATAGAATCTAATTTCCGAATAATTTTTTGCATGGACTTTCATCATAACCATCCCTCTTAAAATATATAAGCGATATGTGAAGTTTCTTATCATTTCGAACAGTTCACAATTAAATTTATTTTTTAACCGAAACTAGTATAAACTAGTGTATAATATACAATGATTTTTGACCGAAACATGCATTTCCAAAAGTTTCATAGAATCTAATTTTCCGATGATTTTTTGAATGGACTTCCATCATAACCTTCCCTCGTAAAATATATAAATGATATGTGAAGTCTCGTATCATTTCGAATAGCCCCCGATTAAATTTGATTTTTTTGACCGAAACCGTTGTATAATATACTATGATTTTGTACCGAAATTGGCATTTCGAAAAGTTTCATAGAATGTAATTTTCAGATGATTTTTTTTCCTGGACTTTCATCATAACCTTCCCTCTTAACATATATACATGATATGTGAAGAATCGTATCATTTCAAATGGTCCCCAATTAAATTTGATTATTTTGACCGAAACTAGTGTATAATATACTATGATTTTTGACCGAAACTTGCATTTCAAAAGTTTCATAGAATCTAATTTCCGGATGATTTTTTGCATGGACTTTCATCATAACCATCCCTCTTAAAATATATAAGCGATATGTGAAGTTTCTTATCATTTCGAACAGTTCACAATTAAATTTAATTTTTAACCGAAACTAGTATAAACTAGTGTATAATATACAATGATTTTTGACCGAAACATGCATTTCCAAAAGTTTCATAGAATCTAATTTTCCGATGATTTTTTGAATGGACTTCCATCATAACCTTCCCTCGTAAAATATATAAATGATATGTGAAGTCTCGTATCATTTCGAATAGCCCCCGATTAAATTTGATTTTTTTGACCGAAACCGTTGTATAATATACTATGATTTTGTACCGAAATTGGCATTTCGAAAAGTTTCATAGAATGTAATTTTCAGATGATTTTTTTTCCTGGACTTTCATCATAACCTTCCCTCTTAACATATATACATGATATGTGAAGTATCGTATCATTTCAAATGGTCCCCAATTAAATTTGATTTTTTTGACCGAAACTAGTGTATAATATACTATGATTTTTGACCGAAACTTGCATTTCAAAAGTTTCATAGAATCTAATTTCCGGATGATTTTTTGCATGGACTTTCATCATAACCATCCCTCTTAAAATATATAAGCGATATGTGAAGTTTCTTATCATTTCGAACAGTTCACAATTAAATTTAATTTTTGACCGAAACTAGTATAAACTAGTGTATAATATACAATGATTTTTGACCGAAACATGCATTTCCAAAAGTTTCATAGAATCTAATTTTCCGATGATTTTTTGAAAGGACTTCCATCATAACCTTCCCTCGTAAAATATATAAATGATATGTGAAGTCTCGTATCATTTCGAATAGCCCCCGATTAAATTTGATTTTTTTGACCGAAACCGTTGTATAATATACTATGATTTTGTACCGAAATTGGCATTTCGAAAAGTTTCATAGAATGTAATTTTCAGATGATTTTTTTTCCTGGACTTTCATCATAACCTTCCCTCTTAACATATATACATGATATGTGAAGTATCGTATCATTTCAAATGGTCCCCAATTAAATTTGATTTTTTTGACCGAAACTAGTGTATAATATACTATGATTTTTGACCGAAACTTGCATTTCAAAAGTTTCATAGAATCTAATTTCCGGATGATTTTTTGCATGGACTTTCATCATAACCATCCCTCTTAAAATATATAAGCGATATGTGAAGTTTCTTATCATTTCGAACAGTTCACAATTAAATTAAATTTTTGACCGAAACTAGTATAAACTAGTGTATAATATACAATGATTTTTGACCGAAACATGCATTTCCAAAAGTTTCATTGAATCTAATTTTCCGATGATTTTTTGAATGGACTTCCATCATAACCTTCCCTCGTAAAATATATAAATGATATGTGAAGTCTCGTATCATTTCGAATAGCCCCCGATTAAATTTGATTTTTTTGACCGAAACCGTTGTATAATATACTATGATTTTGTACCGAAATTGGCATTTCGAAAAGTTTCATAGAATGTAATTTTCAGATGATTTTTTTTCCTGGACTTTCATCATAACCTTCCCTCTTGACATATATACATGATATGTGAAGTATCGTATCATTTCAAATGGTCCCCAATTAAATTTGATTTTTTTGACCGAAACTAGTGTATAATATACTATGATTTTTGACCGAAACTTGCATTTCAAAATTTCATAGAATCTAATTTCCGGATGATTTTTTGCATGGACTTTCATCATAACCATCCCTCTTAAAATATATAAGCGATATGTGAAGTTTCTTATCATTTCAAACAGTTCACAATTAAATTTAATTTTTGACCGAAACTAGTATAAACTAGTGTATAATATACAATGATTTTTGACCGAAACATGCATTTCCAAAAGTTTCATAGAATCTAATTTTCCGATGATTTTTTGAATGGACTTCCATCATAACCTTCCCTCGTAAAATATATAAATGATATGTGAAGTCTCGTATCATTTCGAATAGCCCCCGATTAAATTTGATTTTTTTGACCGAAACTTGTGTATAATATACTATGATTTTGTACCGAAATTGGCATTTCGAAAAGTTTCATAGAATGTATTTTTCAGATGATTTTTTTGCCTGGACTTTCATCATAACCTTCCCTCTTAACATATATACATGATATGTGAAGTATCGTATCATTTCAAATGGTCCCCAATTAAATTTGATTTTCTTGACCGAAACTAGTGTATAATATACTATGATTTTTGACCGAAACTTGCATTTCAAAATTTCATAGAATCTAATTTCCCGATGATTTTTTGCATGGACTTTCATCATAACCATCCCTCGTAAAATATATAAGCGATATGTGAAGTTTCTTATCATTTCGAACAGTTCACAATTAAATTTAATTTTTGACCGAAACTAGTATAAACTAGTGTATAATATACAATGATTTTTGACCGAAACATCCATTTCCAAAAGTTTCATAGAATCTAATTTTCCGATGATTTTTTGTATGGACTTCCATCATAACCTTCCCTCGTAAAATATATAAATGATATGTGAAGTCTCGTATCATTTCGAATAGCCCCCGATTAAATTTGATTTTTTTGACCGAAACTTGTGTATAATATACTATGATTTTGTACCGAAATTGGCATTTCGAAAAGTTTCATAGAATGTAATTTTCGGATGATTTTTTTGCATGGACTTTCATCATAACCTTCCCTCTTAACATATATACATGATATGTGAAGTATCGTATCATTTCAAATGGTCCCCAATTAAATTTGATTTTTTTGACCGAAACTAGTGTATAATATACTATGATTTTTGACCGAAACTTGCATTTCAAAATTTCATATAATCTAATTTCCGGATGATTTTTTGCATGGACTTTCATCATAACCATCCCTCTTAAAATATATAAGCGATATGTGAAGTTTCTTATCATTTCGAACAGTTCACAATTAAATTTAATTTTTGACCGAAACTAGTATAAACTAGTGTATAATATACAATGATTTTTGACCGAAACATGCATTTCCAAAAGTTTCATAGAATCGAATTTTCCGATGATTTTTTGAATGGACTTCCATCATAACCTTCCCTCGTAAAATATATAAATGATATGTGAAGTCTCGTATCATTTCGAATAGCCCCCGATTAAATTTGATTTTTTTGACCGAAACTTGTGTATAATATACTATGATTTTGTACCGAAATTGGCATTTCGAAAAGTTTCATAGAATGTAATTTTCAGATGATTATTTTGCCTGGACTTTCATCATAACCTTCCCTCTTAACATATATACATGATATGTGAATTATCGTATCATTTCAAATGGTCCCCAATTAAATTTGATTTTCTTGACCGAAACTAGTGTATAATATACTATGATTTTTGACCGAAACATGCATTTCAAAATTTCATAGAATCTAATTTCCGGATGATTTTTTGAATGGACTTTCATCATAACCATCCCTCTTAAAATATATAAGCGATATGTGAAGTTTCTTATCATTTCGAACAGTTCACAATTAAATTTAATTTTTGACCGAAACTAGTATAAACTAGTGTATAATATACAATGATTTTTGACCGAAACATGCATTTCCAAAAGTTTCATAGAATCTAATTTTCCGATGATTTTTTGAATGGACTTCCATCATAACCTTCCCTCGTAAAATATATAAATGATATGTGAAGTCTCGTATCATTTCGAATAGCCCCCGATTAAATTTGAGTTTTTTGACCGAAACTTGTGTATAATATACTATGATTTTGTACCGAAATTGGCATTTCGAAAAGTTTCATAGAATGTAATTTTCAGATGATTTTTTTGCCTGGACTTTCATCATAACCTTCCCTCTTAACATATATACATGATATGTGAAGTATCGTATCATTTCAAATGGTCCCCAATTAAATTTGATTTTCTTGACCGAAACTAGTGTATAATATACTATGATTTTTGACCGAAACTTGCATTTCAAAATTTCATAGAATCTAATTTCCCGATGATTTTTTGCATGGACTTTCATCATAACCATCCCTCGTAAAATATATAAGCGATATGTGAAGTTTCTTATCATTTCGAACAGTTCACAATTAAATTTAATTTTTGACTGAAACTAGTATAAACTAGTGTATAATATACAATGATTTTTGACCGAAACATGCATTTCCAAAAGTTTCATAGAATCTAATTTTCCGATGATTTTTTGAATGGACTTCCATCATAACCTTCCCTCGTAAAATATATAAATGATATGTGAAGTCTCGTATCATTTAGAATAGCCCCCGATTAAATTTGATTTTTTTGACCGAAACTTGTGTATAATATACTATGATTTTGTACCGAAATTGGCATTTCGAAAAGTTTCATAGAATGTAATTTTCAGATGATTTTTTTGCATGGACTTTCATCATAACCTTCCCTCTTAACATATATACATGATATGTGAAGTATCGTATCATTTCAAATGGTCCCCAATTAAATTTGATTTTTTTGACCGAAACTCGTGTATAATATACTATGATTTTTGACCGAAACTTGCATTTCAAAATTTCATATAATCTAATTTCCGGATGATTTTATGCATGGACTTTCATCATAACCATCCCTCTTAAAATATATAAGCGATATGTGAAGTTTCTTATCATTTCGAACAGTTCACAATTAAATTTAATTTTTGACCGAAACTAGTATAAACTAGTGTATAATATACAATGATTTTTGACCGAAACATGCATTTCCAAAAGTTTCATAGAATCTAATTTTCCGATGATTTTTTGAATGGACTTCCATCATAACCTTCCCTCGTAAAATATATAAATGATATGTGAAGTCTCGTATCATTTCGAATAGCCCCCGATTAAATTTGATTTTTTTGACCGAAACTTGTGTATAATATACTATGATTTTGTACCGAAATTGGCATTTCGAAAAGTTTCATAGAATGTAATTTTCAGATGATTATTTTGCCTGGACTTTCATCATAACCCTCCCTCTTAACATATATACATGATATGTGAAGTATCGTATCATTTCAAATGGTCCCCAATTAAATTTGATTTTCTTGACCGAAACTAGTGTATAATATACTATGATTTTTGACCGAAACATGCATTTCAAAATTTCATAGAATCTAATTTCCGGATGATTTTTTGAATGGACTTTCATCATAACCATCCCTCTTAAAATATATAAGCGATATGTGAAGTTTCTTATCATTTCGAACAGTTCACAATTAAATTTAATTTTTGACCGAAACTAGTATAAACTAGTGTATAATATACAATGATTTTTGACCGAAACATGCATTTCCAAAAGTTTCATAGAATCTAATTTTCCGATGATTTTTTGAATGGACTTCCATCATAACCTTCCCTCGTAAAATATATAAATGATATGTGAAGTCTCGTATCATTTCGAATAGCCCCCGATTAAATTTGATTTTTTTGACCGAAACTTGTGTATAATATACTATGATTTTGTACCGAAATTGGCATTTCGAAAAGTTTCATAGAATGTAATTTTCGGATGATTTTTTTGCATGGACTTTCATCATAACCTTCCCTCTTAACATATATACATGATATGTGAAGTATCGTATCATTTCAAATGGTCCCCAATTAAATTTGATTTTTTTGACCGAAACTAGTGTATAATATACTATGATTTTTGACCGAAACTTGCATTTCAAAATTTCATATAATCTAATTTCCGGATGATTTTTTGCATGGACTTTCATCATAACCATCCCTCTTAAAATATATAAGCGATATGTGAAGTTTCTTATCATTTCGAACAGTTCACAATTAAATTTAATTTTTGACCGAAACTAGTATAAACTAGTGTATAATATACAATGATTTTTGACCGAAACATGCATTTCCAAAAGTTTCATAGAATCTAATTTTCCGATGATTTTTTGAATGGACTTCCATCATAACCTTCCCTCGTAAAATATATAAATGATATGTGAAGTCTCGTATCATTTCGAATAGCCCCCGATTAAATTTGATTTTTTTGACCGAAACTTGTGTATAATATACTATGATTTTGTACCGAAATTGGCATTTCGAAAAGTTTCATAGAATGTAATTTTCAGATGATTATTTTGCCTGGACTTTCATCATAACCTTCCCTCTTAACATATATACATGATATGTGAAGTATCGTATCATTTCAAATGGTCCCCAATTAAATTTGATTTTCTTGACCGAAACTAGTGTATAATATACTATGATTTTTGACCGAAACATGCATTTCAAAATTTCATAGAATCTAATTTCCGGATAATTTTTTGAATGGACTTTCATCATAACCATCCCTCTTAAAATATATAAGCGATATGTGAAGTTTCTTATCATTTCGAACAGTTCACAATTAAATTTAATTTTTGACCGAAACTAGTATAAACTAGTGTATAATATACAATGATTTTTGACCGAAACATGCATTTCCAAAAGTTTCATAGAATCTAATTTTCCGATGATTTTTTGAATGGACTTCCATCATAACCTTCCCTCGTAAAATATATAAATGATATGTGAAGTCTCGTATCATTTCGAATAGCCCCCGATTAAATTTGAGTTTTTTGACCGAAACTTGTGTATAATATACTATGATTTTGTACCGAAATTGGCATTTCGAAAAGTTTCATAGAATGTAATTTTCAGATGATTTTTTTGCCTGGACTTTCATCATAACCTTCCCTCTTAACATATATACATGATATGTGAAGTATCGTATCATTTCAAATGGTCCCCAATTAAATTTGATTTTCTTGACCGAAACTAGTGTATAATATACTATGATTTTTGACCGAAACTTGCATTTCAAAATTTCATAGAATCTAATTTCCCGATGATTTTTTGCATGGACTTTCATCATAACCATCCCTCGTAAAATATATAAGCGATATGTGAAGTTTCTTATCATTTCGAACAGTTCACAATTAAATTTAATTTTTGACCGAAACTAGTATAAACTAGTGTATAATATACAATGATTTTTGACCGAAACATGCATTTCCAAAAGTTTCATAGAATCTAATTTTCCGATGATTTTTTGAATGGACTTCCATCATAACCTTCCCTCGTAAAATATATAAATGATATGTGAAGTCTCGTATCATTTAGAATAGCCCCCGATTAAATTTGATTTTTTTGACCGAAACTTGTGTATAATATACTATGATTTTGTACCGAAATTGGCATTTCGAAAAGTTTCATAGAATGTAATTTTCAGATGATTTTTTTGCATGGACTTTCATCATAACCTTCCCTCTTAACATATATACATGATATGTGAAGTATCGTATCATTTCAAATGGTCCCCAATTAAATTTGATTTTTTTGACCGAAACTCGTGTATAATATACTATGATTTTTGACCGAAACTTGCATTTCAAAATTTCATATAATCTAATTTCCGGATGATTTTATGCATGGACTTTCATCATAACCATCCCTCTTAAAATATATAAGCGATATGTGAAGTTTCTTATCATTTCGAACAGTTCACAATTAAATTTAATTTTTGACCGAAACTAGTATAAACTAGTGTATAATATACAATGATTTTTGACCGAAACATGCATTTCCAAAAGTTTCATAGAATCTAATTTTCCGATGATTTTTTGAATGGACTTCCATCATAACCTTCCCTCGTAAAATATATAAATGATATGTGAAGTCTCGTATCATTTCGAATAGCCCCCGATTAAATTTGATTTTTTTGACCGAAACTTGTGTATAATATACTATGATTTTGTACCGAAATTGGCATTTCGAAAAGTTTCATAGAATGTAATTTTCAGATGATTATTTTGCCTGGACTTTCATCATAACCCTCCCTCTTAACATATATACATGATATGTGAAGTATCGTATCATTTCAAATGGTCCCCAATTAAATTTGATTTTCATGACCGAAACTAGTGTATAATATACTATGATTTTTGACCGAAACATGCATTTCAAAATTTCATAGAATCTAATTTCCGGATGATTTTTTGAATGGACTTTCATCATAACCATCCCTCTTAAAATATATAAGCGATATGTGAAGTTTCTTATCATTTCGAACAGTTCACAATTAAATTTAATTTTTGACCGAAACTAGTATAAACTAGTGTATAATATACAATGATTTTTGACCGAAACATGCATTTCCAAAAGTTTCATAGAATCTAATTTTCCGATGATTTTTTGAATGGACTTCCATCATAACCTTCCCTCGTAAAATATATAAATGATATGTGAAGTCTCGTATCATTTCGAATAGCCCCCGATTAAATTTGATTTTTTTGACCGAAACTTGTGTATAATATACTATGATTTTGTACCGAAATTGGCATTTCGAAAAGTTTCATAGAATGTAATTTTCAGATGATTTTTTTGCCTGGACTTTCATCATAACCTTCCCTCTTAACATATATACATGATATGTGAAGTATCGTATCATTTCAAATGGTCCCCAATTAAATTTGATTTTTTTGACCGAAACTAGTGTATAATATACTATGATTTTTGACCGAAACTTGCATTTCAAAATTTCATAGAATCTAATTTCCGGATGATTTTTTGCATGGACTTTCATCATAACCATCCCTCGTAAAATATATAAGCGATATGTGAAGTTTCTTATCATTTCGAACAGTTCACAATTAAATTTAATTTTTGACCGAAACTAGTATAAACTAGTGTATAATATACAATGATTTTTGACCGAAACATGCATTTCCAAAAGTTTCATAGAATCTAATTTTCCGATGATTTTTTGAATGGACTTCCATCATAACCTTCCCTCGTAAAATATATAAATGATATGTGAAGTCTCGTATCATTTCGAATAGCCCCCGATTAAATTTGATTTTTTTGACCGAAACTTGTGTATAATATACTATGATTTTGTACCGAAATTGGCATTTCGAAAAGTTTCATAGAATGTAATTTTCAGATGATTATTTTGCCTGGACTTTCATCATAACCCTCCCTCTTAACATATATACATGATATGTGAAGTATCGAATCATTTCAAATGGTCCCCAATTAAATTTGATTTTCTTGACCGAAACTAGTGTATAATATACTATGATTTTTGACCGAAACATGCATTTCAAAATTTCATAGAATCTAATTTCCGGATTATTTTTTGAATGGACTTTCATCATAACCATCCCTCTTAAAATATATAAGCGATATGTGAAGTTTCTTATCATTTCGAACAGTTCACAATTAAATTTAATTTTTGACCGAAACTAGTATAAACTAGTGTATAATATACAATGATTTTTGACCGAAACATGCATTTCCAAAAGTTTCATAGAATCTAATTTTCCGATGATTTTTTGAATGGACTTCCATCATAACCTTCCCTCGTAAAATATATAAATGATATGTGAAGTCTCGTATCATTTCGAATAGCCCCCGATTAAATTTGATTTTTTTGACCGAAACTTGTGTATAATATACTATGATTTTGTACCGAAATTGGCATTTCGAAAAGTTTCATAGAATGTAATTTTCAGATGATTTTTTTGCCTGGACTTTCATCATAACCTTCCCTCTTAACATATATACATGATATGTGAAGTATCGTATCATTTCAAATGGTCCCCAATTAAATTTGATTTTTTTGACCGAAACTAGTGTATAATATACTATGATTTTTGACCGAAACTTGCATTTCAAAATTTCATAGAATCTAATTTCCGGATGATTTTTTGCATGGACTTTCATCATAACCATCCCTCGTAAAATATATAAGCGATATGTGAAGTTTCTTATCATTTCGAACAGTTCACAATTAAATTTAATTTTTGACCGAAACTAGTATAAACTAGTGTATAATATACAATGATTTTTGACCGAAACATGCATTTCCAAAAGTTTCATAGAATCTAATTTTCCGATGATTTTTTGAATGGACTTCCATCATAACCTTCCCTCGTAAAATATATAAATGATATGTGAAGTCTCGTATCATTTCGAATAGCCCCCGATTAAATTTGATTTTTTTGACCGAAACTTGTGTATAATATACTATGATTTTGTACCGAAATTGGCATTTCGAAAAGTTTCATAGAATGTAATTTTCAGATGATTATTTTGCCTGGACTTTCATCATAACCCTCCCTCTTAACATATATACATGATATGTGAAGTATCGTATCATTTCAAATGGTCCCCAATTAAATTTGATTTTCATGACCGAAACTAGTGTATAATATACTATGATTTTTGACCGAAACATGCATTTCAAAATTTCATAGAATCTAATTTCCGGATGATTTTTTGAATGGACTTTCATCATAACCATCCCTCTTAAAATATATAAGCGATATGTGAAGTTTCTTATCATTTCGAACAGTTCACAATTAAATTTAATTTTTGACCGAAACTAGTATAAACTAGTGTATAATATACAATGATTTTTGACCGAAACATGCATTTCCAAAAGTTTCATAGAATCTAATTTTCCGATGATTTTTTGAATGGACTTCCATCATAACCTTCCCTCGTAAAATATATAAATGATATGTGAAGTCTCGTATCATTTCGAATAGCCCCCGATTAAATTTGATTTTTTTGACCGAAACTTGTGTATAATATACTATGATTTTGTACCGAAATTGGCATTTCGAAAAGTTTCATAGAATGTAATTTTCAGATGATTATTTTGCCTGGACTTTCATCATAACCCTCCCTCTTAACATATATACATGATATGTGAAGTATCGAATCATTTCAAATGGTCCCCAATTAAATTTGATTTTCTTGACCGAAACTAGTGTATAATATACTATGATTTTTGACCGAAACATGCATTTCAAAATTTCATAGAATCTAATTTCCGGATTATTTTTTGAATGGACTTTCATCATAACCATCCCTCTTAAAATATATAAGCGATATGTGAAGTTTCTTATCATTTCGAACAGTTCACAATTAAATTTAATTTTTGACCGAAACTAGTATAAACTAGTGTATAATATACAATGATTTTTGACCGAAACATGCATTTCCAAAAGTTTCATAGAATCTAATTTTCCGATGATTTTTTGAATGGACTTCCATCATAACCTTCCCTCGTAAAATATATAAATGATATGTGAAGTCTCGTATCATTTCGAATAGCCCCCGATTAAATTTGATTTTTTTGACCGAAACTTGTGTATAATATACTATGATTTTGTACCGAAATTGGCATTTCGAAAAGTTTCATAGAATGTAATTTTCAGATGATTTTTTTGCCTGGACTTTCATCATAACCTTCCCTCTTAACATATATACATGATATGTGAAGTATCGTATCATTTCAAATGGTCCCCAATTAAATTTGATTTTTTTGACCGAAACTAGTGTATAATATACTATGATTTTTGACCGAAACTTGCATTTCAAAATTTCATAGAATCTAATTTCCGGATGATTTTTTGCATGGACTTTCATCATAACCATCCCTCGTAAAATATATAAGCGATATGTGAAGTTTCTTATCATTTCGAACAGTTCACAATTAAATTTAATTTTTGACCGAAACTAGTATAAACTAGTGTATAATATACAATGATTTTTGACCGAAACATGCATTTCCAAAAGTTTCATAGAATCTAATTTTCCGATGATTTTTTGAATGGACTTCCATCATAACCTTCCCTCGTAAAATATATAAATGATATGTGAAGTCTCGTATCATTTCGAATAGCCCCCGATTAAATTTGATTTTTTTGACCGAAACTTGTGTATAATATACTATGATTTTGTACCGAAATTGGCATTTCGAAAAGTTTCATAGAATGTAATTTTCAGATGATTATTTTGCCTGGACTTTCATCATAACCCTCCCTCTTAACATATATACATGATATGTGAAGTATCGTATCATTTCAAATGGTCCCCAATTAAATTTGATTTTCATGACCGAAACTAGTGTATAATATACTATGATTTTTGACCGAAACATGCATTTCAAAATTTCATAGAATCTAATTTCCGGATGATTTTTTGAATGGACTTTCATCATAACCATCCCTCTTAAAATATATAAGCGATATGTGAAGTTTCTTATCATTTCGAACAGTTCACAATTAAATTTAATTTTTGACCGAAACTAGTATAAACTAGTGTATAATATACAATGATTTTTGACCGAAACATGCATTTCCAAAAGTTTCATAGAATCTAATTTTCCGATGATTTTTTGAATGGACTTCCATCATAACCTTCCCTCGTAAAATATATAAATGATATGTGAAGTCTCGTATCATTTCGAATAGCCCCCGATTAAATTTGATTTTTTTGACCGAAACTTGTGTATAATATACTATGATTTTGTACCGAAATTGGCATTTCGAAAAGTTTCATAGAATGTAATTTTCAGATGATTTTTTTGCCTGGACTTTCATCATAACCTTCCCTCTTAACATATATACATGATATGTGAAGTATCGTATCATTTCAAATGGTCCCCAATTAAATTTGATTTTTTTGACCGAAACTAGTGTATAATATACTATGATTTTTGACCGAAACTTGCATTTCAAAATTTCATAGAATCTAATTTCCGGATGATTTTTTGCATGGACTTTCATCATAACCATCCCTCGTAAAATATATAAGCGATATGTGAAGTTTCTTATCATTTCGAACAGTTCACAATTAAATTTAATTTTTGACCGAAACTAGTATAAACTAGTGTATAATATACAATGATTTTTGACCGAAACATGCATTTCCAAAAGTTTCATAGAATCTAATTTTCCGATGATTTTTTGAATGGACTTCCATCATAACCTTCCCTCGTAAAATATATAAATGATATGTGAAGTCTCGTATCATTTCGAATAGCCCCCGATTAAATTTGATTTTTTTGACCGAAACTTGTGTATAATATACTATGATTTTGTACCGAAATTGGCATTTCGAAAAGTTTCATAGAATGTAATTTTCAGATGATTATTTTGCCTGGACTTTCATCATAACCCTCCCTCTTAACATATATACATGATATGTGAAGTATCGAATCATTTCAAATGGTCCCCAATTAAATTTGATTTTCTTGACCGAAACTAGTGTATAATATACTATGATTTTTGACCGAAACATGCATTTCAAAATTTCATAGAATCTAATTTCCGGATGATTTTTTGAATGGACTTTCATCATAACCATCCCTCTTAAAATATATAAGCGATATGTGAAGTTTCTTATCATTTCGAACAGTTCACAATTAAATTTAATTTTTGACCGAAACTAGTATAAACTAGTGTATAATATACAATGATTTTTGACCGAAACATGCATTTCCAAAAGTTTCATAGAATCTAATTTTCCGATGATTTTTTGAATGGACTTCCATCATAACCTTCCCTCGTAAAATATATAAATGATATGTGAAGTCTCGTATCATTTCGAATAGCCCCCGATTAAATTTGATTTTTTTGACCGAAACTTGTGTATAATATACTATGATTTTGTACCGAAATTGGCATTTCGAAAAGTTTCATAGAATGTAATTTTCAGATGATTTTTTTGCCTGGACTTTCATCATAACCTTCCCTCTTAACATATATACATGATATGTGAAGTATCGTATCATTTCAAATGGTCCCCAATTAAATTTGATTTTTTTGACCGAAACTAGTGTATAATATACTATGATTTTTGACCGAAACTTGCATTTCAAAATTTCATAGAATCTAATTTCCGGATGATTTTTTGCATGGACTTTCATCATAACCATCCCTCGTAAAATATATAAGCGATATGTGAAGTTTCTTATCATTTCGAACAGTTCACAATTAAATTTAATTTTTGACCGAAACTAGTATAAACTAGTGTATAATATACAATGATTTTTGACCGAAACATGCATTTCCAAAAGTTTCATAGAATCTAATTTTCCGATGATTTTTTGAATGGACTTCCATCATAACCTTCCCTCGTAAAATATATAAATGATATGTGAAGTCTCGTATCATTTCGAATAGCCCCCGATTAAATTTGATTTTTTTGACCGAAACTTGTGTATAATATACTATGATTTTGTACCGAAATTGGCATTTCGAAAAGTTTCATAGAATGTAATTTTCAGATGATTTTTTTGCCTGGACTTTCATCATAACCTTCCCTCTTAACATATATACATGATATGTGAAGTATCGTATCATTTCAAATGGTCCCCAATTAAATTTGATTTTTTTGACCGAAACTAGTGTATAATATACTATGATTTTTGACCGAAACTTGCATTTCAAAATTTCATAGAATCTAATTTCCGGATGATTTTTTGCATGGACTTTCATCATAACCATCCCTCGTAAAATATATAAGCGATATGTGAAGTTTCTTATCATTTCGAACAGTTCACAATTAAATTTAATTTTTGACCGAAACTAGTATAAACTAGTGTATAATATACAATGATTTTTGACCGAAACATGCATTTCCAAAAGTTTCATAGAATCTAATTTTCCGATGATTTTTTGAATGGACTTCCATCATAACCTTCCCTCGTAAAATATATAAATGATATGTGAAGTCTCGTATCATTTCGAATAGCCCCCGATTAAATTTGATTTTTTTGACCGAAACTTGTGTATAATATACTATGATTTTGTACCGAAATTGGCATTTCGAAAAGTTTCATAGAATGTAATTTTCAGATGATTATTTTGCCTGGACTTTCATCATAACCCTCCCTCTTAACATATATACATGATATGTGAAGTATCGAATCATTTCAAATGGTCCCCAATTAAATTTGATTTTCTTGACCGAAACTAGTGTATAATATACTATGATTTTTGACCGAAACATGCATTTCAAAATTTCATAGAATCTAATTTCCGGATGATTTTTTGAATGGACTTTCATCATAACCATCCCTCTTAAAATATATAAGCGATATGTGAAGTTTCTTATCATTTCGAACAGTTCACAATTAAATTTAATTTTTGACCGAAACTAGTATAAACTAGTGTATAATATACAATGATTTTTGACCGAAACATGCATTTCCAAAAGTTTCATAGAATCTAATTTTCCGATGATTTTTTGAATGGACTTCCATCATAACCTTCCCTCGTAAAATATATAAATGATATGTGAAGTCTCGTATCATTTCGAATAGCCCCCGATTAAATTTGATTTTTTTGACCGAAACTTGTGTATAATATACTATGATTTTGTACCGAAATTGGCATTTCGAAAAGTTTCATAGAATGTAATTTTCAGATGATTTTTTTGCCTGGACTTTCATCATAACCTTCCCTCTTAACATATATACATGATATGTGAAGTATCGTATCATTTCAAATGGTCCCCAATTAAATTTGATTTTTTTGACCGAAACTAGTGTATAATATACTATGATTTTTGACCGAAACTTGCATTTCAAAATTTCATAGAATCTAATTTCCGGATGATTTTTTGCATGGACTTTCATCATAACCATCCCTCGTAAAATATATAAGCGATATGTGAAGTTTCTTATCATTTCGAACAGTTCACAATTAAATTTAATTTTTGACCGAAACTAGTATAAACTAGTGTATAATATACAATGATTTTTGACCGAAACATGCATTTCCAAAAGTTTCATAGAATCTAATTTTCCGATGATTTTTTGAATGGACTTCCATCATAACCTTCCCTCGTAAAATATATAAATGATATGTGAAGTCTCGTATCATTTCGAATAGCCCCCGATTAAATTTGATTTTTTTGACCGAAACTTGTGTATAATATACTATGATTTTGTACCGAAATTGGCATTTCGAAAAGTTTCATAGAATGTAATTTTCAGATGATTATTTTGCCTGGACTTTCATCATAACCCTCCCTCTTAACATATATACATGATATGTGAAGTATCGAATCATTTCAAATGGTCCCCAATTAAATTTGATTTTCTTGACCGAAACTAGTGTATAATATACTATGATTTTTGACCGAAACATGCATTTCAAAATTTCATAGAATCTAATTTCCGGATGATTTTTTGAATGGACTTTCATCATAACCATCCCTCTTAAAATATATAAGCGATATGTGAAGTTTCTTATCATTTCGAACAGTTCACAATTAAATTTCATTTTTGACCGAAACTAGTATAAACTAGTGTATAATATACAATGATTTTTGACCGAAACATGCATTTCCAAAAGTTTCATAGAATCTAATTTTCCGATGATTTTTTGAATGGACTTCCATCATAACCTTCCCTCGTAAAATATATAAATGATATGTGAAGTCTCGTATCATTTCGAATAGCCCCCGATTAAATTTGATTTTTTTGACCGAAACTTGTGTATAATATACTATGATTTTGTACCGAAATTGGCATTTCGAAAAGTTTCATAGAATGTAATTTTCAGATGATTTTTTTGCCTGGACTTTCATCATAACCTTCCCTCTTAACATATATACATGATATGTGAAGTATCGTATCATTTCAAATGGTCCCCAATTAAATTTGATTTTTTTGACCGAAACTAGTGTATAATATACTATGATTATTGACCGAAACTTGCATTTCAAAATTTCATAGAATCTAATTTCCGGATGATTTTTTGCATGGACTTTCATCATAACCATCCCTCGTAAAATATATAAGCGATATGTGAAGTTTCTTATCATTTCAAACAGTTCACAATTAAATTTAATTTTTGACCGAAACTAGTATAAACTAGTGTATAATATACAATGATTTTTGACCGAAACATGCATTTCCAAAAGTTTCATAGAATCTAATTTTCCGATGATTTTTTGAATGGACTTCCATCATAACCTTCCCTCGTAAAATATATAAATGATATGTGAAGTCTCGTATCATTTCGAATAGCCCCCGATTAAATTTGATTTTTTTGACCGAAACTTGTGTATAATATACTATGATTTTGTACCGAAATTGGCATTTCGAAAAGTTTCATAGAATGTAATTTTCAGATGATATTTTTGCATGGACTTTCATCATAACCTTCCCTCTTAACATATATACATGATATGTGAAGTATCGTATCATTTCAAATGGTCCCCAATTAAATTTGATTTTTTTGACCGAAACTAGTGTATAATATACTATGATTTTTGACCGAAACTTGCATTTCAAAATTTCATATAATCTAATTTCCGGATGATTTTTTGCATGGACTTTCATCATAACCATCCCTCTTAAAATATATAAGCGATATGTGAAGTTTCTTATCATTTCGAACAGTTCACAATTAAATTTTATTTTTGACCGAAACTAGTATAAACTAGTGTATAATATACAATGATTTTTGACCGAAACATGCATTTCCAAAAGTTTCATAGAATCTAATTTTCCGATGATTTTTTGAATGGACTTCCATCATAACCTTCCCTCGTAAAATATATAAATGATATGTGAAGTCTCGTATCATTTCGAATAGCCCCCGATTAAATTTGATTTTTTTGACCGAAACTTGTGTATAATATACTATGATTTTGTACCGAAATTGGCATTTCGAAAAGTTTCATAGAATGTAATTTTCAGATGATTATTTTGCCTGGACTTTCATCATAACCCTCCCTCTTAACATATATACATGATATGTGAAGTATCGAATCATTTCAAATGGTCCCCAATTAAATTTGATTTTCTTGACCGAAACTAGTGTATAATATACTATGATTTTTGACCGAAACATGCATTTCAAAATTTCATAGAATCTAATTTCCGGATGATTTTTTGAATGGACTTTCATCATAACCATCCCTCTTAAAATATATAAGCGATATGTGAAGTTTCTTATCATTTCGAACAGTTCACAATTAAATTTAATTTTTGACCGAAACTAGTATAAACTAGTGTATAATATACAATGATTTTTGACCGAAACATGCATTTCCAAAAGTTTCATAGAATCTAATTTTCCGATGATTTTTTGAATGGACTTCCATCATAACCTTCCCTCGTAAAATATATAAATGATATGTGAAGTCTCATATCATTTCGAATAGCCCCCGATTAAATTTGATTTTTTTGACCGAAACTTGTGTATAATATACTATGATTTTGTACCGAAATTGGCATTTCGAAAAGTTTCATAGAATGTAATTTTCAGATGATTTTTTTGCCTGGACTTTCATCATAACCTTCCCTCTTAACATATATACATGATATGTGAAGTATCGTATCATTTCAAATGGTCCCCAATTAAATTTGATTTTTTTGACCGAAACTAGTGTATAATATACTATGATTATTGACCGAAACTTGCATTTCAAAATTTCATAGAATCTAATTTCCGGATGATTTTTTGCATGGACTTTCATCATAACCATCCCTCGTAAAATATATAAGCGATATGTGAAGTTTCTTATCATTTCGAACAGTTCACAATTAAATTTAATTTTTGACCGAAACTAGTATAAACTAGTGTATAATATACAATGATTTTTGACCGAAACATGCATTTCCAAAAGTTTCATAGAATCTAATTTTCCGATGATTTTTTGAATGGACTTCCATCATAACCTTCCCTCGTAAAATATATAAATGATATGTGAAGTCTCGTATCATTTCGAATAGCCCCCGATTAAATTTGATTTTTTTGACCGAAACTTGTGTATAATATACTATGATTTTGTACCGAAATTGGCATTTCGAAAAGTTTCATAGAATGTAATTTTCAGATGATTTTTTTGCATGGACTTTCATCATAACCTTCCCTCTTAACATATATACATGATATGTGAAGTATCGTATCATTTCAAATGGTCCCCAATTAAATTTGATTTTTTTGACCGAAACTAGTGTATAATATACTATGATTTTTGACCGAAACTTGCATTTCAAAATTTCATATAATCTAATTTCCGGATGATTTTTTGCATGGACTTTCATCATAACCATCCCTCTTAAAATATATAAGCGATATGTGAAGTTTCTTATCATTTCGAACAGTTCACAATTAAATTTAATTTTTGACCGAAACTAGTATAAACTAGTGTATAATATACAATGATTTTTGACCGAAACATGCATTTCCAAAAGTTTCATAGAATCTAATTTTCCGATGATTTTTTGAATGGACTTCCATCATAACCTTCCCTCTTAAAATATATAAATGATATGTGAAGTCTCGTATCATTTCGAATAGCCCCCGATTAAATTTGATTTTTTTGACCGAAACTTGTGTATAATATACTATGATTTTGTACCGAAATTGGCATTTCGAAAAGTTTCATAGAATGTAATTTTCAGATGATTATTTTGCCTGGACTTTCATCATAACCCTCCCTCTTAACATATATACATGATATGTGAAGTATCGTATCATTTCAAATGGTCCCCAATTAAATTTGATTTTCTTGACCGAAACTAGTGTATAATATACTATGATTTTTGACCGAAACATGCATTTCAAAATTTCATAGAATCTAATTTCCGGATGATTTTTTGAATGGACTTTCATCATAACCATCCCTCTTAAAATATATAAGCGATATGTGAAGTTTCTTATCATTTCGAACAGTTCACAATTAAATTAAATTTTTGACCGAAACTAGTATAAACTAGTGTATAATATACAATGATTTTTGACCGAAACATGCATTTCCAAAAGTTTCATAGAATCTAATTTTCCGATGATTTTTTGAATGGACTTCCATCATAACCTTCCCTCGTAAAATATATAAATGATATGTGAAGTCTCATATCATTTCGAATAGCCCCCGATTAAATTTGATTTTTTTGACCGAAACTTGTGTATAATATACTATGATTTTGTACCGAAATTGGCATTTCGAAAAGTTTCATAGAATGTAATTTTCAGATGATTTTTTTGCCTGGACTTTCATCATAACCTTCCCTCTTAACATATATACATGATATGTGAAGTATCGTATCATTTCAAATGGTCCCCAATTAAATTTGATTTTTTTGACCGAAACTAGTGTATAATATACTATGATTATTGACCGAAACTTGCATTTCAAAATATCATAGAATCTAATTTCCGGATGATTTTTTGCATGGACTTTCATCATAACCATCCCTCGTAAAATATATAAGCGATATGTGAAGTTTCTTATCATTTCGAACAGTTCACAATTAAATTTAATTTTTGACCGAAACTAGTATAAACTAGTGTATAATATACAATGATTTTTGACCGAAACATGCATTTCCAAAAGTTTCATAGAATCTAATTTTCCGATGATTTTTTGAATGGACTTCCATCATAACCTTCCCTCGTAAAATATATAAATGATATGTGAAGTCTCGTATCATTTCGAATAGCCCCCGATTAAATTTGATTTTTTTGACCGAAACTTGTGTATAATATACTATGATTTTGTACCGAAATTGGCATTTCGAAAAGTTTCATAGAATGTAATTTTCAGATGATTATTTTGCCTGGACTTTCATCATAACCTTCCCTCTTAACATATATACATGATATGTGAAGTATCGTATCATTTCAAATGGTCCCCAATTAAATTTGATTTTCTTGACCGAAACTAGTGTATAATATACTATGATTTTTGACCGAAACATGCATTTCAAAATTTCATAGAATCTAATTTCCGGATGATTTTTTGAATGGACTTTCATCATAACCATCCCTCTTAAAATATATAAGCGATATGTGAAGTTTCTTATCATTTCGAACAGTTCACAATTAAATTAAATTTTTGACCGAAACTAGTATAAACTAGTGTATAATATACAATGATTTTTGACCGAAACATGCATTTCCAAAAGTTTCATAGAATCTAATTTTCCGATGATTTTTTGAATGGACTTCCATCATAACCTTCCCTCTTAAAATATATAAATGATATGTGAAGTCTCGTATCATTTCGAATAGCCCCCGATTAAATTTGATTTTTTTGACCGAAACTTGTGTATAATATACTATGATTTTGTACCGAAATTGGCATTTCGAAAAGTTTCATAGAATGTAATTTTCAGATGATTATTTTGCCTGGACTTTCATCATAACCTTCCCTCTTAACATATATACATGATATGTGAAGTATCGTATCATTTCAAATGGTCCCCAATTAAATTTGATTTTTTTGACCGAAACTAGTGTATAATATACTATGATTTTTGACCGAAACTTGCATTTCAAAAGTTTCATAGAATCTAATTTCCGGATGATTTTTTGCATGGACTTTCATCATAACCATCCCTCTTAAAATATATAAGCGATATGTGAAGTTTCTTATCATTTCGAACAGTTCACAATTAAATTTAATTTTGGCCCGAAACTAGTATAAACTAGTGTATAATATACAATGATTTTTGACCGAAACATGCATTTCCAAAAGTTTCATAGAATCTAATTTTCCGATGATTTTTTGTATGGACTTCCATCATAACCTTCCCTCGTAAAATATATAAATGATATGTGAAGTCTCGTATCATTTCGAATAGCCCCCGATTAAATTTGATTTTTTTGACCGAAACTTGTGTATAATATACTATGATTTTGTACCGAAATTAGCATTTCGAAAAGTTTCATAGAATGTAATTTTCAGATGATTATTTTGCCTGGACTTTCATCATAACCTTCCCTCTTAACATATATACATGATATGTGAAGTATCGTATCATTTCAAATGGTCCCCAATTAAATTTGATTTTCTTGACCGAAACTAGTGTATAATATACTATGATTTTTGACCGAAACTTGCATTTCAAAATTTCATAGAATCTAATTTCCGGATGATTTTTTGCATGGACTTTCATCATAACCATCCCTCTTAAAATATATAAGCGATATGTGAAGTTTCTTATCATTTCGAACAGTTCACAATTAAATTTAATTTTTGACCGAAACTAGTATAAACTAGTGTATAATATACAATGATTTTTGACCGAAACATGCATTTCCAAAAGTTTCATAGAATCTAATTTTCCGATGATTTTTTGAATGGACTTCCATCATAACCTTCCCTCGTAAAATATATAAATGATATGTGAAGTCTCGTATCATTTCGAATAGCCCCCGATTAAATTTGATTTTTTTGACCGAAACTTGTGTATAATATACTATGATTTTGTACCGAAATTGGCATTTCGAAAAGTTTCATAGAATGTAATTTTCAGATGATTTTTTTGCCTGGACTTTCATCATAACCTTCCCTCTTAACATATATACATTATATGTGAAGTATCGTATCATTTCAAATGGTCCCCAATTAAATTTGATTTTCTTGACCGAAACTAGTGTATAATATACTATGATTTTTGACCGAAACTTGCATTTCAAAATTTCATAGAATCTAATTTCCGGATGATTTTTTGCATGGACTTTCATCATAACCATCCCTCTTAAAATATATAAGCGATATGTGAAGTTTCTTATCATTTCGAACAGTTCACAATTAAATTTAATTTTTGACCGAAACTAGTATAAACTAGTGTATAATATACAATGATTTTTGACCGAAACATGCATTTCCAAAAGTTTCATAGAATCTAATTTTCCGATGATTTTTTGAATGGACTTCCATCATAACCTTCCCTCGTAAAATATATAAATGATATGTGAAGTCTCGTATCATTTCGAATAGCCCCCGATTAAATTTGATTTTTTTGACCGAAACTTGTGTATAATATACTATGATTTTGTACCGAAATTGGCATTTCGAAAAGTTTCAGAGAATGTAATTTTCAGATGATTATTTTGCCTGGACTTTCATCATAACCTTCCCTCTTAACATATATACATGATATGTGAAGTATCGTATCATTTCAAATGGTCCCCAATTAAATTTGATTTTTTTGACCGAAACTAGTGTATAATATACTATGATTTTTGACCGAAACTTGCATTTCAAAAGTTTCATAGAATCTAATTTCCGGATGATTTTTTGCATGGACTTTCATCATAACCATCCCTCTTAAAATATATAAGCGATATGTGAAGTTTCTTATCATTTCGAACAGTTCACAATTAAATTTAATTTTTGACCGAAACTAGTATAAACTAGTGTATAATATACAATGATTTTTGACCGAAACATGCATTTCCAAAAGTTTCATAGAATCTAATTTTCCGATGATTTTTTGTATGGACTTCCATCATAACCTTCCCTCGTAAAATATATAAATGATATGTGAAGTCTCGTATCATTTCGAATAGCCCCCGATTAAATTTGATTTTTTTGACCGAAACCGTTGTATAATATACTATGATTTTGTACCGAAATTGGCATTTCGAAAAGTTTCATAGAATGTAATTTTCAGATGATTTTTTTTCCTGGACTTTCATCATAACCTTCCCTCTTAACATATATACATGATATGTGAAGTATCGTATCATTTCAAATGGTCCCCAATTAAATTTGATTTTTTTGACCGAAACTAGTGTATAATATACTATGATTTTTGACCGAAACTTGCATTTCAAAAGTTTCATAGAATCTAATTTTCGGATGATTTTTTGCATGGACTTTCATCATAACCATCCCTCTTAAAATATATAAGCGATATGTGAAGTTTATTATCATTTCGAACAGTTCACAATTAAATTTAATTTTTGACCGAAACTAGTATAAACTAGTGTATAATATACAATGATTTTTGACCGAAACATGCATTTCCAAAAGTTTCATAGAATCTAATTTTCCGATGATTTTTTGAATGGACTTCCATCATAACCTTCCCTCGTAAAATATATAAATGATATGTGAAGTCTCGTATCATTTCGAATAGCCCCCTATTAAATTTGATTTTTTTGACCGAAACTTGTGTAGAATATACTATGATTTTGTACCGAAATTGGCATTTCGAAAAGTTTCATAGAATGTAATTTTCAGATGATTTTTTTGCATGGACTTTCATCATAACCTTCCCTCTTAACATATATACATGATATGTGAAGTATCGTATCATTTCAAATGGTCCCCAATTAAATTTGATTTTTTTGACCGAAACTAGTGTATAATATACTATGATTTTTGACCGAAACTTGCATTTCAAAATTTCATAGAATCTAATTTCCGGATGATTTTTTGCATGGACTTTCATCATAACCATCCCTCTTAAAATATATAAGCGATCTGTGAAGTTTCTTATCATTTCGAACAGTTCACAATTAAATTTAATTTTTGACCGAAACTAGTATAAACTAATGTATAATATACAATGATTTTTGACCGAAACATGCATTTTCAAAAGTTTCATAGAATCTAATTTTCCGATGATTTTTTGAATGGACTTCCATCATAACCTTCCCTCGTAAAATATATAAATGATATGTGAAGTCTCGTATCATTTCGAATAGCCCCCGATTAAATTTGATTTTTTTGACCGAAACTTGTGTATAATATACTATGATTTTGTACCGAAATTGGCATTTCGAAAAGTTTCATAGAATGTAATTTTCAGATGATTATTTTGCTTGGAATTTCATCATAACCTTCCCTCTTAACATATATACATGATATGTGAAGTATCGTATCATTTCAAATGGTCCCCAATTAAATTTGATTTTCTTGACCGAAACTAGTGTATAATATACTATGATTTTTGACCGAAACTTGCATTTCAAAATTTCATAGAATCTAATTTCCGGATGATTTTTTGCATGGACTTTCATCATAACCATCCCTCTTAAAATATATAAGCGATCTGTGAAGTTTCTTATCATTTCGAACAGTTCACAATTAAATTTAATTTTTGACCGAAACTAGTATAAACTAGTGTATAATATACAATGATTTTTGACCGAAACATGCATTTCCAAAAGTTTCATAGAATCTAATTTTCCGATGATTTTTTGAATGGACTTCCATCATAACCTTCCCTCGTAAAATATATAAATGATATGTGAAGTCTCGTATCATTTCGAATAGCCCCCGATTAATTTTGATTTTTTTGACCGAAACTTGTGTATAATATACTATGATTTTGTACCGAAATTGGCATTTCGAAAAGTTTCATAGAATGTAATTTTCAGATGATTATTTTGCTTGGACTTTCATCATAACCTTCCCTCTTAACATATATACATGATATGTGAAGTATCGTATCATTTCAAATGGTCCCCAATTAAATTTGATTTTTTTGACCGAAACTAGTGTATAATATACTATGATTTTTGACCGAAACTTGCATTTCAAAAGTTTCATAGAATCTAATTTCCGGATGATTTTTTGCATGGACTTTCATCATAACCATCCCTCTTAAAATATATAAGCGATATGTGAAGTTTCTTATCATTTCGAACAGTTCATAATTAAATTTAATTTTTGACCGAAACTAGTATAAACTAGTGTATAATATACAATGATTTTTGACCGAAACATGCATTTCCAAAAGTTTCATAGAATCTAATTTTCCGATGATTTTTTGTATGGACTTCCATCATAACCTTCCCTCGTAAAATATATAAATGATATGTGAAGTCTCGTATCATTTCGAATAGCCCCCGATTAAATTTGATTTTTTTGAGCGAAACCGTTGTATAATATACTATGATTTTGTACCGAAATTGGCATTTCGAAAAGTTTCATAGAATGTAATTTTCAGATGATTTTTTTGCATGGACTTTCATCATAACCTTCCCTCTTAACATATATACATGATATGTGAAGTATCGTATCATTTCAAATGGTCCCCAATTAAATTTGATTTTTTTGACCGAAACTAGTGTATAATATACTATGATTTTTGACCGAAACTTGCATTTCAAAAGTTTCATAGAATCTAATTTTCGGATGATTTTTTGCATGGACTTTCATCATAACCATCCCTCTTAAAATATATAAGCGATATGTGAAGTTTATTATCATTTCGAACAGTTCACAATTAAATTTAATTTTTGACCGAAACTAGTATAAACTAGTGTATAATATACAATGATTTTTGACCGAAACATGCATTTCCAAAAGTTTCATAGAATCTAATTTTCCGATGATTTTTTGAATGGACTTCCATCATAACCTTCCCTCGTAAAATATATAAATGATATGTGAAGTCTCGTATCATTTCGAATAGCCCCCTATTAAATTTGATTTTTTTGACCGAAACTTGTGTAGAATATACTATGATTTTGTACCGAAATTGGCATTTCGAAAAGTTTCATAGAATGTAATTTTCAGATGATTTTTTTGCATGGACTTTCATCATAACCTTCCCTCTTAACATATATACATGATATGTGAAGTATCGTATCATTTCAAATGGTCCCCAATTAAATTTGATTTTTTTGACCGAAACTAGTGTATAATATACTATGATTTTTGACCGAAACTTGCATTTCAAAATTTCATAGAATCTAATTTCCGGATGATTTTTTGCATGGACTTTCATCATAACCATCCCTCTTAAAATATATAAGCGATCTGTGAAGTTTCTTATCATTTCGAACAGTTCACAATTAAATTTAATTTTTGACCGAAACTAGTATAAACTAATGTATAATATACAATGATTTTTGACCGAAACATGCATTTTCAAAAGTTTCATAGAATCTAATTTTCCGATGATTTTTTGAATGGACTTCCATCATAACCTTCCCTCGTAAAATATATAAATGATATGTGAAGTCTCGTATCATTTCGAATAGCCCCCGATTAAATTTGATTTTTTTGACCGAAACTTGTGTATAATATACTATGATTTTGTACCGAAATTGGCATTTCGAAAAGTTTCATAGAATGTAATTTTCAGATGATTATTTTGCTTGGAATTTCATCATAACCTTCCCTCTTAACATATATACATGATATGTGAAGTATCGTATCATTTCAAATGGTCCCCAATTAAATTTGATTTTCTTGACCGAAACTAGTGTATAATATACTATGATTTTTGACCGAAACTTGCATTTCAAAATTTCATAGAATCTAATTTCCGGATGATTTTTTGCATGGACTTTCATCATAACCATCCCTCTTAAAATATATAAGCGATCTGTGAAGTTTCTTATCATTTCGAACAGTTCACAATTAAATTTAATTTTTGACCGAAACTAGTATAAACTAGTGTATAATATACAATGATTTTTGACCGAAACATGCATTTCCAAAAGTTTCATAGAATCTAATTTTCCGATGATTTTTTGAATGGACTTCCATCATAACCTTCCCTCGTAAAATATATAAATGATATGTGAAGTCTCGTATCATTTCGAATAGCCCCCGATTAATTTTGATTTTTTTGACCGAAACTTGTGTATAATATACTATGATTTTGTACCGAAATTGGCATTTCGAAAAGTTTCATAGAATGTAATTTTCAGATGATTATTTTGCTTGTACTTTCATCATAACCTTCCCTCTTAACATATATACATGATATGTGAAGTATCGTATCATTTCAAATGGTCCCCAATTAAATTTGATTTTTTTGACCGAAACTAGTGTATAATATACTATGATTTTTGACCGAAACTTGCATTTCAAAAGTTTCATAGAATCTAATTTCCGGATGATTTTTTGCATGGACTTTCATCATAACCATCCCTCTTAAAATATATAAGCGATATGTGAAGTTTCTTATCATTTCGAACAGTTCACAATTAAATTTAATTTTTGACCGAAACTAGTATAAACTAGTGTATAATATACAATGATTTTTGACCGAAACATGCATTTCCAAAAGTTTCATAGAATCTAATTTTCCGATGATTTTTTGTATGGACTTCCATCATAACCTTCCCTCGTAAAATATATAAATGATATGTGAAGTCTCGTATCATTTCGAATAGCCCCCGATTAAATTTGATTTTTTTGACCGAAACCGTTGTATAATATACTATGATTTTGTACCGAAATTGGCATTTCGAAAAGTTTCATAGAATGTAATTTTCAGATGATTTTTTTGCATGGACTTTCATCATAACCTTCCCTCTTAACATATATACATGATATGTGAAGTATCGTATCATTTCAAATGGTCCCCAATTAAATTTGATTTTTTTGACCGAAACTAGTGTATAATATACTATGATTTTTGACCGAAACTTGCATTTCAAAAGTTTCATAGAATCTAATTTTCGGATGATTTTTTGCATGGACTTTCATCATAACCATCCCTCTTAAAATATATAAGCGATATGTGAAGTTTATTATCATTTCGAACAGTTCACAATTAAATTTAATTTTTGACCGAAACTAGTATAAACTAGTGTATAATATACAATGATTTTTGACCGAAACATGCATTTCCAAAAGTTTCATAGAATCTAATTTTCCGATGATTTTTTGAATGGACTTCCATCATAACCTTCCCTCGTAAAATATATAAATGATATGTGAAGTCTCGTATCATTTCGAATAGCCCCCTATTAAATTTGATTTTTTTGACCGAAACTTGTGTAGAATATACTATGATTTTGTACCGAAATTGGCATTTCGAAAAGTTTCATAGAATGTAATTTTCAGATGATTTTTTTGCATGGACTTTCATCATAACCTTCCCTCTTAACATATATACATGATATGTGAAGTATCGTATCATTTCAAATGGTCCCCAATTAAATTTGATTTTTTTGACCGAAACTAGTGTATAATATACTATGATTTTTGACCGAAACTTGCATTTCAAAATTTCATAGAATCTAATTTCCGGATGATTTTTTGCATGGACTTTCATCATAACCATCCCTCTTAAAATATATAAGCGATCTGTGAAGTTTCTTATCATTTCGAACAGTTCACAATTAAATTTAATTTTTGACCGAAACTAGTATAAACTAATGTATAATATACAATGATTTTTGACCGAAACATGCATTTTCAAAAGTTTCATAGAATCTAATTTTCCGATGATTTTTTGAATGGACTTCCATCATAACCTTCCCTCGTAAAATATATAAATGATATGTGAAGTCTCGTATCATTTCGAATAGCCCCCGATTAAATTTGATTTTTTTGACCGAAACTTGTGTATAATATACTATGATTTTGTACCGAAATTGGCATTTCGAAAAGTTTCATAGAATGTAATTTTCAGATGATTATTTTGCTTGGAATTTCATCATAACCTTCCCTCTTAACATATATACATGATATGTGAAGTATCGTATCATTTCAAATGGTCCCCAATTAAATTTGATTTTCTTGACCGAAACTAGTGTATAATATACTATGATTTTTGACCGAAACTTGCATTTCAAAATTTCATAGAATCTAATTTCCGGATGATTTTTTGCATGGACTTTCATCATAACCATCCCTCTTAAAATATATAAGCGATCTGTGAAGTTTCTTATCATTTCGAACAGTTCACAATTAAATTTAATTTTTGACCGAAACTAGTATAAACTAGTGTATAATATACAATGATTTTTGACCGAAACATGCATTTCCAAAAGTTTCATAGAATCTAATTTTCCGATGATTTTTTGAATGGACTTCCATCATAACCTTCCCTCGTAAAATATATAAATGATATGTGAAGTCTCGTATCATTTCGAATAGCCCCCGATTAATTTTGATTTTTTTGACCGAAACTTGTGTATAATATACTATGATTTTGTACCGAAATTGGCATTTCGAAAAGTTTCATAGAATGTAATTTTCAGATGATTATTTTGCTTGGACTTTCATCATAACCTTCCCTCTTAACATATATACATGATATGTGAAGTATCGTATCATTTCAAATGGTCCCCAATTAAATTTGATTTTTTTGACCGAAACTAGTGTATAATATACTATGATTTTTGACCGAAACTTGCATTTCAAAAGTTTCATAGAATCTAATTTCCGGATGATTTTTTGCATGGACTTTCATCATAACCATCCCTCTTAAAATATATAAGCGATATGTGAAGTTTCTTATCATTTCGAACAGTTCACAATTAAATTTAATTTTTGACCGAAACTAGTATAAACTAGTGTATAATATACAATGATTTTTGACCGAAACATGCATTTCCAAAAGTTTCATAGAATCTAATTTTCCGATGATTTTTTGTATGGACTTCCATCATAACCTTCCCTCGTAAAATATATAAATGATATGTGAAGTCTCGTATCATTTCGAATAGCCCCCGATTAAATTTGATTTTTTTGACCGAAACCGTTGTATAATATACTATGATTTTGTACCGAAATTGGCATTTCGAAAAGTTTCATAGAATGTAATTTTCAGATGATTTTTTTTCCTGGACTTTCATCATAACCTTCCCTCTTAACATATATACATGATATGTGAAGTATCGTATCATTTCAAATGGTCCCCAATTAAATTTGATTTTTTTGACCGAAACTAGTGTATAATATACTATTATTTTTGACCGAAACTTGCATTTCAAAAGTTTCATAGAATCTAATTTTCGGATGATTTTTTGCATGGACTTTCATCATAACCATCCCTCTTAAAATATATAAGCGATATGTGAAGTTTATTATCATTTCGAACAGTTCACAATTAAATTTAATTTTTGACCGAAACTAGTATAAACTAGTGTATAATATACAATGATTTTTGACCGAAACATGCATTTCCAAAAGTTTCATAGAATCTAATTTTCCGATGATTTTTTGAATGGACTTCCATCATAACCTTCCCTCGTAAAATATATAAATGATATGTGAAGTCTCGTATCATTTCGAATAGCCCCCTATTAAATTTGATTTTTTTGACCGAAACTTGTGTAGAATATACTATGATTTTGTACCGAAATTGGCATTTCGAAAAGTTTCATAGAATGTAATTTTCAGATGATTTTTTTGCATGGACTTTCATCATAACCTTCCCTCTTAACATATATACATGATATGTGAAGTATCGTATCATTTCAAATGGTCCCCAATTAAATTTGATTTTTTTGACCGAAACTAGTGTATAATATACTATGATTTTTGACCGAAACTTGCATTTCAAAATTTCATAGAATCTAATTTCCGGATGATTTTTTGCATGGACTTTCATCATAACCATCCCTCTTAAAATATATAAGCGATCTGTGAAGTTTCTTATCATTTCGAACAGTTCACAATTAAATTTAATTTTTGACCGAAACTAGTATAAACTAATGTATAATATACAATGATTTTTGACCGAAACATGCATTTTCATAAGTTTCATAGAATCTAATTTTCCGATGATTTTTTGAATGGACTTCCATCATAACCTTCCCTCGTAAAATATATAAATGATATGTGAAGTGTCGTATCATTTCGAATAGCCCCCGATTAAATTTGATTTTTTTGACCGAAACTTGTGTATAATATACTATGATTTTGTACCGAAATTGGCATTTCGAAAAGTTTCATAGAATGTAATTTTCAGATGATTATTTTGCTTGGAATTTCATCATAACCTTCCCTCTTAACATATATACATGATATGTGAAGTATCGTATCATTTCAAATGGTCCCCAATTAAATTTGATTTTCTTGACCGAAACTAGTGTATAATATACTATGATTTTTGACCGAAACTTGCATTTCAAAATTTCATAGAATCTAATTTCCGGATGATTTTTTGCATGGACTTTCATCATAACCATCCCTCTTAAAATATATAAGCGATCTGTGAAGTTTCTTATCATTTCGAACAGTTCACAATTAAATTTAATTTTTGACCGAAACTAGTATAAACTATTGTATAATATACAATGATTTTTGACCGAAACATGCATTTCCAAAAGTTTCATAGAATCTAATTTTCCGATGATTTTTTGAATGGACTTCCATCATAACCTTCCCTCGTAAAATATATAAATGATATGTGAAGTCTCGTATCATTTCGAATAGCCCCCGATTAATTTTGATTTTTTTGACCGAAACTTGTGTATAATATACTATGATTTTGTACCGAAATTGGCATTTCGAAAAGTTTCATAGAATGTAATTTTCAGATGATTATTTTGCTTGGACTTTCATCATAACCTTCCCTCTTAACATATATACATGATATGTGAAGTATCGTATCATTTCAAATGGTCCCCAATTAAATTTGATTTTCTTGACCGAAACTAGTGTATAATATACTATGATTTTTGACCGAAACTTGCATTTCAAAATTTCATAGAATCTAATTTCCGGATGATTTTTTGCATGGACTTTCATCATAACCATCCCTCTTAAAATATATAAGCGATATGTGAAGTTTCTTATCATTTCGAACAGTTCACAATTAAATTTAATTTTTGACCGAAACTAGTATAAACTAGTGTATAATATACAATGATTTTTGACCGAAACATGCATTTCCAAAAGTTTCATAGAATCTAATTTTCCGATGATTTTTTGAATGGACTTCCATCATAACCTTCCCTCGTAAAATATATAAATGATATGTGAAGTCTCATATCATTTCGAATAGCCCCCGATTAAATTTGATTTTATTGACCGAAACTTGTGTATAATATACTATGATTTTGTACCGAAATTGGCATTTCGAAAAGTTTCATAGAATGTAATTTTCAGATGATTATTTTGCCTGGACTTTCATCATAACCTTCCCTCTTAACATATATACATTATATGTGAAGTATCGTATCATTTCAAATGGTCCCCAATTAAATTTGATTTTTTTGACCGAAACTAGTGTATAATATACTATGATTTTTGACCGAAACTTGCATTTCAAAATTTCATATAATCTAATTTCCGGATGATTTTTTGCATGGACTTTCATCATAATCATCCCTCTTAAAATATATAAGCGATATGTGAAGTTTCTTATCATTTCGAACAGTTCACAATTAAATTTAATTTTTGACCGAAACTAGTATAAACTAGTGTATAATATACAATGATTTTTGACTGAAACATGCATTTCCAAAAGTTTCATAGAATCTAATTTTCCGATGATTTTTTGAATGGACTTCCATCATAACCTTCCCTCGTAAAACATATAAATGATATGTGAAGTCTCGTATCATTTCGAATAGCCCCCGATTAAATTTGATTTTTTTGACCGAAACTTTTGTATAATATACTATGATTTTGTACCGAAATTGGCATTTCGAAAAGTTTCATAGAATGTAATTTTCAGATGATTATTTTGCCTGGACTTTCATCATAACCTTCCCTCTTAACATATATACATGATATGTGAAGTATCGTATCATTTCAAATGGTCCCCAATTAAATTTGATTTTTTTCACCGAAACTAGTGTATAATATACTATGATTTTTGACCGAAACTTGCATTTCAAAAGTTTCATAGAATCTAATTTCCGGATGATTTTTTGCATGGACTTTCATCATAACCATCCCTCTTAAAATATATAAGCGATATGTGAAGTTTCCTATCATTTCGAACAGTTCACAATTAAATTTAATTTTTGACCGAAACTAGTATAAACTAGTGTATAATATACAATGATTTTTGACCGAAACATGCATTTCCAAAAGTTTCATAGAATCTAATTTTCCGATGATTTTTTGAATGGACTTCCATCATAACCTTCCCTCGTAAAATATATAAATGATATGTGAAGTCTCGTATCATTTCGAATAGCCCCCGATTAATTTTGATTTTTTTGACCGAAACTTGTGTATAATATACTATGATTTTGTACCGAAATTGGCATTTCGAAAAGTTTCATAGAATGTAATTTTCAGATGATTATTTTGCTTGGACTTTCATCATAACCTTCCCTCTTAACATATATACATGATATGTGAAGTATCGTATCATTTCAAATGGTCCC
>CAWYPZ010000052.1:52500-70000 GCA_963966055.1 Lathyrus aphaca
CAAAATCAAAGTTCTTAATATTTTGACTACATTGATAAAACAAACCACAAATCAGTCACCAAAAGTCTAAGAGTAGTTCGACAGAAAAATGCACATGTATCCCAGGACTTGTATGGTTGGTCCTGCAAGTAACCCAGTTTCCTGAAGAGATTGGTTAACCAGAGGTTGTTCGCCAGAAACCACTGCGAACAAATTGGCACGCCCAGTGGGACCGGTGCATTTGATAAAATCTAATAGACAACTTCTTAGACAAATTGTTCCTTGCTACGTTGTATGATTCTTAGAAGCGGTAAACTAGCCGTAACCGACGTAGAGAGACCAAAGAGAACAAGAAGAAGAAACATGGCTAACTTGCCAAATACTTCAAATAATCCTGACGAAACAATATCAGTTTCCAACCCTATCCCTTCGTCAGGAACAATACCAGCGCCTGGCCCTGTTTTAGAACAGATTAGGCCTCCTTTGGGGGATTCCATACCAACAGGTTCAGGATCCCAGAATGCGCCTAGTTCTTCCACCATGGGACACGCCAGACCCTTGGGAACCCCTCCCCCTGGAGGAAATACATTCAGGCCATATCTGAATTATTCTCAACCTTTTACTGGGAGGGAACAACCATATGGAATGCCAACTTCAATGATGGCAAGCCTACATAATTCGTCACCATTATTCTCTGATGCTATGGTTCAAGTGTCATCACCATTGCAGGGATCAGGATATGTTGGAAATGGAAATAGAATAAACCAAGTTCCACCAGGTTTCCATATGCCCGCTATGACAAATCATTCTGCGCAAGTAATTCGTCAACAGATGGATGAAAGCAATCATGATATGGTGCAGGCTTTGACACACCAAATGGGAGAAGTGTTCAATCCCTTAATACAGAACACTACCCAAACAAACCAAATATTGGCAGAACAGATGGCACGCATTGCTGACTTTTTTGGAGTCCCGCAAGCACAGCAAAGGATGCAACTAAATCAGAACCCTGCCAATAGGGCTGTCGAAGAGGAACTTACTATAAACCAAAGGCCCTTAGGAAATCCTCATGAAAATCCCAGGGGGCAAGAGGTGATAGTCGAACAGCCTAATGTAGAAGAGCCTATTCGACAGGAACCAAGAAGGATAATAGTCCAGAGAAATCAAAATGCTGACGAAGTGTTACAGCAGAGAATGCGTTACAATAACATGCCTGTCGAAAACAATATTGCCACCATGGTTGAGAGAATAATGGCACAAAATGGAGTAAACGTAGGATTACAAAGGCCTAGTTATACTTCCCCTTTGTCTGAATTTGTCTTACAACAAGAATTACCACCAAGGTGGAAAGTCCCCAAATTTACAAAATTTTCAGGGGATACTAGTGAGTCCACCATAGAACACGTGGCACGTTACTTGATAGAAGCAGGCGAAATTGCGAATAATGAGAACCTAAGGATGAAATATTTCCCAAGTTCTTTAACAAAAAATGCGTTCACTTGGTTCACATCACTTCCTGCAACTTCAATTTTTACTTGGACCCAATTAGAAAGATTGTTCCATGAACAATTTTATATGGGACAAACCAAGATAAGTTTGAAGGAGTTGGCAAGTGTCAAAAGAAAGTTTTCTGAACCTATAGATGACTATTTGAATAGGTTTAGATTACTAAAAGCCAGATGCTTTACGCAAGTGCCGGAACAAGAACTAGTCGAAATGGCTGCAGGGGGTCTAGATTATTCCATAAGGAAGAAACTGGATACCCAGTACTTGAGAGATATGGCACAACTGGCAGACAGAGTGAGGCAAATAGAAAGACTAAAAAATGAAAAATTCAGATCAAACAAAAACAAGAAGGAAAGAGTGGCCTATGTAGGAGTAATTCATGAAGATGATTATGACGAAAACGAACAAGTCATCTTCGACCAGCAAGAAATTGATCTGGCAGAATTAAAACAAGGCCCTCCATATTCTTGTAAAGTTTTAGCCCCGTCGAATGGAAAAAATCCAGTCGAAGTAGAAAAGAATGACAGGTTCCCTAAAAGAACCTATACATTCGACATCACTAAGTGTGATGAAATATTTGATTTATTAGTCAAAGATGGTCAGTTAATAAAACCAGCGGGCACTAAGGAGCCTCCTGTAGACCAACAGAAAAAGAGAGGTTTTTGTAAATACCATAATTTCTTGGGTCATAAAACTTCTCAATGTTACCTTTTCAGGGATCTTGTCCAGAACGCAATCCAAAATGGAAGGCTGAAGTTTGGAGACAAAGCCAAGCAGCAGATGAGGATTGACTCTAATCCTATGCAGGTGGTAGAGGCCAATTATGCTGAACCAGAAATGGTAAATGTGGTCGAAATGGAGATCGTGGCTGAAGAAAATTTTGAAATGGTGGAAGTTACTGAAAGCTTCGACACCAACTTCACCATGATAGAAGCTGCTGAAGGTTTCGACACCCATGTAAATGTGGTGGAAGAAGGTGATGATCTTGCTGACCAGACTGAAGAGAAAGAAGTCAAAGTTTCTGAAGACTTCGACAGTGATAATGCTAGCGAAACTACTGAAGGTTTCGACGAAAGAAATGCAGTCAAAGTGGGAAGAAGCTTCGACAAGAAAAACTACGAAAGAGATGCTGAGCAGGGGGTGATCTGGGATACTTTGGGAGAGTCGAATGGAAAGTTCGATTTCAGGGTGAAATATTCAGCACCACCAAGCTCCAAAGCAGATATCAACAAAATCAAACCCACAGGGTGGGGAGATTCCTTCAAAAAGGATGACGAAGAGGAGGGTGACAAAACCCTCACTGTTCAGAAAGAGGCCACTGAGGGCCTTGGTCAAGAGGAGATCAAAACAGCAGGGACTGATGACCATTCCCCCACTGTCGAACCAATAAACATTGGTACCATCAGAACTGAAGGGCATCCTGTCGAAAGGGTTGCACACTGCTGCAAATACATCTATAAGGGTTTACACCCAAAAGGCAATGTGAGTCAGTCAAAGGAGGACATCCCAGAGGAGGTCATGCTGGTCGAAAAAATGAATAAATTGAAGATCACAACTGAACAGAATGCTGGGATTCACATGGTGGAAGTCACTCAGAAGGTGGGACCAGACACAAATAAGGGAAAGAGACATCAACAGAAACATCAGAAACTGGTTTACCCAGAGGAGAACGAGAGTCTTGTCGAATTCATCCAGAGGTGTCAAAGGAAGAATGCAGAAGTCATGCTTTGCCCAAGATGCAGTGCTGTGTTCGACAAGAAAGCAGCTGATGACTTAGAAGCAGCAGAAAAGACCCAGAGAAAAAGAAATTGGGGAACAGTCCCACCAACCAGAAACGAAAGATTCGACCCAAGAAGAGGGAAGTATCACAATCAAGAGGTAGGAGAAAGACGTTTCAACACCTACAAACCATCCAACAGACCAAATGATGACAAATGGGTTCAACCTATAAGGGATGCCCAAGGTCAGAAGAAATGGAAGAGTTTTGAAGTGAACAGGGGTCCCTCAATGGAAGTTAAAAAGGAGGCAAAGCCAAAGTACGTCTCTGAAAACTACAAAGGGAAGAATCCTATGTCCAGATCCCAATGGAGAAGATTCCAAAGGCAGAAGAAAATTGAAAAGAAAACTGTAGAACACAAGAGGGTTGGGCAGAAGGAAGCTGAATCAAGCAAATGTGTGCAGATCACAAACAAGGGGATACCTCTGGCAGAAAAAGAAACCCCTGAGAAGAATGGATCTAGTGACACCACAGAAGTGCGGAAAACAAACAACAGAATGCCAGTGGACGAAGAAGTCACAGATGAATTTAGTTCAGAGTCAGATGCCTCTTTCGACGTAACCTGCAATGTGGTTTCTGTGCTGCCCAGAGATTATGACAGGATAATGGAAGTCGAAGATGAGGAAGATGACATGGTAGATGACAGCATAAGTTTGAAGCCCGTGTGCTACTACATAATGAATAATGGCTGTGTCGAAGAGCAAAATGCTTTCTTCGAAAAGCCAGATGATGCAATGAAGGCTCACTTAAAGCCTCTCTTCATAAAAGGAAAGGTAGAAAATGTGGGTGTCAACAAAATTCTGATAGATGGTGGAGCAGCTGTGAATTTAATTCCTCATTATATGATAAAGAGGATCGGAAAGGATGACTCCGACACTAAGCCTCACAATATGGTGTTGTCCAACTATGAAGGTAAATTAGGGACAACATTGGGGGCAATACAACTGAACTTGACTGTAGGATCTATCACCAGGCCTACCATGTTTGTGGTGATAGCATCAAAGGCAAATTACAACTTGCTGTTGGGAAGGGAATGGATCCATGGGATTGGGGCTGTGCCATCTTCCATGCATCAAAGGATAGCAATCTGGAGGCCAGATGGGATTGTCGAAAACATTGAAGCAGATCAGAGTTACTTCACAGCTGATGTGAACAATGTTACTAGTCGTAATTTCGACAAAAACCTAGCCCATATAGCACCATGCAACCCTGCTGCTTTCGACCTAACAGCTTCCGACAATGCTTACTGTTCCATGTACCTCCATCCTACGCATGGTTTCCAGTGGGATAAAGAAATAATTGGGGAGACAAATTACACCTGGGGAACTACCCATGTCAACCCAACTGGATGGGGGAGTGAATTCAGTGAAGATGACTGAAGCATCAGCCATGAAAAGGATTTCGGCTTATATAGCCGAAAAACAACTCAAAACGGCCCTTGAGGCTGAAGTTAGAAATATGGCTGTCGAAGCCAGCACTCAAATTGTCAAAGAACAACATCCTCAAGAAAACATTGAGGAGCAACATGCAAATCAAAGTTTTGAAGAAGACTCAAATGGTGAATGGCAGAACCAAAGACTTGATGCCATTTATGATGACGAACCTTTGGGGTTCGAAAAGGATCCAACCTCCACCAATATGAAAATGGTGGCACAGGATCCTTTGGAGGAGATTAATCTGAGACTGGGGGCAGAGAAAAGGCCCACTTACATCAGTGCCAAGTTGAATCCTCAACTCAGAGTCGAAATAATCCAACTGCTGAATGAGTTTAAAGACTGCTTCGCCTGGGATTATGACGAAATGCCTGGTTTAGACAGAAGTTTAGTGGAATTGAAGTTGCCAATACTGGAAGGGAAGAAGCCAATAAAGCAGACCCCCAGACGTTTTGCACCTGAGATTCTGTCGAAAATCAAAGAAGAAGTCGAAAGACTTCTAAAATGCAAATTCATCCGTACAACAAGGTATGTCGAATGGATTGCTAATATTGTTCCTGTGATTAAGAAAAATGGCACACTAAGGGTGTGTATTGATTTTAGAGATCTAAACTCAGCCACCCCTAAGGATGAGTATCCTATGCCAGTAGCAGAAATGCTAGTAGATTCTGCAGCAGGCCATGAGTATTTAAGTATGCTTGATGGCTATTCTGGTTATAACCAGATTTTTATTGCTGAAGAAGACGTTCCAAAAACAGCTTTTCGTTGTCCAGGAGCAATAGGAACATATGAATGGGTAGTTATGCCCTTTGGTTTGAAAAATGCTGGAGCTACTTACCAAAGGGCCATGAATTCTATTTTTCATGATTTCATCGAAACATTTATGCAAATTTATATAGATGACATTGTGATTAAATCTGCTTCAGGCTTGGACCATATCAACCATCTTCGACAGTCCTTTGAAAGGATGAGGAAGTTTGGTTTGAAAATGAATCCTCTTAAATGTGCTTTTGGTGTGCAGGCTGGGGATTTCTTAGGCTTTGTGGTCCACAAGAAAGGGATTGAAATTAATGAAAACAAAGCTAAGGCAATAATGGAAGCAAAAGCGCCATCGACAAAGAAGGAATTGCAGTCTCTGCTAGGGAAAATCAACTTTCTCAGAAGGTTCATCTCCAACCTTAGTGGAAAGACTCAGGCCTTCTCACCTCTGCTTCGACTGAAGAAGGAGGGTTTCACTTGGGGGCAAGAGCAGCAAGATGCTTTCGACAAGATCAAGGAGTATTTGGCAAATCCCCCAGTCCTAATATCTCCTTGTCGAAAAAGAAGCATGAGGCTCTACATATCAGCATCTGACAGAACATTAGGAAGTATGCTTTGTCAAGAAGATGAACATGGCGTCGAAAGAGCCATTTATTATCTTAGCAGAGTTTTAAATAATGCTGAAACTAGATATAGTATGATAGAGAAATTATGTTTATGTGTATATTTCTCTTGTACAAAATTGAAGCATTATATAAAACCCATTGATGTACATATATCTTCTCATTTCGACGTAATAAAGCATATGTTGTCTAAATCTATTTTACATAGTCAAATTGGAAAATGGGCTTTAGCTTTGACTGAATACTCTTTAAAATATATGCCTCTAAAAGCTGTTAAAGGGCAAGTAGTTGCTGATTTTATAGCTGACCACTCCATACTTGGAGATGAAACAAATTATGTCGAAAAAGAGCCTTGGAGGTTATATTTCGACGGTTCCAGCCACAAAAATGGAACAGGTATTGGGGTGTTAATTATTTCTCCCAATAAAATTCCAACAAAGTTCAAGTACAAAATAGAAGGATTTTGTTCAAACAATGAGGCAGAATATGAAGCCTTAATAGCTGGACTTGAAATCTTGTTGGAACTGGGGGCAACAGAGGTCGAAATAATGGGTGACTCCGAATTGGTGATAAAACAATTGACGAAAGAGTACAAATGTGTCAAAGAAAATTTGATCATGTACTTTGTGATAGCCAACAGGCTCCTCAAGAGATTCGACAGTGTAGTTTTTAGACACATTCCCAGATTGGAAAATCAGGAAGCAAATGACTTGGCTCAATTGGCTTCAGGGTATAAAGTGTCGAAAGAAAATCTGTTGAAGGTTGTCGAAGTGAGAGGTAAAGTTTTATCTACTAAGCTGGCCCCATCTGATTTGGAGACAATGAGATTAGGATATGGTGATGAAGAAAACTTTGAGATTTTCAATGTAGGTGATTTAGAAGCTGGAGATTGGAGAAAACCCATCAAAGATTATTTACAAAATCCAAATCAGACTGTCGAAAGAAAGATAAAGTACAGGGCCATAAGCTATGTGCTCTTTGGAAATGAACTGTTTAAAAAGACTGCAGAAGGAGTTCTACTAAAATGCCTAGGAGAGACTGAGGCTTATATAGCTCTGTCAAATGTACATGGTGGTGCATGTGGTGCCCACCAAGCAGGACATAAGATGAAATGGCTATTATTTCGACAAGGAATGTATTGGCCAACCATGTTGAAAGACTGTGTCGAATTTGCAAAAGGTTGTCAGGAATGTCAAATCCATGCAGGCATACGTCATGTGCCAGCGAGTGAGTTACATTCTATTGTAAAGCCTTGGCCATTTAGAGGTTGGGCTTTAGATTTAATTGGTGAGATTCGACCAGCCTCTTCGAAAGGGCAGAAGTACATATTAGTGGGAGTAGACTATTTCACTAAGTGGATTGAAGCCATACCTTTGACGAATGTAGATCAGGAAACAGTCATAGATTTCATCCAGAAACACATAATGTACAGGTTTGGAATACCAGAAACCATAACCACTGATCAAGGATCTGTGTTTACTGGCAGAAATATGCAAGCATTTGCAAGAGAGACAGGTTTTAAGTTGTTGACTTCGACACCCTATTATGCCCAAGCAAATGGCCAGGTCGAAGCAGCTAACAAAGTGGTAATAAACCTGATAAAGAAGCATGTGGGTAAAAAACCCAGAAATTGGCATAAGACTTTGGATCAAATCCTTTGGGCTTGTCGAACATCCCCTAAGGAAGCAACTAATTCCACCCCATTTAAATTAACCTATGGACACGATGCAGTATTGCCTGTCGAAATTTGTTTACAGTCAATACGAATTCAAAGACATCATGAGATTCCATCTGAAATTTATTGGAATATGATGATGGATGAGTTGGTTGATTTAGACGAAGAAAGGTTGCGTGCTTTAGAATTAATAAGAAGGCAGAAAGAGAGAGTTGAAAAGTTTTATAACAAAAAAGTAAAATTCAAAGCCTTTTTAGTAAATGATTTAGTTTGGAAAGTGATCTTGCCCATGGAGAAGAAAGACAGAGTGATGGGAAAATGGTCCCCTAAGTGGGAAGGACCTTTTAAAATTCTAAGAGTTTTTTCCAATGGTGCATACGAAGTCGAAGAAATAGAAAAAGATAGAAGAGTGATGAAAATAAATGGAAAGTACTTAAAGAAGTATAGACCAACATTGCAGGAAATAAAAATCATAACAAATTAAAATTGCAAACAAAACTTGTCTTTGCCAAACAAATGGCGTAAAATAGCATTACATATAAAAGTGCTAAGAAAGGAAATATCCTTAAAACAAATAAAATTCCTAAGTTCTATTACAAAATTACTGTCGAAGGAATGTGGCTTTAAGCTCGTCGAATTTTTTCTTTTGGAGTTGGATTCGACGCTCACAAAGGCTCTTGCTGACAGTCATTTCGTCAAGCTCCCTATGAAGTTGCTGGGCTGTTTCTGCATGTTGTAGCCCTTTCTGGAGTTCACTGTCTATTGCTTCCTGATTTGGTTTTTGGAGAGAGGCCTGGCGTTCTTTTTCTTGGAGGATTTTTCTTTGGAGATCAGCAATCTGGGCTTGGTAAGCTTGAATATTGTTTTCACAATCAGCAGCAGCTTTGGTGTATTCGTCAGAAAGCTTATTCAGCTCTGAAATCCTTTCTGTCGAAGAAGCCACTGTGTTCCATGCTGAAACTTGCTCCTCAGACTTGGCTGTGATCTTTTGGGAGAATTCTTTTTGTCGAACCAGATCAGCGCTGACAGAATCAATCAAAGATATCAAATCCATCACTAAATGGCTTTCCTCAGTCGAAGCTTCCAGCAAGTTGGCACTTTTTAGGAGCTTCTTCAGATCATATTGAGCAGAAGTATTCTCAGCCAAGACTTCAAACAGGTCAACTCCAAGGATCCTTGTCTTGATCTCATCCATGATGACATTGATTGGTTGAAGGTCAGAAGTGGCCCCTGAAGCTGTCGAACCACTGACAGAAGAATCTTGGAAGTTATACCTGGTGTCGAGCAAGGCTTTTAAGTACTCAAAGGGTTTTCTAACCTTCAAGCTCTCAATTTCTTCATGAGATAAACTCGTCGAAGCAGTGCCCAGAGAGGTTTCGACAGGAGCTTTTGATGAAGAGGGAATGTGTTGAGAGGTTCCTCCAATGCTCAAGTTAACTTCTGGCTGATTCGACAGAGTGACTTCTTCTTCGACATTTTCTTTATCAGCCATGGTGGTGTCAGTTGGACCTAGGACTGGTGCATCCTGAGCAATGGCATTTTCGTCAGTGTTTGGTATAGCAGCTGGTGGTGGAAGTGGTACATCTTGATCTGAATTTGTTTTTTCTGCAGTAGGGTCTGGTCGAAAAGGAGAGTTGTTGTCGGAAGACTCAGAATCACTGAGGTCGAATTCGTCCAAGGTTTGAGGCCCATGGACCCCTGCATCTGGAGTGGCATCATCCTGGAGTCTTTCAGCCAGAGTCCTCTCAGAATTAGAGGGAGCATGCTCTTCTTGGATTGCAGAGGTCTCTTCGACGTCAATAACAACCTACAAGCAAAAAACATAAAAGAAGAACTGTAAGATAAAGTTACATTCAGTCAAGGCTGAGGTGGTGTTTGTCGAAATGATTACCTGAGGGATTTCAGTATGGGCACTTGAGTCCCCACTTCTTTCGCTCCTTGAGGGAACTTTGTTGACTGGACTGGCAGGTGGAGTTCGTCTTTGGACCAGAGATCTTTGGGACGCCACTGTTTTAATTCTTAGACCTTTGTTTCTTTTCAAAGGCTGGGGTTCAGGGGACTCGTCCTCAGATTCTTTGACGCTTGCTTCCTTTTCTTCTGGTTTCCTTTTCTTTGCTGGGGTACGAGTTACCTATAAGAGAAAGAAAAGAAGGGTTCAGTATAAGAGAATATGAAGTATATAAATAAGGAGGGATGTTTTGTTTGTGTCGAAACCTTCTTGGCAGTTGCAGGAGACTTTTCGACTGTTTTTGAAGAAGTTCCTTCGCCAGTAGTCTTCCTGACAATTCTAACAGCTGAAAAGGAAAAGTTGCATGAACATTGATATAATAATAAAAGAGTTAGAAGCAAAAAAGAAGAATGTAATTTCTTCGACACCTTCAAGAATGGGTTCGTCCACAGTAACATGTTCTATCCCAATATGAAGGTGCCCAGTGAAGTTGTGCAGATGATACTTCGTCGCAACCACGCGTTCGGCAGGTTTTTTGTTGCTTTCACGAAGCAGTTTTAAATATGATCCACATACAAACCAATCTGGAAATGGAGGACTCAAGGCCACTCCAAATTCTGCAGAAGGGAGTGGAGGGAATTTTGGAGGAAAAGTTGTGAAAGCAAAATCATAGTGTGCATGTGGTGGAAGAGATGTAGGAAACCACAACTTATTCAATTTTTCTGTGAATTTGTATTTTAAAGATACTGCTGCTTCAGCTATGGTTCGACGAAGATCATCAGGCCTGTAAATAGTTTCAAAATACATTTGAAACTTGTGAACTTCTTTGATATGCTGATCTGTACCTTTTTTCTTCCTGTCCTGCACAAAGGTAAAAGCATTCGTCAGAAGAGTAGTGAAGGTTGCTACGTCGAAAAATCTGTTGATATAGTATTCCTTCCACCAGACGTCGAATTCTTCAGTACAGAGGAAGTTTGGTAGGAAAATGGTGGGATAAACTTCAAGAGAAGGGTCAAAAAACTTGTTGTACAGTTCCAAACATTCGTCGAAATGGTGACATGAGTTGTAGAAGATAATGGCACCTTTCTTGTGGTAGATAGGCTTTGTCTTCGTCTGAATTAATCCAAACTGCCTAGCTACCAAATTGGGTTGGTACACAATGAGGGATACCTTTGTGTTGTTAAGGCTGTGATGGGAGAAGAAGTGCCTGGGCATGAGAAAAGCTTCCCAAATGGAAATGTAGGAATCTTCATCTTTCTGGTTCTCTACTGGGAGTCTTCTAGTAAACCATCTTGGACCTACTTGCCTGTTGGCGAATGGTGCCATTGAAGGAGAAAATTTGTAGCGTTTGGCGAACATCATGATGTAGCCAGTAAATGCTTGTCGAAGGCTTGTATTCTCATCAGTAGGGGTCAGTTGAACCAGCCTAGGCCATTTGACACGTCTTTCTTTGACTGCCTCTTCGACAATTGGCATTTTTATGGGGATGAAGTTTTCAAAAGTGGCATTCAGCCATAGTTGTAGAAGCCAAAAAGGGCCTGTGAGACTTATGTTACCTTTGTCCCTAAGGGTTTTGAGGTTGCTTACACTTTCACTTAAGGATTCATAGAGGTTGGCCAAAAGTAGCTCACTTAGGCAAAATGCAACTCCATTGTGAAGTTGATTCGCCATAATGATAAAACTTCTGGCTACCTGAAGGGACCTTGTACAGAATACAAATTTGGATAACCACAGGCTAAGGAAGGCAATGTGTTCTATGTCAGAGACTTCTTCATTGTTTTCACCTTGGTAATGGGCTATGAAGACAGAATACCCAACATGCTTTGTGTCGAAGCTTATGGGATCCTTGTTCAAGTGTTCAGGGTTAAATATTTCCCCTAAAGGACTAAGGCCAGTTATGGCTGCTATGTCGAATAGGGTGGGGGTCACCATTCCACAGGGTAAGTGGAATGTATTGTAAGTGCTATCCCAAAAGTACAGAGAGGCCAACAGCATGTTTTGGCAGTAACGGGGGCCCTCTTTCGACAACTGGATTAAATCATAAATACCAGTTTTCTTCCAAAACTTTTCTTTGGCTTTTTCGACCCTAGTAAGCCATGATAGGTATTCAGAGGGATCTTTTGTCAAAGGAGGACTCCTAAAAATCCTGTTTTGGTTCAGATAAGACAGATCTATTTCTGTCGAAGCCATAAGGACTTCAGGTTCTTTTGATGAGGTTTCGACAGGTTTGGGGTTCTTGTTAGCAGCTATGGGTTTAGAGGCAGAGTAACAGGGATAAAATTCTTTCAAGCGGTTAGGGTCAGCAGAGGGATCAAAAATAGGGCCTAACATAGCATGGTGGATTCCAGAAACAGAGATAGGAATTATTACCTGTGACCTGTAAATGCTTGCCTTTTCCCTTTCATTTGGGGGTTCTGGAAAGTACTGTTGGTGCTGTGTTTGTGTAGGCCCAGATAATACGTGAGCAGGAGGAAGATCCGTGGTCTTTTTTGTCTTCTTTGCACTTTGTCCAGTGGTAGTCTTTGGAGGAGCCATTGATTTGATGAAGATGGTAAAGAAAGAGGAGCTTTGAAAGATTTGGAAATGGAGTTTTCACGCTTGGGTAAGAGAAGAGTTTGAGAAGGTGAAAAGTATGAAATGGTGGTGAAAATGGTATTTATAGAGGTTGGAATAAATGAATAATAATAAAGAAAAAGAAAATGAAGAGACTTTTTCAGTTGGAAAAAGGGAAACATGCATGTTAATCCATTGGTGGAGATTGAAAGTGGCGGTTGGTAATGAGCCATGATTTACCTACAATCTAGGGACATGGGAGATTGTGTGAAACGTGGGCTAGATGTGACGTTTCATAAAGTGAAAATCATGGTGTTTCCTTGGGACTCAACAAAAATCACTTTACAATAAATGCAACTGGAAGTCAAAGGTCACTTCGACAGCAAAAGACATTTCTCCTTTGATAGTCGAAAATATTTTTGCTGGGGGGCAATTTGTAAACCCATAATTTCGACAAGATTAAAATTCAGGGTTTGAGGTCATCCTTGTCGAAGGATAGCATCAGGAGGAGAATCCAAGAATTGCTGACAAGGTTTTAAAGCTTCACTGTTTCGACAGAAATAGACATAATGTTCTGGCAGAATAGTTTGGAGAGTTTGTGACTGAGGGCTTCGACAGAAGAAGTTGTTAATAAAAGATATGGTTTGGCAAGTGCTGAAGAGTTTTTCTCCTTTAAAAGGGTTTCGACAGTTTTGAAGAGTTACAAGGTTTTCGTCACCAAGGAAGAGATTCAAATTCAAAAGGTTGTAACCTTTGGCAGTTGGACACATGGAGGTTTCAGAGAAGAAATTTACATGCAGGCTGACACCTGTCGTTTAGTTATAGTTTTTCCGTTCTAAGCAGTTATTTTGTTTATGTATAAATAGGATAGTTTGTGGTTAGAATGTGTGTGTGAAAAATTTGTACAAAATTCCTGTAAAAGCTCTAAGTACCCAGTGTGAGAGAAAATGAGTCTAGTATTTGGAACAATGTACGTTTAAAACACCAGTTATATTTCAAAGTCATTTTTAAATTACTTGTTTATTCTTCAAGTTCATGTCAGTTTAAATGTTATTTACTTTTTTCTGCAAGTTTACAGCCTTCGACAGTTTCTTTGTTCTTGTTTAAATTTTTAACTTTATTTCGTCTTTAAGTTCAAACTTTACTTTACTTGCAAAATCAAAGTTCTTAATATTTTGACTACATTGATAAAACAAACCACAAATCAGTCACCAAAAGTCTAAGAGTAGTTCGACAGAAAAATGCACATGTATCCCAGGACTTGTATGGTTGGTCCTGCAAGTAACCCAGTTTCCTGAAGAGATTGGTTAACCAGAGGTTGTTCGCCAGAAACCACTGCGAACAGTATGCATGCATGCAAATATGTATGTATGTATGTATGTATGTATGTATGTATATATGTATGTATTTATATATGTATGTATATGTATATATATATATATATATATATATATATATATATATATATATATATATATGTATGTATGTATGTATGTATTTTTGTATTTATGTATGTATGCATGCATGCATGCATGCATGGATGCATACATACATACATACATACATTCATATATATATATATATATATATATATATATATATATATATATATGTATGTATGTATGTATGTATGTATGTATGTATGTATGTATGTATGTATGTATGTATGTATGTATGTATGAATGTATGAATGTATGTATGTATGAATGTATGTATGTATGTATGTATGTATGTATATATGAATGTATGTATGTATGAATGTATGTATGTATGTATATATGAATGTATGTATGTATGTATGTATGTATGTATGTATGTATGTATATATGAATGTATGTATGTATGTATGTATATATGAATGTATGTATGTATGTATGTATGTATGTATATATGAATGTATGTATGTATGTATGTATGTATGTATATATGAATGTATGTATGTATGAATGTATGAATGTATGTATGTATGAATGTATGTATATATGTATGTATGTATGTATGTATATATGAATGTATGTATGTATGAATGTATGTATGTATGTATATATGAATGTATGTATGTATGTATGTATGTATGTGTTGCACCCCAAAATTTGCCCTCACAATACAAGACTTTGTGTTCTAAGAAGGTTCACAAGGTTCACAAGCTTCTCAACATTTACAAGACCTTTCATGAGGTTCATGAAGTCTACAAGTCACTTCTTGAAGCTTCTCAAGGTTCACAAGATTCAAGTTGATTACAAAGCTTTCCTGAGGTTTATGAGGTCTACAAAGCCACTTCATGAGGTTAACAAGGTTCACAAGCTTCACAATACTTCCCATTAGTATCCCAAGACATTTTATGAAGATTCACAAGGTTCACAAAGTTCACAATTGGTCAAAGAAGTTGACAATTCCCTCAGACAATGCACCTCCTAAGCAGTGCATCCAAAACTAGGGTTTTGACTTTAATCAGGCTAAATGGACTTCCAATACCTCAAGTGAGTTTCATGACATCTTATATGTATGTAAGAACCCCCATGACAAGTTTCAAGACTCTTTTCAAAGGTTTGCTCAGTCAGATGATCAGATAAGTCAAAATCAGTCAATGCAGTTAAAAAGTCAAATTGAGGTCAACTATGGTCAAACCAAAGTCAAACTTCATGATTTTTTGCCAACATCAAGTATATGAAGTAAAATTCATCATTTGATCAAGGGTTGATCATGATTCATCAAGGAGATTCCAGATCATCAATAATCAGGAGTTTCTAAATTAGGGTTTCCTCAGTAAAAGTCAACTGAACTTTGACCAGCCATAACTTTCACATACTTCATCACCAAGTCTCCATACAAATCTCATTTTGAAGGAAATTGAATTCTCTACAACTTTTATGTTGAAAGTTAAGCCTAAAAATGCTTCATTTGAAAGATATGATCTAGGACATTATAGGTCATTTCAAAAGTCAACAAAAAGTCAACAGTTTCAAAAGGGCATAACTTGAGATTGGTAAATGATATGGACCTGAAACCAATGGGGTTGTTTAGAGGACTCTTCAAGCTTTCCAAAATGTCCAAGAACACCCTCATACCTTTAAAATTGAGGGAGATGTGCCCTTGCAAAGTTGGGAAATTTTGTGATGGTTTATGTTGAAAATGGAGGTTTAAAACCACTTCTTTCCAAATGGGCTGCCCAAGTTGTGATCCAATCCATACCATATCATCATGCACGACCCAATTGATTAAAAATCATAATTTTTATTATTTTATTTTTATTTATTTTGATTTAATTCATAAAAAATCATTTTAAATAGATGTAAAAATGAAAATATATTTTGGGATGAAGATAATGCTTCTAGAAAGTCTTAATTGATGATTGAAGTTGAAAGAGGAAGAAATAATGTGATTGATCCAAAGATAGCAAGTCATAATACACAAATATTTGACTTTTAAGACTTGATCAATTTCAATCTTTTTAGATCAAAGTTTCCACATAACTAATCAATGTTTTGACCTAGAATGATTCACATATATATACTAAACACAAACATAACATTCATGGACGAATTCCAGCAGCCAAAGGTAAGCTTCAAAACTCAAAAAATCCTTCACAAACTCATATTCGGATTTGGAGATTCAAGGCTCTAAAAGGTAAAATAAGAACATGGTTGGCTTCCTTGATCATCATGGAACATAAACTGATCATCACATTGCCTCATAGCATCACATATTGATGAACCCGAATCAAGTTTTACCTTGAATTTCATTTTTTCGATTCCACTTATTTGTGCATTATTAATGAATTTTGTTTGTGCTTTTGTGTTTGTGATGATCCAAGGAACGATTCTGGACAAATTAATTGGATTTTCCTTGCCTAGAACAGATTCGGCCATTGTTAGGGTTTAGCTCTTGGAATTAGGGTTTGGTGATTCAATGAGTTTAAATAAATTCTGGACACATAGGAAGATTCTATGAGATACAAGAATCATAAAACTGTAATTAATTTTACGAATCGTTACTGTTTAGTGCAAGTTTCGTTTTTCGTAGGTTTGAAGTATGAAGAACTCCCAGGAAAATTCGCAGGAGAAATCGTTTCAAATTTCGCAGGTAATGGGAGGAAGATGAAGGCCCTGCGCGCGTTTTCCAGAATTCAAATATGGTGCATAATATTTTATGAATTGAGTATTGTTTTATATCACAAACTTACGTTCGTCCTGGTGGTAAGATTGCTGCGCGTTTAGGTGATTGGCTTGGGTTCGAATCCAGGCCATGTATATTTTTTCCTTATTTTTCCAGGTAAAAGCAAACATAATATATTATGTATTGTTGTCAATCCATGACCAGAAGGGCTCTCCCAGCCAGGCGGTCAAGCATGCGCGTATACATCCAAAAGGTCCTGGGTACGATTCCCACCCCAGGCCTTTTTATTTCTCTATTTTCCTGGATTTTCAAGGCAAGGCACAAAACAAAGTGAGTCTCTTCTATTGTCACCTGCGCCTGGCTAGCTTAGTGGTTGGTGTTGTTGCTGGTAATCAGAAGGACATGGGTTCAAGCCTCACCCAGGTAAGTTTTTTTGCAAATTCTTTTTATTTTAATTTCTTTAATTAATTAGTGTTATTTTCTTTGATTAATTAGTGTTATTGTTTTCTTAATATTAATAAAAATTAAATTATACATGTATATATTATGTATTCCAATTCTTAAAATTATTTTCTAAAAAAATCTAAAACTCTTGATTTCTCAATTTGAATTTTATTTGTATAATTTATATTGGTTAAGATAATTTTATATAGTTGGTTAAAAATAAATTTTGTATATAAACAAACCCTAATTTTCTAATAAAACCCTAAAATATTTTCTAAAAGAATAAAACCTAATCCTATTTTTTCTAAATAATTTTATTTTCTAATTATTAATGTAATTATTTATTTAGTATGATTCATATAAATGTTGTAAATATAATTATAAATTATTTTTCTCATATAAGATGTAAATATATTTCATGCTATTAGAAATTAAATATTGTAAATTAAAATGATTGTTTGTTCATATTTCTTTTTTTTTAAATATAATTGTTCATATGAAAATTTATTAATTTCTTATTCTTATAATTTTGATTAATTTTATTTATTATTGTTATTACTAACCATATTATTTATTTTGCTTTATTAATTTTATATATTTCATTAATCTTTATTATTTACTAACCATACTATTATTTATTATTATATTTTCATTATTATGTTTCTAACCTTGTTTATTATTACTAAT
>CAWYPZ010000053.1:12500-55000 GCA_963966055.1 Lathyrus aphaca
CGTGGACTCTGCCTGTCACTTTAAGGGTCGGTGGTATGTGGTGAGACCGATCACCCGTGTCGCCCTGCACTCCCTTTACTACTATCAACGGGCAGCAAACGGGGAGGAAAAATTGATGTCAAAGATACCGCTGAGGTGGCAGCGTGATCATTTCGACCTCACCACCGCTCATTACAGGATTAAATTTGCGATGCTCGGCGTCGAGGATAGGCTCGCATATAAGAAGTTGGTTGACTATGTACGGAGTTTCAATTTGGCGGTCTAGACGGATCGACAGGGCGTGCCTTACCTCGACGAGGCTGGAGTGCCGATCACTGAGACTCGTATTATTAATACGAAAGCTTTGCTCGAGTGTGGTACCGAGGATAAGGCCTTAGAATTATTGAGTAGGTGTCTTTCTTGTTCTTTATTTTTGTCTATGTTTTCGCTCGCTAACGTTTATGTGTAATGTTTTGCAGGTGCTATGCCCACTGCGCGTGACCGGGTCCTCAAGCTGGCCAACCAGGTTGGTGCACCGGACAGGGTTCCTAAAAAGAAGAAGAAAATTGTGCCTCGTGTTCAGGTGGCCGTTGAAGACGCTGGGGTCGGGACCTCGAACATGGCGAGTCCGGTGCCCTCCTCTCCTCCTCGGGCGTCGACGATAAATATACCTGACAGCCCGCCTCTATCAGCCTCTCCTCTCCACAAGCGGAAGCGTCCGGCGGGGACTCTCTCGAGGTCGTCACTGGGAGGCGGGAGTCCGGGCGGACCCGGCAGCTACCTATTGCCCCCTTGCTATGTGGAGCGGTCTTTCTTTAAAGCCGAGGATGTGATCGCGGTGCCGGCGCCTGAGGCAAGGGATATTCTGGATCAAGAGGCTGGTGTCCGGCGCAAGGAACTGGCAAGAGACCTGGCAGCTGTCATCCGAGTGATGGAGACGGCCATGGTCTTAACTGACACCTCGGTCTCCACTGCCTCCCTGGAAGATGCTCTTGTGCAGGTTCGGTCTGAGAAGAATAAGCTGTCCAAGGATCTGTCGGACTACAAGGAGGAGCATCAGCTGCAGGAGGGGCTGAAGAAAAAACTGGAAGAGGTTGAAGAGGAGCGGGATCAGCTGAAGGTGGCCAAGGTGAATTTGGAGGAGCAGGTGGCCGGGCACCAGAAGTTGATTGAGGATAATGCTGGACTGCGTACTCAGCTCGCTTCTCTCGAGGAAAAGATTCGTCCTTTGGCTGATGAAACCGAGGAGGAGCTCGCACTCGGTTCCCGTGGTGAGCTGCTGGGGCACATACGTTCCCTTAACCAGGACCTCGTAGTTGTGTTCAAGGAGGGTTTTGACAATGTCGTCGAACAACTGAGGGTTCTGAATCCCGAATTGGTGACGGATGGGTCGGCCCACAACTACTGTGTCCGGGAGGGGGAGATTGTGTGCCCTTTCGAAGCCGAGGAGGAGTTGGGGGACGATGAGGATGAGGTGGAGAATGTTGAAGAGGAGCTCCGGGCGGAGTCTTGATTATTTTTTGATTTGTTTTTCACATGGCCTGCGTGCCTTTTTGATGTATGGCCTGCGTTCCGTTTTGATGTATGGCCTGCGTGCCTTTTATGTATTTTGGCCTTCGGGCATATGTAATTTGGCCTTCGGGCGTACTTGGCATCGGTCGTTGCTTTAAATATATGAATGTTGTTTTTGGTCGTTCTTTTTGTTCGGTTATGTACCATGTTTTTATGTTTTTGAACTTATATTCCGCTCGACCAGGTTGATCTCCTCGGTTTAGGGAACCGATGAAGTGTCGGGCGTCGTGCCCGTTTGGATCGAAGACCGAGTTCGATGTTCGGGACTCCGGCTTCGAGGCTTGGGCTCTCCCATCGCGAGTTGGGCGCCCTGCCTGTCGCGGTACTTCGACATTGGTGCTCGATCGAGATCCCAATCGTCGGGGAGGGTTGTGTTCTCTGGAGGGGTCGGTTTGTCCCCGGGTCTTGTGGTTCCTCTCTGTCGTTTTGGAGACGAAGAGCGTGGTCGTACCTCCCACGTCTCCCTGTGACATATTTAGCTGTAATATTATCTAAGTTTCTCTGTGTTCCATGGTCGAGCGAGTTCTTCCCCTTGTAGGTTTTCTAGGTAATATGTCCCGTTGCTCGTCTTGTCGCGGACGCGGTAGGGGCCTTCCCAGTTGGCAACCAGTTTACCCTCTCTTGGGTTTTTCTGGTTTCTTCTGAGGACCAGGGTGCCCACCTGGAACTCTCTTTTTATGACCTTCGCGTCGTGGCGCAAGGCTATTTTTTGTTTGAGCGATATTTCCCTAAGGGCTGCTTCGGAACGGATCTCATCGACGATGTCTAGCTCGGCTCTAAGTGCCTCGTCGTTCATTTCTTCGTCTAGGGGTTCCTCCACGCGTCTCGTCGGCTCCCGTATTTCCACCGGGATGACTGCTTCGGTGCCATAAGTTAGTCGGAATGGGGTCTCCCCGGTGGTGGAGTGTGGTGTCGTGCGGTAAGCCCATAGGACGCTATGTAGCTCCTCGACCCATGCCCTCTTTGCTTCACCGAGCCTGCGTTTGAGGCCACGTAGGATTACCCTGTTGGCCGCCTCCGCTTGCCCGTTCGTCTGCGGATGTTCAACGGATGTGAAATGCTGCTTAGTACCTAGGCTGGCGACGAAGTCTTGGGATCCCCCGTCCGTGAATTGTGTTCCATTGTCCGTGACGAGGACCTGGGGCACGCCGAACCGAGCGAGGACATTGCGTTTAAAGAATCAGAGAATGTTCTATGCGGTTATTTTAGCCATTGCCTCTGCTTCGATCCATTTGGTAAAATAATTCACCCCTACGATGAGGTATTTATTCTGGTACGATCTGATCACGAAAGGTCCGAGGATGTCCATGCCCCACCATGCGAAGGGCCATGGAGAAGAGAGTGTTTTTAGATCGTTCGGGGGTGCGAGGTGCATGTCGGCGTGTCGCTGACATTTATCGCATTTTTTTACGTGCTCCTTTGAGTCATGTTGCATGGTCGGCCAGTAGTAGCCTGCCCGAAGGGCTTTTCGCGCGAGTGATCGCCCGCCGAGGTGCTGGGCGTTAATTCCCCGGTGTATTTCTCCAAGTATGTCGGGGACTTTCTCTTCCTCGACGCACTTGAGTAAGGGGATGGAGAACCCCCTACGGTAGAGTTTCCCTTCGAGGAGTACGTACGAGCATGCCCGTCGTTTGGTGGTGCCCGCCTCCTTTGGTTCGACGAGGAGTTCGTCCTTTGTCAGGTAATTGTAGATAGGTGTCATCCAACAATGAGTATCCCCGATCGCGTTGACCTCGATTGGGGGAGGTAGTTTTTCGATGCTAGGTCGAGGAAGGATCTCTTGAATGACTGATTTGTTCCCGCCCTTCTTTCTCGTGCTGGCTAGTTTTGAGAGGATGTCGGCTCGTGTGTTGTGCTCGCGAGTTACGTGCTGTACTTCCCACTTCTCGAATTTTTCGAGTCTTTCTTTGACAAGGGACAAGTATTCGACAAGGTTGTCGTTCTTGGTTTGGTACTCTCCTCGTACTTGTGAGGCCACGAGCTGGGAGTCTGTCGATATTTTTACTTCCTTTGCTCCTAGGTCCTCGGCTAATCTTAGACCGGCGATAAAAGCTTCATATTCGGCTTGGTTGTTCGACGTCGGGAAGGCTAGTGCTAATGAGACTTCAATCAGGATTTCGTCCTCATTCTCGAGGTTGATCCCGGCTCCGCTACCTGATGTGCTGGAGGCGCCGTCGACGAAGATCGTCCACTTATGGGCGCCGTCCGTCGGTGTTGAGCAGTGGGTCATTTCCGCGATGAAGTCGGCCAGTGCTTGGGCTTTCAAAGCCTTCCTATTTTCGTATTGTATGTCAAATTCGGAGAGTTCCAGTGACCATTTGAGCATCCTGCCGGCCATATCTGGCCGCCCAAGTAACTGTTTGATCGGCTGGTCGGTTCTTACTTTTACCGTGTGTGCGAGGAAGTAGTGACGTAGTCTCCTCGCCTCATTTATGAAGGCCAGGGCGACCTTTTCAATTTGCTGGTATCTGAGTTCAGGGCCTTGAAGTGCTTTGCTCGTAAAATAGATGGGTTTTTGTCCCTCGTCGGTTTCCCTTATTAGGACGGCGCTGACGGCCTCGGTCGCCACGGACAGATAAAGGTATAGGGTTTCCTTTTCTAATGGTCGTGACAAGACCGGGGGTTCGGAGAGAACCTTCTTTACATGGAGTAATGCCTGCTCGCATTCGTCGGTCCATTCGAAGCTGGCTTCTTTACGAAGGAGTCTGAAGAATGGCAGCGCATGCTGGGCGGACTTGGCGATGAACCGGGAGAGTGAGGCGAGCACTCCGTTGAGGGATTGGATTGATTTTTTGGTCCTCGGGGTTGGAAATTCCGAGAATGCCCGACATTTGTCGGGGTTTGCTTCGATCCCCCTTTCGGTGAGGTAGAAACCCAGGAATTTTCCTGCTCGTACTCCGAACGTGCATTTTTTAGGGTTGAACCTCATTTTGCACTGCCTCGCCTGCTCGAAGACCTTGGACAGGTGCCGAGCATGGTTAACCTCTTCGTGTGACTTGACGATCATGTCGTCCATGTATACCTCGAGCATGTCCCCTATTTCTTCCTTGAAGACTTTGTTCATCATGCGTTGGTATTTGGCACCGGCGTTCTTGAGCCCGAACGGCATTACGTTGTAATAGTAATTGCCCGTTGGGGTCATGAATGTCGTGTGTCTCTTGTATGTGGGCGACATAGGGATTTGGTTATATCCACTGTATGCGTCCATGAAGGACAAGAGTTTAAAACCTGCAGAATTGTCCACGAGCATGTCTATATTAGGGAGGGGGAAAGCATCTTTGGGGCAAGCCCTATTAAGATCAGTATAATCAACACACATACGCCATTTTCCATTATTTTTCTTAACGAGGACTACATTAGAGAGCCAGGTTGTGTACTAGGCTTCAGAAATAAAATTTGCCTCTAAGAGGTCTTTTACAGCTCGCTCGGCAGCCTCCGCCTTCTCGGGGGACTGTTTGCGCCTACGCTGTGCTATGGGCTTGACTGCCCAATCTAAAGCTAGCTGGTGACACGCGATCTCTGGATCCAGACCGGGCATTTCCGCGGCATTCCAGGCGAAGAGGTCAGAGTTCTCCTTGAGGCATGCCACGAGCTTCTCCCTTGTTCCCTCGGGCAATCCCTTGCCTATCTTTACTGTCCTCTCTGGATCGTCCCCCAGAGGGATGAGTTCGAACTCGTCGTCGGGGATCGGTCGGAACGGGTGTTCAGGAGATCGTTCCTCGGCGGGTTTCCATTCTTCAGTCTCGTCGCAACGAATGCGGTAGTCGAGGTCGATGGCGTTAATTCCCTGGGGGGAGGATCCTCAGTCTTGAATTTTTTGTCGCTACTCTTTGTATTGACTGTGGCCTGTCCTTTTACCGCGGCGTCGTAGCATCGTCGGGCAGCTTCGATGTCACCGTGGATGGTGACTACGCGGCCCAATTTGGTGTAGTACTTCATCTTCAGATGGACGGTGGATGGGACCGCGGTGAGTTCGGCTAATGTCGGGCGACCGAAGATGCAATTGTAGAGGGACAGACAGTCCACGACCAGGAACTGGATTTTGATTTCCCTGGCCGTTTCCTGCTCCCCGAAGGTGACTAGGAGCTCGACATATCCCCATGGCCTTGTTGTGGCTGGTCGCTGTAACACCCCAAAATTTGCCCTCTAAATTATCATCTAACTGGATTTATACTTCCCATCCGTCTACACTTACAATCGTACACTTGCACCAAATTCTTAAGGTGTGGGACTAAGGAATGCCGGGTGATTTAAGTTTTATAAGAGGTGATCCAAGGTCTTATTTCTTGTGCTGGTTTCACTAAGTATTCATTAAAGACTGTGATTAGGGCTCTCACGACAATGATATAGGGGTATTCGTGATATAAGGAACTCGTTACTTCTTAATGGTTTTGATATTGAAGTTAAGGATTCATTAAAAATATGGGTTTAGCTTGGATATGAAGGTCGATGTGATTCAGACATGTTAATGTTTATTCAGAGGGATTTATCGGAATTCAAGCTACGCTTCATACTTTTTCACATTGGTATCTCTCTTTTCGTGCCATGAATATTTTTTCTTAATCAAGTCATCAGAATCTACTCGTTGATTGCTACCAATTCAAAAGTCAATACGTACCATGTTCTTTTTGGAAGCCAATTGACCCTAAACTATATCCAAAATCCAAGGCCCACGTTGTTATCAAAGAAAAAAAAAGAACATTTGAATCCACACATTATTAACCATTTCTCTAAAAAACTCTTAAGCCCATTTTTGTTTCTAAGGGAATAAACCTTGGTCATTAATCCCTTTTGATTTCTTTGTCCAAATTCCAATACCAACTCTGAACTATTTCATTAATTTCATTTTCTTAAAGAAAATTTATTTACTACCATTTCAAGTGAGGTAGACACCAAAGATCATCCACTGAGCCAGTAGTTTTATTTGGAGGTTGAGGAGCTCTTAAAACTAGCTAGAGCCCGTGAACAGCTGCAAGCTCGCATTAATAAGTTACGAAGGCAATTGCATTCATTAGAATGACAGTCAAAAACAGCCTTCTGGCTACAAATGTGCATGATATCATTATCTTTAAAATATTCTTTTGGGAGGATTTCCTACGATCCACGAATAGTTACATATATTATATACATAGATTGTTTTAAGGATATTTCTATCTGAAGAACAAACCAACAGTTTGGAATTCTAGAAAAGAAAAAATGAAAACAAAAACATGAATAACAAATGGAATTTAAGCTCATAAGTTTATAACAAGAAAATCAGTTATGATGATACAGAAGTTCAAGCTAGAATTAAGAAGAAAATCAGATGCTAAGGTATGGAAAAAAACACGAAATCATCGCGACCCCGTCTCTTCAACCACCGTCACTTTGCAGCAACGTCACTATAACTCTTCAATCTCTCCTCATCAATTATCTTCATCAATCATTCATTGTCGTTTCACTACAAAAGACCGCAATCAGCCTAATCTTCGTCAATCTTAACTTTCTGAAGTCACCATAGTTTTTCTTCAAACTCCCTGATAACCTGCAGCAGATCCAAGAGCCCATTTGAAATTACAAATCTAGCTAACAAAAAGTTCAAAACAGTTGAAAGAAAAATCTGGAAAGGTGGTTATAACTGTAACAGAATCATAACAGATATCAGTTACAAACTCTAACTAGATTCAGTTATCAAATAGCTAGCCTATAACTGAAATCTAATAAACAGAAATCCCAATCAATGATAACTGAATTCATCCAGAGGATTCCCTATAAAAACACTCACCATTCATCATCTATAAGGAGAGATTCATCAGCTTGCATCAGGGGATTTTTTCTCAATTCTTCTACCCCAATTCATCCTTCACCTCCAATCTCTGAATCCTCTCTCCCTAAACCACCATTCAGCATCACCAAGAACATACCCACCCTCAGCTTCAATAACTCTGAGTCTTTTGAGTCTTCAATCAAAACCTGAAGATTTGGGAGCTTAGAGGTTCTATCCGCATCATGTTCATCAAACAGAGTTCAACAATAAACTGCGCAAGGAAAAAAAGCAGAGTTTCAACGCAATCTTCAATATACGAAATCACGGTTCAACAATATTGTTCCAAAATCAATTCATAAACTCATACACGCAGAAAGAATAGAAGGAGCTGAGTCAAGAACAAAGAAGAAAAGTGAAAAGCGAAGCCGTAACGCATACCTAAACGGAAATCTGTATCACTCGAAACCGTCTTTATTGCGTCCTCGTTCACCAATCAAGATTGTTATCAAGTGCGACTTCAAAAAGCAGCTCCATCGCATCCTCCTTCATCGGCCAGGATCTTTGTCTAACTCGAGACATCACCGATACGGCTCTAAGTCACAAGGTACGAACCGTAATTCCCCGCGAATCTGAGATCATCATCGTGTTTGGCTTAATGTTTTTGATTCTTGAGTGAGTTTTGGAGATTATAGCTTCGGATTAGAGGTGAAAAGGGAGAGTTAGGTTATACAATTTTCGGATTGGAGAAAGAGGATAAGTTAGGGTATAGCGGTGTGTTGGTTTCAGGTTAGAAGAGGGTTTATGAAAGAAAATGATGATGATGATGGCGGAGGAAAGAGGAAGACGGGGATGATGAGGGCGGAAGAAAAGAATTGGACGGAGGTGATGATGGGGGCGATAACGGCGGCGGAAAAGGAATAATAGCTAGAGAGATAGAGCTAGGGTTCTGTGAGAGAAAGGAGGCGCAGGGAGAAAGGAGTGGTTGACGGCGCCGCCGTCTGGGAGATAGAGCTAGGGTTTCGAAGCTTTTGAGAGAGAGAAGAAGAAGACATTTGTTTCAGCCATTTTGTTTCTTTATATTTTGTTTTTGTTTCTGTTTTATAAATTTAGTTATTAGAATAATGTTTAGAATATTAAATTAAATAAAAAGATTAAGGTTAATGAAATATTAACTAGAATAATGAAGAATAAAGATCAATTAAGAGCCATTAATCTGTCATTAACTATTTGGATCACCATTAGAATTCTGATAAGAGGATGAGTGATAGTGGGCCTCAGGATTGCTATCCCCACCCCGTTTTCGGTCCATTCTGTTTTCAACAACAAAAAAAATGCTTCCTATACACCCCCAGGCTCCTGCGCATTGGGCCTAGGGAATTCGCTATTGACACCCTCAATCTGAGCCCATTTGGTAGTTTTTAACTTAGAAACATTTCCTTTATCACCTCCCTTTTTATTTTCATTTCTTTCAATTTCTATTTTATACCTTCTTCAATTAATTCACAAATAAATATTAAAAAAGCCTACTAAAATTCTATAAAAATTATGGTAGGATATTAAGACATTTTAGAACCATGTCCAATTTTTATTTTCTAATTTTAACCATTTTTTCGATTTAATTTCGATTTATTTAATTTAATGGACTTATATTGAATTTCCATTTGGACATATAAATTTGTACAATTTGTTTCTACCACTTCCCATAATATTTTCTGCCCATTCTTTTTGCTACTATTAAAAGACAAGTTAAAGTACCTATAATATTTTTTGGTGAATTTTTAGGACATTTTTTCTATTGTTTTGGTAGTATAATTTGTGTAATTTTGTGATTAAACTTTAGTTAGGTTTAAGTGGTCATTTACCCTAGTTAGAATAAGAATTCTTTAGAGATTTTTTAACACAATAATATAATCAGGTTGAAGACCTTAGGAATTTAATTTCATATTTTTCTAATGACCTTTAATATTTTTGTCATTTTAATTCATTCCTTCACATTATGCATATTCATAATCCATATCATTTACTAACTATTTGCTTTTTTCTTTGTGCAAGGTGTTTTGCAAGGTTTGGCTTATGGACTTGGATATTTTTAGGCCTTAATTGTGTTTTATACTTTGTGTATTTTGTGATGTAATATCCTAGAACTCGTATGCTTTTATAATTTCCATAAATAGGATAGAAAAGATAAAACGAATCGATAGAAAACCAAAACTTCAAAAAAACAAATAAAGTATTCGATCCAACGTCGAGTATATTTTTAAATAAATAAATAAAGTTGCATGTAACTATAGGGTTCTTCGATCACCTTCGTTCCACTCCATTCAACCAAAATCAAACCTTGCATGTTTCATACCATAAGTCGTGTGTCTTAGCACCACGCAACCGACCCACACACCTCATTGTTTCATCCTGTTTACATTTCATATGCGTTTTTGCCTACCATGACCTAGGAGGACCCTATTGCTCATTATTGACTTATGTTACTTGTATGTTTAGTCTTATATCTCTTATATCTCTTAGGTAGATTTTAAATTGCAAACCTCATTAACCATAGGTTATCCATGAATTCAACTGATTTAGGACAAGTCTAGTTTCCCTTAGAATGCTTACCTTTTATAACTTGAGTCTCTTCTCATCTCAAAATAAAATATAAAAAAAAACAATTAACAAAGGAAAGGTGTACAATGCGTCACGAGCCTTAAGCTACACGGGAAATGATTAGTGGAGGTCTCCTTCACTCTTCTAGGATGCTTTACAAACGTTCCATTGGGGACGATCTTGGAAAGTATTCACTCCTATGTCATAGTCTTTAGTGTTGTACATTCAAAAAACACAATTTCAAAACATTTCTTCTAAAAAACAACAAACCAAGAAGTCACGTCTTCTTTCTCATCTCATACTCTTTGCAGACGAACATGACTTGTCTCGACAGTTCAAACAGCGATACGGTAAACACCCTCGTGTCAGAGCCGGTAACACCTGAGCTAGAGCTATGGCAACGTCATCCTAAAAACCACAAACGAGTGTAAGCCTTAGTTAGACGAACTACGGCGTCTCTGATCCTCATTTATCCCGATGAGGTACGTAGGCAGTGGGGTAGGGCCCATTCGAGCACAATCTTTCTTTTTCCCTACATTTTCCCATTTTATTCCCATTTGTTAATTCCATTTCTTTTTCTCAATTCCATTTCATTCCAGATAGTTATTCTTTCAGTTAAACAGCATATTATTCTTCACCCTTTAAAAACAGACTTTTAAGCGTGGATCCCGTCGGGTACGGCGGACGGATTGGGGTGCTAATACCTTCTCAATTCGTAATCGACTCCCGTATCCAGATCTTTGGTTCGCAAGGCCTCGTCCTTTTCTTTCTTCCTCAGGTTTGTGCAACATTACCTTTCCCATTCCTTTGGGATAAAAATGTCTGGCTGGCGACTCTACCTTTTCCGCGCCACTTTCGCGTTTGTACTAGGATGAAAATCCCGGGAGCGACAGCTGGCGACTCTGCTGGGGACTGTTAGAAATTCTAATCTCCCCTTTGAGAGTCAATCCTAGCGCTTGTCTGTTTCTATCTTCTTTGGGTGTTTACTTGTTCGTTGTTATGCTTTAGTTTAGCTTTACTGCTTTGTGTACCGTTTATCACTTTCCTTTACAGCTTTATTTACAGCTTTCTGCACTTTACTTTACTGTCGCATATACTGGCATGCTGTACTGGCTGTTCTGGTTTTCCTTGGCGGGATGGGATTATTGTGAGATAAGCCAAATACCCGGCTTGAGTATACACATAGGATTTAGAGTGGGCAGTCGTGTGGCTTGCGTGGTCTTGAGCACGTGTAGTTTTCACGAGTCCCACACCCAGATCAGGCTCTCTTGGGATATGTTCTATACTGCCTAGGCAGACCATAGAATGTTCCCACCTGAGCTGCTAACACTGGGAACCGATCATCGAGGACCTTAGTGGAAACAACCCTCTCCAGTGGTGACAGTGGCAGACCACATTTCGTGGCAAACCCATTCGCACCCGAGGGCCCACTAGGAAATCGCATAGGATGACCTTGTTCTCTCCTAGGAACCTGGTTAAAGCAACTGGTCGTATGACGGTAGTATTGTACCCTTCGGGATGAATGTACTATTGTTTCTCGACTTCAGTGCTTGAAGCTGGGAACCTATGAGGGATGCTTGTTTTTCCGGAATTCAGCTGAGGCCTCCCTGAGTAGTACATAATGCCAAACCGATTCCCTGATTTGGTCATGAGCCATTTCTAGGAAATGGTGAACGTATTATTGCTATTCGGCTTTGAGAGTCCGTGATGTTGACCCGTAGTAGCAATACCCGTGAGATTGGGAGGGGTTTACAGGTTTGCAGGAACCCTAAAACTTCCAACATACCCGCTTTTGCCAGTGTTACTCAATGATATGATCCGGTCCTATATGATACTTGGTTGAGAATTCTGGAACTTCTGCACAGAAATACTGATATCATGATCTTCACCAACATTTGGTTATCTGATCCACGCCAGCGTCGGACCGCTGACCGCATGCCAGAATGGTCAATTTGAATCACGACTGTCAAGGTTTAGACATGGAACAACTCCGAGCGGAGGTGACCGAGATGAAAGCCCAACTGGGGCATGTTGTAGTGGACATTCGAGCGTTGTCCCAGGATCAGAAGTTGTTGAGAGAAGAATTCAACCTGATGAAGACTCAGATAAAGTTGCTTACAGGAATCATGAATACTATGTCGAAAAAGGAAAATAGTTGTGTGTCCGCCTTTCAAACAGAAGGTCATGTTTCTCCCATCTCTTTGGGATGTCCAACAAATCAGGGTTCTTTAGATGGATTTCCTCTACAGTTCGAATCTCTTCACCAGCAATCGCCACTCGGCAGTCAGGAAGAGCATCAGATAGGAACCAAATCCACATGTGAACTGAATGATCCTACACCAATCGTTACCAAAGAAGTGAATACTTTCTTTCCTTATCAGGGATCCTCCTCAGATGCTACGCCTTGGTTTCCAGGAGAAATACTTCAGTCGATTTCATCTATAACTCCTCCATTGCTAGCAACCCGGCATCAACAGGTTCAAGAAAGGATTATTGATCTGATACCCGTGTCTTATGCTGAATTATGTCCACAACTGTCCGAAATGGGATTGATTGAGTGTCACAAGATAACTCCTCCTTCAGCATGCAGGAATACAAAAGAAGTGGTCAACTTTCCTTCTCCTAGAATCATTGCTCAGTCTAAGTCTTCAAAGGGGCTGCATCAACAATCTTCATTCACTCCTCGGCCAAGTACGAGTAAGAAAGTACAGGGACATGTCAGGCGTCCAACGCAGTGTCAACAACGAAGTTTTCAATCACGACCACAGGGTCAGCAACAACAGGTACAGAGACTGTTTCAGGAAAGAACAAGAGCGAGGAATCGCAGACTTGATCCTATTCCATGTCCATATGCTGTATTGCTTCCAGAACTTCTGAAGTTGAACCTGGTTGAGCTCCGTACCATGAGAGCTCCTTCTGCTGATAATCTACCACCAAATTTCGATCCAAACTCCAGGTGCAAATTCCATTCAGGTGCCCAGGGGCACAGTATTGAGAAATGTTGGGCTTTTCAGAACAAGGTACAAGACCTAATTGAATCCAAGACAATCATTTATTCTCCTCATCCAAAGGTATTCCAGGATCTGATGCCTAATCACGATGGAACCAGCGTCACGGTTATTCTACCAAATGGTCCATGTTAAGCTGAAGTCTTCAGGTTAATCACCCAGGACACCAGGGTATTCATGAAGCAAATAGAGCCAGCAGTATGCAAATACTCTCAGTGATGGCATTTATGTGTTTGCCTTTCTTCATTTGTTCATTTTCATCCCTATTGAGGGGAACTACGTCGCTCTGATTCTTCATTGGTCACCAGTCAATGGAGATACGTAGGCAGAAGATCGTCAGGTCTTTCCGAGCAACCTTATGGGGCAACTTTACTCCCCAACTTCACTTTTTCCTTCATATGTCTCGTGTCAGAGTCTCTAAAAGAAGAAGTATTACTGCCATGGTTGAGCCTGCAACTGCAAATTGAGGATTACAAGTCTGTGAAAAGAGCTATTGAAAGTATCCAAGACCGACAGGTCCAGACGGAGCCAAGCCTCCTCAACTACGGCAATATTCAGTTTCTTTACTGCATTTCCATTTGTAGTTTCTTTTATATGCTAAACATTTGTCTACATGTATGAAAGTTGTTTGCTTTTGAATGTTAGCAATAATAAAACTCACATGTTTCTCTTGAAGTAAATTCATTTGCATTCCCTTATAATTTTGCATATGTATATCGCAATACCATTTGTCATGCTTAAATTCTATGAGGGAGAATGACGAAACAAAAACGCAAAATCTCTAATTGTGTACTCTCAAGTAAGACCCTGTTGACGATGTACAGGCATTGTTTCAAATCCTAAACACTGGAGATATAAGGAAGATAGACCCTCGCTAACCCCTTTGAGCCTTGAAGTAGGAGTTTCTTTTCACATAAAAAAAAACCCTCACATGTAACCCAGGGGCAGGGTAGATGTCAGCCAGTCAGACCAAGCGTTCAGACTTTCATAAAGAAGTGTATTTGAAGATCCGTTGCATCCTAATATGCTAATCAAGAGGTCCAAAGACCCGAAACCACAACAGTTATCCAAGTCAAAAGGTCCAAAGATTGACAACCACAATGGTTATCCTTCGTCGACCACAAAATGAGGCAGTCACAACCCTCGTGAAGCAATCAAGACAAACAATGTCACGCGGCTTGTTCAAAATGCAAAAAGAAAAAGAAAAGAAAAGGCCCGCTAAGTCGAAACTTGAAAACAAGCGACTTAGGCAAAAGTTAGGGCATCCCGCTGGACTTCACAATCAAAGATTCGCAAGAATCAGTCCAGGAAAAAGTTAGGGATAAGCAAAATAATGCAAAAGCGAAAGACGGAAAAGGATTACACAAGAAAGATCCTCAAATGAGAACAAAGTCGTGTGACACAGACACGAAAAATAGAGGAGTGACTGACTCTCAACCATAACCTGATTGGTGCTTGAACTAATAGTAGCAATGGTTCCTCAATCAACACGAAACCCTTATGAAAGGTGAATGCTTGTGAAAACTAACTGAACATAGGAATGGAGAACATCACGAAGAGCGGGTGGGCACAAATAAACTTCGAGCCTATATCCTTTGTTTCTATACCCTTGAACCAGGCCACGATACAACCCTTAAAAGTCCTAACTGAAACAGGGTTAATTTGAGTGCATACTACCACGAGACCGCGTTCCTGACTCCTATGAGTTGTGCTAAAAGACGTTTGTTGGTATTGCATGTACATACTTTCATTCAAATAAAGGTCGTATCTTAACCAGTGATTCACTCACGAAGGTTAACGATCCATTTTCAAAACTTCAAGATTAACATGTTTGTTGAATTAGGATTTTCATTCTAAGAATAAACATTTTCTCACTTGCATACATTTGTTGAGCATCATAAATGGTTCACATGCGGAAATTCAATCCAGAAGCTCAAGCTTGCCAGGTTGAGAAGTCTAAAACTCCTGAAAGACTGTCACGTCGAGGTGCACTTTTTCAAATAAAGTTTCATTGAGCAGGGACTTTCCCAATTAGTCATGATAAGAGCCAGCCAATCCGGGGCAGTCACGTCGAGCAATCTCTTCAAAATTAAAGTACTGAGTCAATCCGGGGCAGTCACGTCGAGCAATCTCTTCAAAATTAAAGTACTGAGTCAATCCGGGGCAGTCACGTCGAGCAATCTCTTCAAAATAAAAGTACTGGGCCAATCCGGGGCAGTTATGTCGAGCAATCTCTTCAAATTTCAAGCAAACTGGGGCAATCACCTCGAGATTCAGATCTCTCCAAGAGCGAAGATTAGTCAGTCAGGTGTAAAGCTATTCGAATACTCGTATTGGGGCAGGCCACCCCAATAGTACAAAAGTTCATTCTTTCCCGAAGACAGATGATCGGAAGCATTTACCCGGAGTTTAGAATACCGTGGTTACTTGTCAAGTCAACTATCTCGTTCGGCACTTCTGACAGATACAAACTCATCCGCATTTGCAATGGTTACCTCCCCAGCAAGGTTATTACATTGGTTCATGCAGTCGTTACAATACCTAAGAGTTTAAAGACGCCAAGTCTTTTTGTAAAATCCTCTTGAGGTAAAATCCATACGGAAGCAGCTGATCCCCAGCCCGGGACAATTTGAAATCTTTTCTCCTCAGCAGGACGTGTCTCGGTGTTGTCATCTCCAACAGGCAAATGGAAGTTGTCCTCACTAAAGTCAGCATTTTTTCTTTCAGTTGGTTTCCTTGATCCTGATTCCTTATCAGATCCAAGGCAATTCTTATTCCCCTAGAAGATTTCAGATAAATCATTCTCCTCCCCAGCAGGTCCATAAGAGTGGATATTCCTCAATAATCAAGGTATCCTCGGGCACGACCCTCAAATCTAAAAGTCCAATTTATTTTTGGCAAAGGTGATGATTCGGACAGATGAATTATTCACGCTCCTCTCTGACAGAGATGTTATCCCCACAGGGCTTCTTGATATCGAATTCGCGATCATTGTGTTTCCCCACAGAGTTAGCAGGGACTTATTACTTCCGTGTCAGGAATTTCTTTTACATTCACACCAGTTCATTAACAATACTCAAGACATAATATCCCCAGTGTCATGGGGCAACATGCCGTGCAAATTCAGCATATGTAAAGTCCAGCCGCAGACTGGCCGAAGTCCATCTTCGGGTGGCAGATTTCAAAGTCCAGCCGCAGACTGGCCAAAGTCCATCTTCGGGTGGCAGATTGCAAAGTCCAGCCGCAGACTGGCCAAAGTCCATCTTCGGGTGGCAAATTTCAAAGTCCACCCGCAGTGTGGCAAATCTCTAAAGTCCCCCGTAGTGGGCAAAAGTCTCCCGTAGTGAGCAAAAGTCTCCCGTAGTGAGCAAAAGTCTCCCGTAGTGAGCAGAAAGTCCATCCGTAGTGTGGCAAGTTTCAAAAGTCTCCCGTAGTGAGCAAAAGTCTCCCGTAGTGAGCAAAAGTCTCCCGTAGTGAGCAAAAGTCTCCCGTAGTGAGCAAAAGTCTCCCGTAGTGAGCAAAAGTCTCCCGTAGTGAGCAAAGGTCTCCCGTAGTGAGCAAAAGTCTCCCGTAGTGAGCAAAAGTCCAGCCGCAGACTGGCCAAAGTCCATCTTCGGGTGGCAAGTTTCAAAAGTCCCCCGCAGTGGGCAAAAGTCTCCCGTAGTGAGCAAAAGTCTCCCGTAGTGAGCAAAAGTCTCCCGTAGTGAGCAAAAGTCTCCCGTAGTGAGCAAAAGTCCAGCCGCAGACTGGCCAAAGTCCATCTTCGGGTGGCAAGTTTCAAAAGTCTCCCGTAGTGAGCAAAAGTCCAGCCGCAGACTGGCCAAAGTCCATCTTCGGGTGGCAAGTTCCAAAAAGTCCACCCGCAGCATGGCAAGTTTCAAAAGTCTCCCGTAGTGAGCAAAAGTCCAGCCGCAGACTGGCCAAAGTCCATCTTCGGGTGGCAAGTTCCAAAAAGTCCACCCGCAGCATGGCAAGTTTCAAAAGTCTCCCGTAGTGAGCAAAAGTCTCCCGTAGTGAGCAAAAGTCCAACCGCAGATTGGCGAAAGTCCATCCTCAGGGTGGCATCATATTTCAAGTCCACCCACAGCGTGGCAATTTCCAAAGTCCACCCGCAGTGTGGCAATGTATCGAAGTCCACCCGCAGTGTGGCAATGTATTTTGAAGTCCAACCGCAGATTGGCGAAAGTCCATCCTCAGGGCGGCATCATATCACAAGTCCACCCACCGTGTGGCAAGTCAGTAGCCATCTGACATCATCCAAAGGGCTTCCCCCGTTTACTATTCTTCACATCATAATTATATCCAAGCAGATTTCGTTCGGTTGAGGTTATTTCCCTGTGCTTCTGCCATAGAGTGCAAATTTTCTGGTTGTTTCTGGTATTCAATCCCTGCATACTTCAAACGTCTGAAAGCAACTGCTGTCATCCATTCAAGTCTACAGTGATTGAATAGGGGCAGCTGTAACACCCCAAAATTTGCCCTCTAAATTATCATCTAACTGGATTTATACTTCCCATCCGTCTACACTTACAATCGTACACTTGCACCAAATTCTTAAGGTGTGGGACTAAGGAATGCCGGGTGATTTAAGTTTTATAAGAGGTGATCCAAGGTCTTATTTCTTGTGCTGGTTTCACTAAGTATTCATTAAAGACTGTGATTAGGGCTCTCACGACAATGATATAGGGGTATTCGTGATATAAGGAACTCGTTACTTCTTAATGGTTTTGATATTGAAGTTAAGGATTCATTAAAAATATGGGTTTAGCTTGGATATGAAGGTCGATGTGATTCAGACATGTTAATGTTTATTCAGAGGGATTTATCGGAATTCAAGCTACGCTTCATACTTTTTCACATTGGTATCTCTCTTTTCGTGCCATGAATATTTTTTCTTAATCAAGTCATCAGAATCTACTCGTTGATTGCTACCAATTCAAAAGTCAATACGTACCATGTTCTTTTTGGAAGCCAATTGACCCTAAACTATATCCAAAATCCAAGGCCCACGTTGTTATCAAAGAAAAAAAAAGAACATTTGAATCCACACATTATTAACCATTTCTCTAAAAAACTCTTAAGCCCATTTTTGTTTCTAAGGGAATAAACCTTGGTCATTAATCCCTTTTGATTTCTTTGTCCAAATTCCAATACCAACTCTGAACTATTTCATTAATTTCATTTTCTTAAAGAAAATTTATTTACTACCATTTCAAGTGAGGTAGACACCAAAGATCATCCACTGAGCCAGTAGTTTTATTTGGAGGTTGAGGAGCTCTTAAAACTAGCTAGAGCCCGTGAACAGCTGCAAGCTCGCATTAATAAGTTACGAAGGCAATTGCATTCATTAGAATGACAGTCAAAAACAGCCTTCTGGCTACAAATGTGCATGATATCATTATCTTTAAAATATTCTTTTGGGAGGATTTCCTACGATCCACGAATAGTTACATATATTATATACATAGATTGTTTTAAGGATATTTCTATCTGAAGAACAAACCAACAGTTTGGAATTCTAGAAAAGAAAAAATGAAAACAAAAACATGAATAACAAATGGAATTTAAGCTCATAAGTTTATAACAAGAAAATCAGTTATGATGATACAGAAGTTCAAGCTAGAATTAAGAAGAAAATCAGATGCTAAGGTATGGAAAAAAACACGAAATCATCGCGACCCCGTCTCTTCAACCACCGTCACTTTGCAGCAACGTCACTATAACTCTTCAATCTCTCCTCATCAATTATCTTCATCAATCATTCATTGTCGTTTCACTACAAAAGACCGCAATCAGCCTAATCTTCGTCAATCTTAACTTTCTGAAGTCACCATAGTTTTTCTTCAAACTCCCTGATAACCTGCAGCAGATCCAAGAGCCCATTCGAAATTACAAATCTAGCTAACAAAAAGTTCAAAACAGTTGAAAGAAAAATCTGGAAAGGTGGTTATAACTGTAACAGAATCATAACAGATATCAGTTACAAACTCTAACTAGATTCAGTTATCAAATAGCTAGCCTATAACTGAAATCTAATAAACAGAAATCCCAATCAATGATAACTGAATTCATCCAGAGGATTCCCTATAAAAACACTCACCATTCATCATCTATAAGGAGAGATTCATCAGCTTGCATCAGGGGATTTTTTCTCAATTCTTCTACCCCAATTCATCCTTCACCTCCAATCTCTGAATCCTCTCTCCCTAAACCACCATTCAGCATCACCAAGAACATACCCACCCTCAGCTTCAATAACTCTGAGTCTTTTGAGTCTTCAATCAAAACCTGAAGATTTGGGAGCTTAGAGGTTCTATCCGCATCATGTTCATCAAACAGAGTTCAACAATAAACTGCGCAAGGAAAAAAAGCAGAGTTTCAACGCAATCTTCAATATACGAAATCACGGTTCAACAATATTGTTCCAAAATCAATTCATAAACTCATACACGCAGAAAGAATAGAAGGAGCTGAGTCAAGAACAAAGAAGAAAAGTGAAAAGCGAAGCCGTAACGCATACCTAAACGGAAATCTGTATCACTCGAAACCGTCTTTATTGCGTCCTCGTTCACCAATCAAGATCGTTATCAAGTGCGACTTCAAAAAGCAGCTCCATCGCATCCTCCTTCATCGGCCAGGATCTTTGTCTAACTCGAGACATCACCGATACGGCTCTAAGTCACAAGGTACGAACCGTAATTCCCCGCGAATCTGAGATCATCATCGTGTTTGGCTTAATGTTTTTGATTCTTGAGTGAGTTTTGGAGATTATAGCTTCGGATTAGAGGTGAAAAGGGAGAGTTAGGTTATACAATTTTCGGATTGGAGAAAGAGGATAAGTTAGGGTATAGCGGTGTGTTGGTTTCAGGTTAGAAGAGGGTTTATGAAAGAAAATGATGATGATGATGGCGGAGGAAAGAGGAAGACGGGGATGATGAGGGCGGAAGAAAAGAATTGGACGGAGGTGATGATGGGGGCGATAACGGCGGCGGAAAAGGAATAATAGCTAGAGAGATAGAGCTAGGGTTCTGTGAGAGAAAGGAGGCGCAGGGAGAAAGGAGAGGTTGACGGCGCCGCCGTCTGGGAGATAGAGCTAGGGTTTCGAAGCTTTTGAGAGAGAGAAGAAGAAGACATTTGTTTCAGCCATTTTGTTTCTTTATATTTTGTTTTTGTTTCTGTTTTATAAATTTAGTTATTAGAATAATGTTTAGAATATTAAATTAAATAAAAAGATTAAGGTTAATGAAATATTAACTAGAATAATGAAGAATAAAGATCAATTAAGAGCCATTAATCTGTCATTAACTATTTGGATCACCATTAGAATTCTGATAAGAGGATGAGTGATAGTGGGCCTCAGGATTGCTATCCCTACCCCGTTTTCGGTCCATTCTGTTTTCAACAACAAAAAAAATGCTTCCTATACACCCCCAGGCTCCTGCGCATTGGGCCTAGGGAATTCGCTATTGACACCCTCAATCTGAGCCCATTTGGTAGTTTTTAACTTAGAAACATTTCCTTTATCACCTCCCTTTTTATTTTCATTTCTTTCAATTTCTATTTTATACCTTCTTCAATTAATTCACAAATAAATATTAAAAAAGCCTACTAAAATTCTATAAAAATTGTGGTAGGATATTAAGACATTTTAGAACCATGTCCAATTTTTATTTTCTAATTTTAACCATTTTTTCGATTTAATTTCGATTTATTTAATTTAATGGACTTATATTGAATTTCCATTTGGACATATAAATTTGTACAATTTGTTTCTACCACTTCCCATAATATTTTCTGCCCATTCTTTTTGCTACTATTAAAAGACAAGTTAAAGTACCTATAATATTTTTTGGTGAATTTTTAGGACATTTTTTCTATTGTTTTGGTAGTATAATTTGTGTAATTTTGTGATTAAACTTTAGTTAGGTTTAAGTGGTCATTTACCCTAGTTAGAATAAGAATTCTTTAGAGATTTTTTAACACAATAATATAATCAGGTTGAAGACCTTAGGAATTTAATTTCATATTTTTCTAATGACCTTTAATATTTTTGTCATTTTAATTCATTCCTTCACATTATGCATATTCATAATCCATATCATTTACTAACTATTTGCTTTTTTCTTTGTGCAAGGTGTTTTGCAAGGTTTGGCTTATGGACTTGGATATTTTTAGGCCTTAATTGTGTTTTATACTTTGTGTATTTTGTGATGTAATATCCTAGAACTCGTATGCTTTTATAATTTCCATAAATAGGATAGAAAAGATAAAACGAATCGATAGAAAACCAAAACTTCAAAAAAACAAATAAAGTATTCGATCCAACGTCGAGTATATTTTTAAATAAATAAATAAAGTTGCATGTAACTATAGGGTTCTTCGATCACCTTCGTTCCACTCCATTCAACCAAAATCAAACCTTGCATGTTTCATACCATAAGTCGTGTGTCTTAGCACCACGCAACCGACCCACACACCTCATTGTTTCATCCCGTTTACATTTCATATGCGTTTTTGCCTACCATGACCTAGGAGGACCCTATTGCTCATTATTGACTTATGTTACTTGTATGTTTAGTCTTATATCTCTTATATCTCTTAGGTAGATTTTAAATTGCAAACCTCATTAACCATAGGTTATCCATGAATTCAACTGATTTAGGACAAGTCTAGTTTCCCTTAGAATGCTTACCTTTTATAACTTGAGTCTCTTCTCATCTCAAAATAAAATATAAAAAAAAAACAATTAACAAAGGAAAGGTGTACAATGCGTCACGAGCCTTAAGCTACACGGGAAATGATTAGTGGAGGTCTCCTTCACTCTTCTAGGATGCTTTACAAACGTTCCATTGGGGACGATCTTGGAAAGTATTCGCTCCTATGTCATAGTCTTTAGTGTTGTACATTCAAAAAACACAATTTCAAAACATTTCTTCTAAAAAACAACAAACCAAGAAGTCACGTCTTCTTTCTCATCTCATACTCTTTGCAGACGAACATGACTTGTCTCGACAGTTCAAACAGCGATACGGTAAACACCCTCGTGTCAGAGCCGGTAACACCTGAGCTAGAGCTATGGCAACGTCATCCTAAAAACCACAAACGAGTGTAAGCCTTAGTTAGACGAACTACGGCGTCTCTGATCCTCATTTATCCCGATGAGGTACGTAGGCAGTGGGGTAGGGCCCATTCGAGCACAATCTTTCTTTTTCCCTACATTTTCCCATTTTATTCCCATTTGTTAATTCCATTTCTTTTTCTCAATTCCATTTCATTCCAGATAGTTATTCTTTCAGTTAAACAGCATATTATTCTTCACCCTTTAAAAACAGACTTTTAAGCGTGGATCCCGTCGGGTACGGCGGACGGATTGGGGTGCTAATACCTTCTCAATTCGTAATCGACTCCCGTATCCAGATCTTTGGTTCGCAAGGCCTCGTCCTTTTCTTTCTTCCTCAGGTTTGTGCAACATTACCTTTCCCATTCCTTTGGGATAAAAATGTCTGGCTGGCGACTCTACCTTTTCCGCGCCACTTTCGCGTTTGTACTAGGATGAAAATCCCGGGAGCGACACTCGTCGTTAATCCCTCCACCCGATATGACTAGTGCGGTCGGGAAATCTTCCCAGGGGCTGAGTGCAGTGATTCGTCCTTCGGGAAATGGCTCGTGGAGGATGAAATCTTCTGGGCATGACACGCAGAGGGCCACTTGATAAGGAGAGTTGTCGGGGGGGGTGTCTTCCCGGGGTCTCTTCTTCTCTGCCTCGTCATGCTTGGGGGTTTCGTTCCTCCTCATATACTGTTTTAGGTGCCCTTCCTGGATCAAAATCTCTATCGCATATTTCAGGTGAACGCAGTCCTCGGTCACGTGCCCGTGGCTCCTGTGGAACCTGCAGTACTTGGATTTGTCGGTGTGGGGCTTTGGTGCAGATGGTTTTGGGAACCTTACTCTGCCCTGTTTGAACTCAGAGTTGATGCACTCCGCGAGGATGCACTCTCGGGGAGCTGTTATTAAGGTGTATTCGCTGTATCGGCCCGCGGGGCCTCTTCCTTCTCGAAGTTCGCGGGGTCTTTCTTCTCTTCGTTTGTCCCCATTGCGACGGGGGATACTGGGATCCTCGCGCTTGGGGTGATCAGTATCTCCAACACCACGGCCACTGCGGGCGTTGTGGGCTACTTGTTTTTCCTCGTATCTGATATAGGCCTGGGCCTTGTGCAGAAGTTCATTCAAGGTGCAGGGAGGCTCGATCCCGACGGCTCTGCTGAGTTCACTGCCGGGCAAGAGCCCCCTCTCGAGGAGGTATTTCTTCATGTGTTCGGTGGTATCCACCTCGACAGCTTCCTGGTTAAATCGCTCAATGTACGAGCGTAGTGTTTCATTTTTCTTTTGTACTATGGCTTCAAGGGTTGCCTCTGTCTTGGGGTGACGCCGGGAAGCCGTGAAGTGCCTTGTGAACATGGATCTCATGACTCTCTAGACGTAATGGATTCGGGGGCCAAGCTCTTGTACCAGGCCATGGCCCCTTTCCTGGGGTTGATGAAAACAACCTGCATTTGAGGTGCCCGGTGATGTCATTGCGGTAGTCGAGCATCGCATTGACGTTGTCGACGTGGTCGTCGGGATCGGTAGTCCCGTCGTACACAGCTAGATTAGGAGGTTTTTCCATGCCTTTGGGGAGCGGGGCTTCCATTATTGCCCGTGACAGGGGACAATGCAGGTCTTCTTCGTCGCTCCTCAGTGGAGAGAGTTCGTTGTTACCGGGGCTGCGCTCGCGCCTTGGTGATGTTCCCGAACGACCATTGTCGCGGCGGGCGCGTGCCCTGCTGACATGAGGTTCTGGGTAGTGACGTCCTCGCTTATTTGTTGCCTCTGGACGTTGTTGTGTCCTCCTCTCCTGTTGGGGTCGGACCTCCTGTCGTTCAGCTTCTAGGGCCATGATTCTCTCTTGCTGCTGGTAGAGCATAGAATCGGCCTGGTTGAGGGCGTTCACCATAGCAATCATGGTGGCGTCTCCTTCGACTGGGACGGGGATGGGATGAAATGCCTCAGCCCCTTGGTTTTGAACGTGAGGGGCATCCCCGTTATTTTGGGGCTCCGGAGACGGGGTGGCTGGACGACCGTCTCGAGCGTCTGCTTCATGGGACTGCGGGCCGTCGTCCATAGTATAGTGTTGCACCCCAAAATTTGCCCTCACAATACAAGACTTTGTGTGCTAAGAAGGTTCACAAGGTTCACAAGTTTCTCAATGCTTATATAACCTTTCATGAGGTTCATGAAGTCTACAAGTTACTTTATGAAGGTTCACAAGGTTCACAAGCTTCTCAACATTTACAAGACCTTTCATGAGGTTCATGAAGTCTACAAGTTACTTCTTGAAGGTTCACAAGGTTCACAAGATTCACAATGATTACAAAGCTCTCCTGAGGTTCATGAGGTCTACAAAGTCACTTCATGAGGTTCACAAGGTTCACAAGCTTCACAATACCTCCCATGAGGTTCACAAGACATTTTATGAAGATTCACAAGGTTCACAAAGTTCACAATTGGTCAAAGAAGTTGACAATTCCCTCAGACAATGCACCTCCTAAGCAGTGCATCCAAAACTAGGGTTTTGACTTTAATCAGGCTAAATAGACTTCCAAGACTTCAAGTGAGTTTCATAACATCTTATATGTGTATAAGAACCCCCATGACAAGTTTCAAGACTTTTCTCAAAAGTTTACTCAGTCAGATGATCAGATAAGTCAAAACCAGTCAATGCAGTTAAAAAGTCAAACTGAGGTCAACTGTGGTCAAACCAAAGTCAAACTTCATGATTTTTTGCCAACATCAATTATATGAAGTAAAATTCATCATTTGATCAAGGGTTGATCATGATTCATCAAGGAGATTCCAGATCGTCAATAATCAGGAGTTTCTAAATTAGGGTTTCCTTAGTAAAAGTCAACTGAACTTTGACCAGCCATAACTTTCACATACTTCATCACCAAGTCTCCATCCAAAGCTCATTTTGAAGGAAATTGAATTCTCTACAACTTTGATGTTGAAAGTTAAGCCCAAAAATGCTTCATTTGAAAGATATGATCTAAGACATTATAGGTCATTTCAAAAGTCAACAAAAAGTCAACAACTTCAAAAGGGCATAACTTGAGATTGGTAAATGATATGGACCTGAAACCAATGGGGTTGTTTAGAGGACTCTTCAAGATTTCCAAAAAGTCCAAGAACACCCTCATACCTTTAAAATTGAGGGAGATGTGCCCTTGCAAAGTTGGGAAAATTTGTGATGGTTTATGATGAAAATGAGGGCCTAAAAGCAATTTTCTCCAAATGGGCTGGCCAAATTATGACCCAACCCATACAATAACATCATGCACGAAATTTCCATAATATTTTCATAATTTTTATTTTATTTAATTAATTTATTATGATTTTTTATACTTAAAATCATTTTAAATTTAAATAAAATATTAAAAATGAAGATTTATTTTTGTGATTGATTCTAGAAAGTCTTAATTGGTGATTAGAATTAAAAAAGAAGGAAATCATGTGAATAATGCAAAAATAGCAAGTCTTCATAAGCCAATATTTGAAATTCAAAGCACCATCTTTTTCAATCTTTTTAAATCAATTCTTCCACATGATCCATCAATGTTTTAACCTAGAATCATTCACCTATATATGCTGATCATAACCCTAGCCTCATACACGGATTCCAGCAGCCCATAGGTAAGTTTCAAAACTCAAAATTCAAGCAAAAAAGTGAGATTCGGATTTTGAAATTCAGAGCATTTGAAGGCAAAGTAAGAACCTAGAGATGTTTATTGATCATCACTAAAGCTAAAGCATTGCTCATATGCATCTCATGTGCTCCATATTGCTAAACCCGAAGCTTTGTTCATGCTTGAAAATATTTTTTCGATTACATCAATTCATTGCATTTAAATGAATTTTGTTCGGCTAATGTTGTTTGTTGTGTGTTGTAGAATGTTTCTGGGCAGGAAAACTCAAGGAACCGTGGCTAATTCACAAGATGCCATAGTTAGGGTTTGGACCTAGGTTTAGGGATTTCTAATTTAAGAAACATAAATCAATTCTAAAAACATAGAACTAATCGTGTGAATGCCTGGATCATGTTGCTGTGTTTGATTTTGTAAAATTGTATGGTTTTGTTGGCCTTTGGTTTTCGTAGGTTTTGCTGGAAGTTTGTTTTCGCAGGGAAATTCACAAAGAATTTCGCAGCTAAAATCGAAGGATAGGAGGTTGAAGATGAAGGCTTGGCGCGTTTTCCAGGATTTAAATGTTGTGCATAATATTTTATGAATTAAACATGGTTTTATATCACAAACTCACGTTTGTCCTAGTGGTAAGACTGAAGCGTGTATATTGTGAGGACACCAGTTCGATTCTTGGCCAGTGCATTGTTTTTGTTTTTATTTTTCAGGACAAAAGAAGATTTAATATATTATGATTCATTGCCAACAAGCTAACAGTTAGGCTCTCCCAGCCAGGCGGTAGCGCGTGCAGGCTTGCAATCAGAAGGTCCTGGGTACGATTCCCACCCCAGGCCTTTTGGCTTCTATTATTTTTTCCTGATTTTGTTTGGTAACGCACAAAAGCAATTAGTCTCCACTCTCTTTCACCTGCGTGCATAGTGGCCTGATGGTTGCTCTTCTTACTGGGAAACAGACTGACCTGGGTTCAAACCCCAGTCAGGTAAGTTTTTCATACTTTTTTCTTCTTTTATTTGTTTTATGTATTATAATCTTAAATTAAATATAATTTTTGTATATATGTCTTTTTCTAAATAATAAATAATAATAATAAGGCATGGTTAATATTTTTTCTAAAAAATTCCAAAAAAATATATAAATGTTCTTAAATTATTTTCTTTATTTTGTGATTAAGTTATAAATATATGTATATTATAAGTTAAACCCTAAAAATATTTTTTCTAACAAAATCCTAATTTATTTTTCTAAATGCCTATTAAAAAACCAAATTGTTTATTTTCTAATTTTGTGATGTAGTTATTATTATATATGTTATAATTTATTTGTAAATATATTTATAATCCAAATTATTTTTCTTTTAATGTTTAGAAACAATTTAATTTATAATAATCGTATTTTTGTATATGGTTTAAAATAATTTATAAATATAATAATTAATAGAATTAAATTTTATAAATATGATTAATATTGTAAATATGATATTTAAAACCTATTTTCTTCTTATAATGTGTAAATGTTTTTTTAATAAATGTTAATATATGTTTAAAAAGAATTAAATTTGTAATAACTAAAATTTATAATTACATTATGTTTAAATTTTTATTAAAATCCAATTTTTGTGTTTATAATATTTAATTCTATTTTATTTAATTATTGTTATTAACCATATTATTTATTTTGCTCTATTAATTTTATATATTATTATTATTGCACTAATCTTTATTATTTACTAACCTCTTTTATTTTATTATTACTAATTTTATGCTTATTATTCAATATTATTATTTATCACTAACCCCTATTTTTTATTATTTATTGCTTATTTATTTATGTTTTATTTATTTTTGCTATTTATTTATTTGTTTATTATAGTTATGTTGTAATTGCTTCCCGGATGTAATTTTCTAATTATTTAATTATTTTTGCTATGGTTAGTAATTAAGGAGTGCAAATATGTATTTTATTTAAAAATTAACTTAGATCATTTTAATAATAAGATAATTAAAATAAACACTCACACACACGTAAGTCGATTTTAATCGCCGTCTCACTTTCTAAGGTTATCCCTCAAGTTGCCTACTAATAAGGTCAAGTGGGGTGTATAAAGTAAGTCCCTTTAAAAAGAAAAATCATCAAGTCCCTTATGGTTGCCTTTACGAATCGAGTCCCTTCGAATAATGATGATAGTCCCACATATATGCTTAATACACCCCGCAGTTGTCTTAATAAAACAGAATCTCACATGTCCCTTTACATCCAAGGTAATGACTACCTATTCCTTAATAATAGGGATAGTCTTACCATTTAAAGGATAAAGAACGGAAAAGACTTAAAACTTTAGGGTAGGTTCCTCTTATATACTTGCTCACTATTAAAACTTTTCAAACACTTCTCACAATTTCAAATAAATTTTCAAAAACAAGTTTTTACACATCCGTACATGGATTATTATTAACTATTCTGAAAATTTTTCTATTCACACACTACACTTTCAAAAACAATTCAAAAGTGAGCTAAGTAACTAAGAGCCCATGGATAACCATGGATGTAAAGGGTGCTAACACCTTCCCTTTACATAACCTACCCCCCGGACCCAAAAATATCTCTTAAGGTCTTTCCTGTTCTTTTATACCCTTTCCTTTTTTGGATAAAATAAAAGTCGGTGGCGACTCTTGCTATCCGCAACATAACTAAAAGTCAGTTCTCCCACCGTGTTACAGAACTGGCGACTCTGCTGGGGATCTATTTTAAGAGGGGTACCCTTAGGAATTAAGATCACTTTAAATTGTTTGCCTTGTTTGCTTTATATTATCTTGTTGGGGTGCTCTTATGTGTGAAAGGTCCTAACCCGGATCTAGTGTACCTTAGGTAAATGGCAATAGACCAAGGAAACTGTACGACGTATATCGATACGGTTGATCTGGTGGCCATAGTTAGTGCGACTTCTTGGTTGGTGCTTATGTTCCTTAAGTCAAGTTGAGGATAATATGAGGCTGCCATATGTTGTCAATGCACTAACTAACTTTTAGAACCCTAGTTAACTCATCTTGGCCTTTAGAAAGTAGTGAGGTAACCGGCTTTGGTGCAGACTGAAGTTGGTTGACACTCGATACTACACTCATTGAGATCTTAAACTTGGAGGGTTTTGGTTGGTAAGTAAGTTGCCTTCTGATCAACCACCCTTGTGAAGGATCAATGATTTTGAGATCCCTTAGAACCTGGTTACTTTATAGGACAGGATGAACCATCTAACTTCAGGGGAGGGTACTTACCTTTGAACCTCATGCAAGCCTTTAAACCTAGGGCAATTGTGTGACTTGTTTGTGTGTGCCACATGTTTGTGATTGAGCATAACATCATGACATCATCATGCATCATAAGCATAGCATTTTCCCTAACCATTTCAAGGACCAAAGGATTTATCTTTGTTCTTTGTTGCAGGTCATGGCTTCTGCTCGTAGAAACACCATCAGGATCAACTTTGTAGGGATACCTCCCAAACTCAAAGAGTTGGTTTCCCAAGTGCCTGATCATTCCCAGTTCAACAAGAGACATGGTCACTTATTGGATCTAGTTACTTCAGGGTTCAGTGAAGACATGATGAGTGTGCTGTTTCAGTTCTTTGACCCTAAGCACCACTGCTTTACATTCCCCGACTATCAGCTGGTTCCTACCATGGAGGAGTTCTCTAAACTTCTGAGCATACCTGTTCTTGATCAAAGACCCTTCACAGGCTTGGAGAAGGAGCTCAATCCAGAGGTTATTGCTGCAGCTCTACATCTGAAGAAATCTGATATTGTTCTAGAGACGAGAAGCGGAGTCAAGGGTATTCTTGCTAAGGTGTTAATGGATAAAGCTCAAATGTTCTTGAAGGCCATGAGCTATGATGCTTTTAAGGAGATCTTAGCCTTGCTGATATATGGCTTAGTATTGTTCCCCAATCCAGATCAGTTCATAGATGTTCATGCCATCAACATTTTCCTGAGTCACAATCCAGTGCCTACATTGCTTGGAGACATCCTGCATTCTCTTCACACCCGTACTACAAAGGCAAGAGGAACTTTGATGTGCTGCATACCTTTGCTTTCTAGGTGGTTTATTTCTCACCTTCCTCGCTCAGTAATGAAGAATGAGCAAGGGTTCAGATGGTCCAAGAGGATCATGTCACTTTCTCACTCAGACATCCATTGGTGCTCCAGATCTATGGAGAATGTCACCATCATTGACCGTTGTGGGGAGTTTCCTAATGTGCCACTTCTAGGCATAAGAGGAGGCATCACCTACAACCCCTCTCTAGCTTTACGACAGTTTGGTTACGCTCGGAGCGATGGCCCACATGACATGTTGATTCAGGGCATTGTGTTTGATTACGACAACGATCTTCAGGGTTACCGTCAGAGATTCATACGAGCTTGGGGAAAGGTAAACAGGATTGACAGCAAGACACTGGAGCCTAAGTACACTATTCCTATGGAGGCTTATCTCAGATGGGTACGATCTCATGCTCAGACTCTCATGATGCCATATCCTGCCGTCCTACCAGTTACCATGGAACCTGTTGCTGAAGGAGACACATCTTATACCATCCTTCACCCAGACATGCCTACTGATATGGAAAACTTGCAGAAATCATGGATCCAACTGAAGGAGCAAAGGGATACTTTCGAGGCTCATTACAAAGCAAGCCAAGCAAGAATCCTAGAGCTAACAAAGCAACTTCATGAGGAACAAAACCTCAATTCATACCTCAACATAAAGAGGAAACGTCCATGGGAGACTTAAAACCCCATCTTTTGTACTTATTTTATTTCATTTCATTGATGTACGCCTAAAAGGCAAAACAAGTTATTACTAATAAAAGTTTACTTTCGTGTTTGTCTAAGCAAATTTAAATCCTGCGGTCCTTGAAAACATTGCATATGCATTACCATGTCATTTCATTGCATCACAGGTTTATAATTGTGCACAGGTTTCTCATCTTCTCGCTGTTTATTTCAGCAATGGCTCTTGAACAATCAGTTAAGGATCTCCAGGCACAAAATGCACAGTTCCAAGAGCTGATCCTGAACCTATCCAAGGGGCAGGATGAATTGAAGGCACTGCTGGCCAAGAGGACTAAGAAGGCTAGAAGGTCTGCTGGGTTGCTCAACATGGGAAGAAGGTTCAAAGGTCCTGTCAAGACCAAAGAACAGGTTGAAGACTATGAATCTGAGGAGTCTGAGCAAGAGGTAGGCAGTCTCCACCACACAATGGGGGACTCTGATTCTGAGGCTAATTACTATCATGAGCCTAATGAAGACAAATTCAAGATGCTGGTGGATAGAATGGATGCTATGGAATTGCAGAAATCATCTGGGCTGGATTTTGAGGATTTGAGTTTGATATCTGGGGTTGTGATACCCATTGGTTTCAAGGTTCCTACCTTTGTTGTTTATGATGGGGTCTCCTGTCCCAAGCTGCATTTGAGGTCTTATGTCAGAAGGATCCAACCCCACACTGCTGACAAGAAGTTGTGGATCCACTTTTTTCAAGAGAGTTTATCTGGAGCTCAGTTGGAGTGGTATTATCAGTTGGAGAGTGTCAACATCAGAGACTGGAATGATCTTGCTGAAGCTTTCTATAAGCAGTATCAATACAATGCTGACTTAGCCCCCACTCGCATGCAGCTTCAGAGCATGTCTATGGGTGCCAAAGAAAGTTTTAAGGAGTATGCTCAGAAGTGGAGAGATTTAGCTGGAAGAGTTCAACCCCCTTTGACTGACAGGGAGCTGGTTGATATGTTCATGTGTACGCTGAATGGTCCGTTTTACAGTCATCTCATTGGAAGCTCATCATCTGGCTTCACTGAGTTGATCATGACAGGAGAGCGGGTAGAAAATGGTATCAAGAGTGGAAAGATCCAAGTGGGCACTTCTTCATCAGGTGCTGCAAAGAAGCCTCCCACTGGGAAGAAGGAATCCAATGCTGTTTATGGTCAACCTGATCGTAACAGAAGGCATCAGTCTGTTAGTGCAGTTCATATTTCAAATCCAACTCCTGCAACAACAGAGCAGCCTCAGGGCAACCAACAGAGGGCTAGAAGACAGTTCACGAAGATCAACATGTCAATGGCTCAGGCATTGCAACACTTGTTGAAGGCTGAACTTATTACCCTGAGGGAGGCTCCCCAGAATCCCAATGTTACCTCTCCCAAGTACAATCCCAATGCACGATGTGCATATCATTCAAACTGTCCAGGACATGATACTAATAACTGCTGGGTCTTGAAGAACAAAATTCAAGATATGATCGATGCTGGAGAGATTGAGTTTGATCCACCAGGTACTCCAAATGTGATTACAGCTCCAATGCCAAATCACGAGAAGACTGTCAATGCCATTGATGAAGACCTACATGTCTATTCAGTTGCGGAGTTGACCACACCATTGTCTGTCATCAGAAAGAAGTTAGTGCAAGCTGGGTTCTTTCCGGGTTGTCATGAAGATTGTGTTTATTGTGAGTATAATCCAGAGAAGTGCTTCAGGTTGAAGGATGGAATTCAGCGTCTCATGGATAATTACACCATTGTATTTGAAAGGAGGCCATCTTCTGTAGAAAGCATGGTGGATCATCTGACTCAAGGTAGGAAGATTGAAGAGGTTGATATGGTTGACAAAGTACCACTAAGAATCACTTCAAAGAGTCCTATTAAAATCACTCATCAGGGCCCAATCAAGATTACTGCTGAAGGTCCTGTGAAAGTTGTTGCTGAAGCCAGAGTGGCTCCTCTGATCATTACCACTCCTGGTCCCATTCCTTATACATCTGACAAAGCTGTGCCTTGGCACTATGGGTCTGATGTTTACATCCATGGTGTTAAGCAGGAGCCTTTACCTGATGTGCCTGTTGACATTGACAATATTGCTGGATCTAGCAAGATCACTCGTAGTGGAAGAGTCTTCTCTCCTCCAGTTGCTTCTAAAAATACAGTTACTCCTGCTACTACTTCCACCACTGATGCCCGGGGCAAAGGTCCTATTATTGAGCCTGTATCTACTGATGTACCAGCTGCTGATGACCTCTCTAAGCAGATGGAAGAAGTATTGAAAATCATTCGCAAGAGTGATTATGACATTGTTGATCAGTTGGGGCATACTCCCTCAAAGATTTCTATGCTCTCTCTATTATTATGTTCTGAGGCTCATGCCAAGTCATTGATCAAGTTTCTGAAGATGGCTCATGTACCCAGTGCAATTTCTGTTGACCAATTTGAGAACTGTGTTGCCCACCTGACCTATGACAATGGGTTAGGATTTTCTGATGCTGACTTGACCCCTGCCAAGAGGGATCATAACAGGGCCTTGCATATTTCAATTGAATGCAGGGGCACTACCCTGTCTCACGTGCTGATAGACAATGGTTCCTCTTTGAATGTGTTGCCTAAGGAAGTCTTGAACAAGCTGAGTCCTGAAGATGCTGTGCTAAAGCCCAGTAATATTGTGGTGAAGGCTTTTGATGGTTCTAGAAGAGTGGTACATGGGGAAATTGATCTTCCAATCCAAGTTGGTTCTCAGGTGTTTACTGCTATATTTTATGTGATGGATATTCGTCCTTCGTACTCTTGTCTGCTTGGTCGTCCCTGGATCCATGGGGCAGGTGCTGTGACCTCTACATTGCACCAAAAGTTGAGATATCCGGTGAATGGAAAGGTTGTTACTGTCTATGGAGAAGAAGAATACTTTGTCAGCCATGTAAATACCTTCAAGTATCTGGAAGTGGAAGGTGAATACATTGAGACTCCGTGTCAGTCATTTGAAGTGGTTCCCTGGGTTGTTAATGATTGTGTAGCTCCTCCTGCTGTGAAGAAAGTTCCTGTTGTCACCATAAAACCTCCAACAATGGCAATGGCCTCCCTCAATGATGCTAGAGCTGTGGTGGATGAAGGTGGTTGTACTATTTGGGGTCAGCTCCCTGATATTCCATACAAGTCTGACAAGTTTGGTTTGGGTTTCACTGCAGAGTCCCAGAAGGCTGTTCGTCGTGCTCGTGCCGCCCGTGTCACTAATCAAGGGGTTGTGAAGGACCAGATTAATGTTGTGGGAGATCAAGATGAAGACTACAACTTGGATGCATGGATTTTTCCTACTGTGGGTGCTGGACTCAATAATTGGAAAGCTGAAGATGTTATCCCTATCTCCTTTAGTCAGGAGTAAATACTATTACTGTGTTATGTTTTTAAATTTGTAATTTCTGAACAATAAAACTTTCAAGCCATGTGCCTTACCCGGGGCACAATGGTGTGCTTGTTATGGGCTGTCATTTCATTTGCATACTTCATTCAATAAAATCAGTGGACGTTTCGTTTTCGTAAATATTGTGTTCCTTGTCTTTCTTTTCTTTTATTTTTTTTTGCTTTATCAGCTATGTGTTCTTACACACACCCACATCACTAAAATGCAGATCCTCATCCACTCTGGATCCTGTTGATAACAGTTCTACTATTGCCAATTATAATTTCGAGAATCCGATCTATCAAACTGAAGACGGAAATGAGGACGATTGTGAAATACCTGTAGAGCTTGCTAGATTGTTACAACAAGAAGAAAAAGCTATACAGCCACATGAAGAGCCAGTCGAAGTTGTGAATCTGGGAACTGAAGAAAACAGAAAAGAGGTCAAGGTAGGGGCTGATTTAGAGGACAGTGTCAAGAGCAGGTTGATTCAGATGTTACGTGACTATGTGGAGATCTTTGCTTGGTCTTATGAAGATATGCCAGGGTTGGATACAGACATTGTGGTTCACCGTTTACCAGTGAAAGAAGATTGTCGTCCAAAGAAGCAGAAGGTTCGTCGTATGCGTCCTGAAATGTCAGAAAAGATCAAGGCAGAGGTAATGAAACAGTTCAATGCAGGGTTCTTAGCAGTGACTTCTTATCCTCAGTGGGTTGCAAATGTGGTACCAGTTCCTAAGAAAGATGGTAAGGTACGTATGTGTGTAGACTACAGAGATTTGAACAAGGCCAGCCCTAAAGATGACTTTCCACTCCCTCATATTGATATTCTGGTAGACAACACTGCTCAGCATAAGGTATTCTCTTTTATGGATGGTTTCTCTGGTTACAATCAAATCAAGATGGCACCTGAAGATATGGAGAAGACAACATTTGTGACACAGTGGGGCACCTTTTGCTATAAAGTGATGCCATTTGGTTTGAAGAATGCAGGGGCAACATATCAGCGTGCTATGGTGGCTTTGTTTCATGATATGATTCATCATGAGATAGAGGTATATGTAGATGATATGATAGCCAGATCTCAGAATGAAGAACAACATCTTGATCATCTGCACAAGTTGTTTGAGAGGTTGAAGAAATACAAGTTGAGATTGAATCCAAACAAGTGTACTTTTGGAGTTAGATCCGGAAAGCTCCTGGGTTTCATTGTCAGTGGAAAAGGTATTGAAGTGGATCCTGCGAAAGTGAAAGCTATACGAGAGATGCCAGCTCCCCGTACTGAGAAGGAGGTTAGAGGTTTCTTGGGACGATTGAATTACATTGCAAGATTTATTTCCCAATTAACTGCCATCTGTGAGCCAATTTTCAAATTGTTGAAGAAAGATCAGGTGATGGAATGGAATGATGAATGCCAGACTGCCTTTGATGAAATCAAGAGATATTTGCTAGAACCTCCAATTTTGATGCCACCAGTTGATGGAAGACCCTTGATTATGTACTTAACGGTGTTAGATAATTCAATGGGGTGTGTGTTGGGGCAACATGACGAGTCTGGTCGAAAAGAGCAGGCAATATACTACCTTAGCAAAAAGTTTACCGACTGTGAAACAAGATACTCACTGCTCGAGAAAACTTGCTGCGCTTTGGCATGGGCTGCTCGCCGACTAAGACAGTATATGTTGACCCATACTACCTTATTGATTTCTAAGATGGATCCAATCAAGTATATATTTGAGAAACCTGCTCTCTCCGGAAGAATTGCAAGATGGCAAATGATCTTGACAGAATATGACATACAGTATACTACTCAGAAGGACATTAAAGGAAGTGTTGTTGCTGATCATTTGGCTCATCAAGCAGTGGATGATTACCAGTCAATGAATTTTGAGTTCCCTGATGAAGACATTATGATTATTACCAAAGAACCTGGACAATATGACGGACCTGAACAAGGATCCCGATGGACTATGGTTTTTGATGGTGCCTCTAATGCACTTGGTAATGGTATTGGTGTTGTGATTAGTTCCCCTGAAGGTTGTCATACCCCGATTACTGCCAGACTTTGTTTCCATTGTACCAATAACATGGCTGAGTATGAGGCATGTATCATGGGTATTAAAGTTGCTATTGATATGAAGATTCAGTTCCTTGATGTGTATGGAGATTCAGCCTTGGTAGTAAGTCAGATTAAAGGAGATTGGGATACCAAGCATGATAACCTCATTCCTTACAGAGAGCATGTGTTGTCTTTGATCCCACATTTCAAAGAGATTACCTTTGAACATATTCCACGGAGAGAGAATCAGCTGGCAGATGCATTAGCCACCATGGCATCTATGTTTGAGATCAGTTAGGATGATGAAGCTCCCAATATTACTATTGATAGATTTGAAAAGCCTGCATACTGCAATGAGATTGACACTGAAGGGGCAGAGGATAAGCCTTGGTTCTATGAAGTGAAAAGATATCTCGAAGCTCAGGAGTTCCCTGAAGGGGCATCTGTCAAAGATAGGAAGTTCCTGAAGAGGTTTGCTGCTAAGTTCTTTTTGAGTAATGGGATTCTGTACAAGCGTAATCATGATTCAACTATGCTTCGTTGTGTGGATAAGAAGGAAGCAACTGAGATTATGGAAGAGATGCATGATGGGACCTTTGGCACTCATTCTAATGGTCATACTATGGCAAAGAAGATTTTGAGAGCAGGTTACTATTGGTCTACCATGGAAGCTGATTGCTATCAACACTCCAGAACATGTCACAAATGTCAAATTTATGCTGATAAAGTTCATGTACCTCCATCACCATTGAATGTGTTGACTGCTCCTTGGCCCTTTGCCATGTGGGGCATTGATATGATTGGTGAGATCAAGCCTACTGCTTCTAATGGGCATCGTTTCATCCTGGTTGCTATTGATTATTTTACAAAGTGGGTAGAGGCAGCTTCATTTGCATCTGTGACTAAGAATGTTGTGGCTCGGTTCATTAAGAATAATCTCATATGTAGGTATGGCATCCCTGAAAGGATTATCACTGACAATGGCTCTAATCTGAACAACACTATGATCACTGATCTCTGCACGCAGTTCAAGATTAAGCATCACAACTCTTCTCCGTATCGTCCAAAGATGAATGGGGCAGTTGAAGCTGCTAATAAGAACATCAAGAAGATTGTACAGAAGATGACTGTTACTTACAAGGATTGGCATGAGATGTTACCATTTGCTCTTCATGGTTATCGTACCACAATACGTACTTCAACAGGGGCAACCCCATTCTCCTTAGTCTATGGTATGGAAGCGGTTCTGCCCATTGAAGTTCAGATTCCCTCCTTAAGAATTATGAAGGATGCAGGCTTGGATGAAGATGAGTGGATTCAGACTCGACTGGACCAGATAAATTTGATTGATGAGAAGAGGTTAGCAGCAGTTTGTCATGGCCAGATGTACCAAAAACGAATGATCAAAGCTTTTAACAAGAAGGTTAAGCCAAAGGTATATCAGGCTGGTGACTTGGTAATCAAGCGTATTATATTACCACAGGGTGATCCTAGGGGCAAGTGGACTCCGACATATGAAGGACCATTTGTAGTCAAGACAGTGTTCTCAGGAGGTGCCATGATACTGACTACAATGGATGGTGAAGACTTCCCACAGCCTGTAAACGCAGACATAGTTAAAAAATACTACGCATAAAAAGAGACCCGCTAGGTTGACAGGCCTAGGCAAAAATAAGGGCATCCCGGCAAACCAAAAGGGTTTGGGCAAAAATTAGGGATATATATAAAAAGATGTACACCCGGCAAGTCGAAAACCTGAAAAGGCGGCTTGGGCAAAAAAGGGTATCCCGGTGGATTGAAAACTTGAAAGGGCAATCCAGGCAAAAGTTAGGGATTAAAGCGTATGACTATGTCTCGTTTGGATCACCCAGGAAACTGCAACCAGTTGTACTACTTATTCAAGCTCGAACAGGTAGAGCTCAATCCAATCATTTCCGTCTCAACAGCAAGAAGATGAGATACTTGAAGGGCAATAGTAGAATTGAAACTCAATAGGACTGTTTCCCATATAGCTGATTTTCTTTATAATTTTATGGCAAAATCCTCTTACTAGGATTTATGTCCCCTTGTACAAACTTACTCGTGTATGGGTCACTTCTTGATATAAATAAATTCCATCTTTTGAATCCATATTTACTTTTACCCTATTTACATAAGCGAAACGTCCATTGGTTGTGTTTGAGTGTATGTATGTTTTTGAATATGATTGATGTTTACCAGAAATACATGTATGCTTAATATGATTGATGTTTACCAGAAATGCATGAAAATGCAGTAATAGTATTTACTAAGGACGAACGAGGGAAGGATTTCAACGAAGCTTCGCCGGTTCACCTTTACAAGACAGTTACAAACTCTCAGTAGGACGAATCCATCTTCATAAAGTCTTATCTCCCCTGGAATTTATATCCATCTCTTTTATCCTCATACGGATATTCAGGATTTTACTTTCCAATAAGAGTACGACGAACAAAGACGGGAGGTTATATCTACCCTACCATCAAACGAAGACGAAGGTTATATATACCTTACTATCCCAGCATACGGGAGGTGATATCTATCCTTACTATCCCCAGCATACGGGAGGTTATCTATACCCTGTTATCCCCAGCAGACAGAGGGTTATATATTCTTCAGCAACGAATCGGGATTTATTTTCCCTGGCCAGCAGTTGTTGTACGAAGATATCCAGACGCTTCCGGCAGTATCATATCATACATACATCATATATATCATACCATAACATACATATCCATAGACATATAGTACATTACCTAAGTGCATCATATCATACATGCACACATAAAGCATAAACTAATGTTATTATACAGAATGCTACCTTGTTTTCAGGTTAATTATCCAACAAACAAACTTATGATTTGCGGGACTGCTTTATTGTAACCTCAGGGTTACTTTATCCTCCTGATAAACTTCTTATTACTTTGGGACTGCTTTATCGTGACCTCAGGGTTACTTTATCCTCCTGATAAATTCTCATGACTTCAAGACTGCTTTAGAGTTGTTGATTGCTCTATCCTCCTGAAATCACATTATTATTTCAAGACTGCTTTAGAGCTATTGATTACTCTATCCTCCTGAAATCACATTACTTCAAGACTGCTTTAGAGTTATCATTATTGATTGCTCTATCCTCCTGAAATCACATTACTTCAAGACTGCTTTAGAGCTATTGATTGCTCTATCCTCCTGAAGTCATATCATTACTTCAAGACTGCTTTAGGGTTATCATTATTGATTGCTCTATCCTCATGAAGACATGTTGTTACATCAGGATTACTCCAGTATCCTGAAAACATATCATCAATACCTCAGAACTGCTCCAGACTCCTGACAGCTTTCATTATACTTCCATATTTTGGACTGCTTTATCTTCCAAGAAATATATCTGAAGAACTTTCCCCTAGTGGCATCTTTAAGCCCACTCAATCATATTCAACCAACCATCAATATCACTCTATGCACTGGTGAGTGCAAATTTTTGGGCTTTTGTGTTCAATCCCCTTCAACCTTCCAGGTTACGATTGGAAAATATACCAATCTAACCCCTCAGGTTTCAGAAAATTGAACAGGGGCAGCTGTTGCACCCCAAAATTTGCCCTCACAATACAAGACTTTGTGTGCTAAGAAGGTTCACAAGGTTCACAAGTTTCTCAATGCTTATATAACCTTTCATGAGGTTCATGAAGTCTACAAGTTACTTTATGAAGGTTCACAAGGTTCACAAGCTTCTCAACATTTACAAGACCTTTCATGAGGTTCATGAAGTCTACAAGTTACTTCTTGAAGGTTCACAAGGTTCACAAGATTCACAATGATTACAAAGCTCTCCTGAGGTTCATGAGGTCTACAAAGTCACTTCATGAGGTTCACAAGGTTCACAAGCTTCACAATACCTCCCATGAGGTTCACAAGACATTTTATGAAGATTCACAAGGTTCACAAAGTTCACAATTGGTCAAAGAAGTTGACAATTCCCTCAGACAATGCACCTCCTAAGCAGTGCATCCAAAACTAGGGTTTTGACTTTAATCAGGCTAAATAGACTTCCAAGACTTCAAGTGAGTTTCATAACATCTTATATGTGTATAAGAACCCCCATGACAAGTTTCAAGACTTTTCTCAAAAGTTTACTCAGTCAGATGATCAGATAAGTCAAAACCAGTCAATGCAGTTAAAAAGTCAAACTGAGGTCAACTGTGGTCAAACCAAAGTCAAACTTCATGATTTTTTGCCAACATCAAGTATATGAAGTAAAATTCATCATTTGATCAAGGGTTGATCATGATTCATCAAGGAGATTCCAGATCGTCAATAATCAGGAGTTTCTAAATTAGGGTTTCCTTAGTAAAAGTCAACTGAACTTTGACCAGCCATAACTTTCACATACTTCATCACCAAGTCTCCATCCAAAGCTCATTTTGAAGGAAATTGAATTCTCTACAACTTTTATGTTGAAAGTTAAGCCCAAAAATGCTTCATTTGAAAGATATGATCTAAGACATTATAGGTCATTTCAAAAGTCAACAAAAAGTCAACAACTTCAAAAGGGCATAACTTGAGATTGGTAAATGATATGGACCTGAAACCAATGGGGTTGTTTAGAGGACTCTTCAAGATTTCCAAAAAGTCCAAGAACACCCTCATACCTTTAAAATTGAGGGAGATGTGCCCTTGCAAAGTTGGGAAAATTTGTGATGGTTTATGATGAAAATGAGGGCCTAAAAGCAATTTTCTCCAAATGGGCTGGCCAAATTATGACCCAACCCATACAATAACATCATGCACGAAATTTCCATAATATTTTCATAATTTTTATTTTATTTAATTAATTTATTATGATTTTTTATACTTAAAATCATTTTAAATTTAAATAAAATATTAAAAATGAAGATTTATTTTTGTGATTGATTCTAGAAAGTCTTAATTGGTGATTAGAATTAAAAAAGAAGGAAATCATGTGAATAATGCAAAAATAGCAAGTCTTCATAAGCCAATATTTGAAATTCAAAGCACCATCTTTTTCAATCTTTTTAAATCAATTCTTCCACATGATCCATCAATGTTTTAACCTAGAATCATTCACCTATATATGCTGATCATAACCCTAGCCTCATACACGGATTCCAGCAGCCCATAGGTAAGTTTCAAAACTCAAAATTCAAGCAAAAAAGTGAGATTCGGATTTTGAAATTCAGAGCATTTGAAGGCAAAGTAAGAACCTAGAGATGTTTATTGATCATCACTAAAGCTAAAGCATTGCTCATATGCATCTCATGTGCTCCATATTGCTAAACCCGAAGCTTTGTTCATGCTTGAAAATATTTTTTCGATTACATCAATTCATTGCATTTAAATGAATTTTGTTCGGCTAATGTTGTTTGTTGTGTGTTGTAGAATGTTTCTGGGCAGGAAAACTCAAGGAACCGTGGCTAATTCACAAGATGCCATAGTTAGGGTTTGGACCTAGGTTTAGGGATTTCTAATTTAAGAAACATAAATCAATTCTAAAAACATAGAACTAATCGTGTGAATGCCTGGATCATGTTGCTGTGTTTGATTTTGTAAAATTGTATGGTTTTGTTGGCCTTTGGTTTTCGTAGGTTTTGCTGGAAGTTTGTTTTCGCAGGGAAATTCACAAAGAATTTCGCAGCTAAAATCGAAGGATAGGAGGTTGAAGATGAAGGCTTGGCGCGTTTTCCAGGATTTAAATGTTGTGCATAATATTTTATGAATTAAACATGGTTTTATATCACAAACTCACGTTTGTCCTAGTGGTAAGACTGAAACGTGTATATTGTGAGGACACCAGTTCGATTCTTGGCCAGTGCATTGTTTTTGTTTTTATTTTTCAGGACAAAAGAAGATTTAATATATTATGATTCATTGCCAACAAGCTAACAGTTAGGCTCTCCCAGCCAGGCGGTAGCGCGTGCAGGCTTGCAATCAGAAGGTCCTGGGTACGATTCCCACCCCAGGCCTTTTGGCTTCTATTATTTTTTCCTGATTTTGTTTGGTAACGCACAAAAGCAATTAGTCTCCACTCTCTTTCACCTGCGTGCATAGTGGCCTGATGGTTGCTCTTCTTACTGGGAAACAGACTGACCTGGGTTCAAACCCCAGTCAGGTAAGTTTTTCATACTTTTTTCTTCTTTTATTTGTTTTATGTATTATAATCTTAAATTAAATATAATTTTTGTATATATGTCTTTTTCTAAATAATAAATAATAATAATAAGGCATGGTTAATATTTTTTCTAAAAAATTCCAAAAAAATATATAAATGTTCTTAAATTATTTTCTTTATTTTGTGATTAAGTTATAAATATATGTATATTATAAGTTAAACCCTAAAAATATTTTTTCTAACAAAATCCTAATTTATTTTTCTAAATGCCTATTAAAAAACCAAATTGTTTATTTTCTAATTTTGTGATGTAGTTATTATTATATATGTTATAATTTATTTGTAAATATATTTATAATCCAAATTATTTTTCTTTTAATGTTTAGAAACAATTTAATTTATAATAATCGTATTTTTGTATATGGTTTAAAATAATTTATAAATATAAT